>JASAUF010000122.1:3845000-4357500 GCA_030180095.1 Magnolia changhungtana
GACTGTGTATTAGCTCTAATAAAACAGAAAATCAGCTCACTTGTTTTAAAGGTTTTCTAAACAATTTAGATTCTACACATGTTTCACATTTATCAAAATTTTCATTCAAAACATTAGGTAATAAGCCTAACATTTTCATTTTCTTCAAAGATATTATATTCACATGACCTAACCTATTATGCAATAGATAGAGAGGTTCAATGATATACATAAAACTAGATATCTTCTTCTTATTATCATTGGATATATTTACAATAAATATATCGTTACATTAGTCATTTCTCACAAAAGTTTCATTCTTAGTCATTAAAAGTTTATTTGAATTAAATACTAACTTAAATCAAGCCTTATTGATGAGCAAACCAAAGACTAGGTTTCTTCTAATATTAGGTACATGCAGAACATCATTCAACATTAGAGTCTTTTCGGAAGTGAGCTTCAAAATAATTTTTCGTTTCCCTATAACTAGAGAAGTTCGAACATTACCCATGAACACTTGTACATCATCTCTTTATGCTTCGTAAGAAGTAAATATGATACGATCTTTGCACACATGTGAGTTGCACCAGTGTCTAGTGATCACTCCAAGTTATTTACAAGAAAGACTTCTGACACAATGACTACTACCATGTCACACTCATTGCCCGCTTCTATAAGATTAGCCTGAGGCTTATCTTTGTTTTTTTAAAGCCTACAAGTTTTAATGTGATACATAGGCTTTTAATGGTTATACCAATTTTTCTTTTTCTAGAACTTCTTGTTTGTCTTCTTTTTTATCCTACATTTGTTAACATAATATCCAAGCTTTCCATAGTTATTGCATTTGCCATTTTTCTTCTTATTTTATTGACTAGTTCACAAGATTCGCCTTTGGATCTACCTCATTACCATTTACTTTTTGATCTCATTTTTTATTGCCCCCTTTATTCATATGTGTATGATTATACTTTCTAACGAGACGCCATTCTTTTTATATTTCATTTTATTCTTATATTCTTTGTAGGAGGGAGATAGCTTTTCTATCAATGCTCTTAATAGAAACACTTTATGCAACTTAATTCCTTTCAATGATAATTATGAACTAGATTTTAAAAGTCATAAATCTAATTTGTGCAAGGTTTATCATTTGTAATTACATAGTAAATGAAATTTATGACTACATGTTTCTTACCTCTGTATCTTCTAGGACGTACTTCTTTTTTAAAGCAGTACAAATGTCTTTGGAGACTTTTAAGAAACATACATGTTTACATGTTGTATAATTCATTGGACAAATAGTCAAAATAATTTTTTTTCTAAATATTTTCATCTACGACTTCAGTTTGATTTGTTAAATCTATAGTAAAAGATTCAGATAATATGTATTTAAGGGTGGTCATCATAAACATAAGCCTCTGTTACCACCATTTAAAGTGTTGTTCAATGAATTGTTCAATTTTGGATAACTCAGCCGAAGCATTAACGATTATGGTAGCCAAAAGTCTATTTAATTCAACTATTTGATTTCAAGATTATTGGAATATTTGGTTGAAATGAAATAGACTATGAACATAGAAAATCAAAAAGAAAATAAAGTAATTAAGATATAAGACTTATAGAGTTGATTCGAGGCGTAACGTGAGTCACTCAGCTTGAAATCGAAATTGTTTCCCTTGGAAATCATCCCAAGTGCAACTGGTTTTCCAAAGCAATTGACCTCCAGGATACAACGACTATGACTTAGTCCCAGCAGTGCACTCACTGTTTGTAGGCTCGAACCACTTGCCATTTAATCCAAAAGTGCTAAGTTGACTCAGTGGAAAACTCAGTACAGAAAGCTTCTTTAAACAACAACAACCAGAGAGAGTTTTTGAAAAAGAATAAAAATATTTTGATGATTTGTAAAACAGAAGAGGAAGTCTTTATATAAACTCTGAAATGATGCCTTAAGCACCCTTTCAAAAGGTTTGGTCCATTGGGTTTTAAACCAAATAGGTCCAACCAATGACTAGGCATCTCTATTTTAAAAATGAAAGGGCACAAGTGAAGGTACATTATCGCACAAAATAAAGTCTTGCGAGTACCTACACACACGCTCCCGTGCGAGTACACAAGTATGCGTGCGTGTGTGGCCAATGACATAAGTTGGAACTATTGGCATAGCCCCCCCCAAGGACCAAATTTACATGTCCCTGAATAGAGCTTAAGCCCCAAGGAAAAAGGCCTTTCTTATAAACATGAAAAGTTGCTTAGGCAAATTCAATGTGGGACTAAACCAATAACACAAAAGCAACATAGTTTTCAAATTTTAGAGGTAAAAAGACAATTTTTTTATTATTAAATTTTCCTTTGTAAGGTCCATAAGATTGTGTATTTATCATCCAACCCATTCATAAGATCACACAAACATATATAAGGGTGAAAACAAATATCAGCTTGATCCAATACTTATAGGGCTCCCAAATTTTTTTAATGGTATGCATTCAATTCCCATTGTTTCCTTTGGCGTGGTCCACTTGAACTTTGGATTGCCTCAATTTTGGGCTCATGCCCTAAAATCATTTCAAAAAATGGATGGATGGTATAAGATAAAACACAAACATTACAGTGGGAACCACATCAACTTTAGCACGTTGGTGATGATAAAATAGGGTCAAAAGAATCTCTAAATGCCATTTCCATTTATAAGGAAAATATTCCGCCTATATCCTTTCCATTTTGGATAGCCCAAGCACTATATGGAACCGACTGAAAGTGCAAGGTGTGTCTTCTTGTATGATCAAGATCCACCCGGATCAGATGGATAGAGATCCCAACTAGCATTTTATCATCGGAGCTTTTCATCCTCACCCGTTTCCAATATCGACCCAAAACTCTTATAAAAACCTGTCCCACCTCTCCCTCATACAACCTCTCTCTCTCTCAGAGCAAAGGTGGAATCCTCCGAAACAGCCGGAAAATCTCCTACCCACACCTTCTCATGTTCCTACTGTCACAGGATGTTTGACACTCCTCAAGTTAATGTGGGCCACCAAAATGCCCATAAGAATGAGCGAGCTGCTGCTCATAGTCGAAAGAGCCACCTTGCTAACATCTCGGCTCAACTCCACGGGGACCCGCACCCACAACCGCCTAGGCTTCTCCTTCTATTCGACCTTCACCCCTCCAATGGTGCCATTGCTTCTGCGGAAGTGGGCCATACCTCCGAACCAGCACAGGAGGGCCATGAACAACTTGACCTTTTGCTCCATCTATAGTTAGGCTTCTCTCTGTTTTGGTTGTTATTTTGGAATTTTTGTAGGCTGTTTTTCGTAACTCATTGATATTATTTAAAGAAATACCGTGTTTTCTTTTTTGCATTTCTTGAATGATTCTAGTTTCTTAAGCACTTGAATATTGATGGTGCAAGTGATTTTTTTTTTATGTTTTATTTTGTTCTGGACTACCAGAAAAGGAGCAAATGCTACGGTTAAAAGCCGTGTAGCTATATAAATTCGCTACGGTTAAAAGCCGTGTAGCTATATAAATTCGCTACGGTTATCATTCGTAGTAATACCGTAGCCAGTTATCAGCAACGGATTTAAGTCGTAGCTATATAACAAATAGCTACGGTTTATACCCGTAGTTGTCTTTTTGATGTATATACGGATAATATTTGTAGCTAAAAGAAGCACTAGATCCGTAGCAATAGTCAGAAGTTGATAACATCTACAGTTTCAGATAAAGGGCTATGGCTAATATCTGTTGCCATTGCTAGGACATGCCCTAATAGATCAACTGATCTAACCTAATAGAGATAAAGACTTCATGACTTACAAACCCATCTAAACTAATACACATAAGGAGCAATAGAAGAAATGCATTGTTATACACTCATGTGCAGAACAGAAACAATCCCAAGTGCAAAACCAAAAGGCAGAATGCAAGAAAAATGAAGCGATAGAAACATTTGAAATAAGGAAAACACACATGGTAAATGAATGTTGGTGAAAAACAGGGTATTGTAAACTATGAGATAAACATATGAAACTGAAGGCAACATATTTGTGTCTGCAATTTAGTTTAAAAAATTGCTGACCCAACTGTGGATGAAGCATAATGAAAAAAAGAAAAATGCTGAGAAAATAGCATTTGATTTTCACTTTTGAAGTTGGACCACTTACTATCTTACTTCTAGCCGGTTGCTAGGTAGCCGTAATTGGATAGTTAGGATTGTTTGATTACAATTGGCGTGCCAAGACTATATTACCTTCCTTTTGTCGCTGGCCTGAAAATAGAAAACTTTATAATCAACATTCCACATTTAATCTGTCTTACCGGACAGAATCATCCACCAAGCGTGGGGCCCGCTGCATGAATGATTTTAGCAAGATCTTCCATCCATTCATCTAGTGTCCCACCATGAAGCACGCCTATAGCTCAAAAGTCACAGTTTCCGAATTGCTGCGCTGCATTTGTCCAAAAAAATGGGCCAAATTTACATCAATCAGCATACCTAAGGACCATTCAATTAATCACTGATCTTTTGGACTGCAATGAAAGCTTGTATGGGTAACATATCATATATGCCGATGTACCAAAAAAAAGAAAAAGAAATGGAGGCAGATGTCTTGGGTTCTGGTCAATAAATTTGCATTTCATGTTCAGTAATGTAAGCCATAATGAAGCTAACCAAAACAATACCTGTAAACATACCAAAATCAAAAATTAAAAAAATAAAATAAAATCAGCGTCACTCATCCTAATATGCATAGGCTCTGTAGACTGCATGTGAGAAAGAAACTACTTTGTTCATTGGGCTACTCCAAAGTTTCCTTCAATGTGTTCATTTACCATCTTGCCACTCATCCATCTCAACTCATCCTTATTTCAGCCACACTCATTTCCTCTGTATCAATGTCATGCAGAATTCTTAGGTGAGGTGCAAGAACAAAATGAATTGTAATATTGTAATGGACGGATGCTACCTTTAGGTTTATGCATAAGTTTTACAGAATTTGAACTGCTATGACTAATGATTTCAATGGCGATTATGTTTTAACTATAAAATTTATACAGTCTAATGACCCCGAAAAAATGTAGAGCATAAACTTCCATGATTACATAAGGTAACTTTAAATTTTCAGTTTTTATTTATTTATTTATTTTTAATTTTTATATTTGAAAGAAAGCATGCTTTATTAAAGAAAACAAAGGCTACAACAGAACATCATAAGAAGAAGAAGAAGATTAAAAAAAACTAAAAACTAAAAACAAAAACAAAACAAAGGTGTGGCCAGTTATTGTCAAAATTGATAGATTCAGTGTTACATCATATAGCCCACACAAGCAGCATATCAGTAGGAAAATACTGAAGATAGGGTACCATTACCTATTTTGGGTTGGCTTTACCAGAAGAATGATAGGGCCTGACACCTACAAATTGAGTTTTCACAACAAACATACAATAAATTCATTATATTTGACTAACTAAATCATACAAACATTCAGCTCAAAAAATGTCCATCAAAGTAAATGGATTACATAACCAGAAAAAAAAGAAAAAAAGAAAGGAAGTTTTTATTGAAAAAATGCACTACAGAACTATTCCAATTATATAAGATCTTAATAGGCTATGAGCAATACCTTTCCATGGTTCTTTGCAAGATCTAGGAACTCAAAGACATCTGCATGCCATGGCTCCAAATACAAGCAAATGCACGTACAAGGAGCATAAACAACAGTAAATCGCCTAATTAACTCCAAAAGAAACAATAAATGACATAAACTAGATGCACAGGAAAAAAAAAAAACAATAATAATTTAAAAATGGGGCATGGCAAATTACCCTTCCTCTTGCCACCCCCTTGATCAACATAACGGGCAGTATCATTGAACACCCATAGCATTGGGAAAATGCGATTGGAGGTCCCATTTGTACCATGTGTAACTGCCTGTCGCACGAATATTATGAATGGAAACACCAATGCCTCCTGCCGATTTGCTAATGACAGCACATTCCTTCAGAGTATCATATATTCCTTCAATGCTATCATCTTTCATGCAAATAAGGAAACAACTACTCATCTGGAAACCTTGAATAGGTAGGATCTCTCAAGAGTTTTGAAACCAAAGTAGTCATGGTTGAAGTCTCTGTCATAAATTATTTCACTATCCAGAAGGCCAGCATTCTGGAACCAATAGAATCAGAAAAGAATGTTAGAACGCCAACATTGGAAGAATTCAAACGAGCATTATAACCTATCTGTTGATTTTCTAAACCATTATGTGCAAAAGGAGAATGGCCCAACATGAAATCTTTCACGTATATACTCTCAAAAGGGGAATTCAAAAGAGCACCATAACCTATCTGTTGATTCTCTAAACCATTATGTGCAAAAGGGGAATGGCCCAACGTGAAGTATTGTATATACTCTCAATTTATATCACAACTCAAATGTTTTGAAGAACATAAGCAGGTCCACCCTTGAAGAACAGTGACTGTTGGATGGTGAATGCCACCTGGATTGTATTAAGGCTAAAATTCACCACAATCAAATGATCCACATCACATAATCAAGAGCATGGAAACAGATGGCCAGACCAAACCCAATCTAGCCCATTTTGCGGGATCTTGCTCATAGGATCAGGATCAACCAATCAGGCTGAAAAATGGGCTAATTCAACATAAAGTGGGTCCCTCCTACCCAACAGTGTACAACATTCTGAGGTGGGGCCCACTATCCAATGCCAAATGATGCACTGGGCACTTCTTCTGAGTTTGATACAGTGAGGAGTTACAATCATTAAAAAGTGAAACCTCTAAATTTTCAATTCTAACAACATGCAGTTTTACATATTCAAGTCATCCCAATTTATTATCAAGTGTTCAAAATTGCGATCTACCAGTAGAAGAAATCATAGTAAATATTCACAACTGAAAAAAATCAGAATCAACATTTTTATGCAGAACAGGGGAGATTACCTTCATGATTATATCATAAACATCATCTGCAACTAACGGAGCCTTCTGCCCTGATCTTTCATTGAAATGATAATACATCTCTTTGATTCTGCACAGATCATCCAATTCTAGTGTTTTTTAATTTTATTTTTTTTATTTTAAATTTCAAGCAAAAACAACAAAAGAAAAGTTAAGTCAACAAACACTCACGTCTCAGAAAATGATTTCTTCGTGCTCTTATGCAGATTTGAAACAATAATTCTTGCCGAACTGCAGGGATAGAGAGAGAAGGCCGATTACCATTGAGAGGGCTGAACCGCAGGGTTTTGAGAGGGCTGAACTGCAGCAGAGGGCCAAGGAGATAGAGAGAGAGAGGACTAGAGTTTTGAGAGAGAGAGAGAGAGAGAGTGAGAGAGAGAGAGAGAGGGAGAGCGTGCGAGAAGGAGAGCAAGAGCTTGAGGGAGTGGAGAGGGAGAGGGAGAGGCAGAGAGAGAGAGAGAGTCGGCGGGTGGAGAGCTGAAATGAAATTAGGGCTATGCCTCTTTTTATTTTTATTGGGACCCTTCGCCGGTGGCCGTTAAAACTAGCTGCCGGCAAAGGGTAGCCCATGGTTATGCCTCTTTTTCTTGTAGTGAGATTTGCATCAATAGAAGTTTTATTTAAGTTATGAGTTATAGGAGAACTGAATGAATCTTTTGTAGAAGATGGTCTAATACATCCATGAGATCAATTTCGTCCATGAGGTGGATTCCATTGCAAAGATGGCCCTATCCAAAAACAGAAATGGCCCACTAATCAGGCCGGCCAGAGTTTATGAAATAAATGAATGGTGGAAACAAACTTGGTCAGGTTTCTCTAAGTAAACCACAACAAAGCTTTTTTCTTTCTAGTAAAACCCACATGCCATTGAAGCTGATTATTTGAAATGATCAATTGGCCAATGACAACAATAGGAAATTCAGAAAAGTGGCAATTTTTTTTTCTCTAATATCAATTAATGGAAAGACAACCAATTATGGATTTTGATTATATATGGAACTTTACAGGAAATAGGAAAATCATCATGACAGGCATGGCACCAAGGCTAGCACCCACCAGGAGGGACTGCAACAGGTTGCTCAGCCTCTACTCATTAACCATACAGGCAAATAGGCATCTATGTGCTTCTCAGGATCAAATGCATCCATTGCATCCTCTCCGCCACTCCCAATGACTGCCTCCTTCAAGTCCTTCAGCTCTTTCATTGCTGAGTTAGTATACATAACAAAATGTTACAATTAGTTACAAAAGGCTAAGGATAGCCTATTTTAGAGCATATAGAAAAGGGTCTGGTTTCCATGCCATGAAAATTATATAAAAATAATAAAGCAATTTGGACACATTTGGGATTACCAACAGGTTGGGATTGGTTACGCATTTTGAGTATAACCCATCTATTAATTGTTTGGGGCAGAGCAGAAAATGAAGCTACAACTAAAGGTTCTATCTTCCAACTTCTACTGCCCTTGGATTCCTTTCAGCTGGCAGGAAAAATACCATCCATTGCGGAAAGTGGGAGTGCCCAAACAGGCCCTTGGATTCCAATCTTGGTCACGTGGAATTTTCTAATTTCTTTGGTAATACTTAAAAATTTTGTGCGATAGGCATTGGTAATCTTGACATATTAAAGGGTAAATTGACAGTAACTGGAAAACATGACTGTGATCCTGAATTTCAGCAATTTTCTTATATATGCAAAAATCAGGAGCATTTAGGTGTATTATTAGTACTAGTTCTTTCATGAGCAGAAAACTTATGGCGGGCTTTTGTCCATTTCTATGAACACTGCTTGCATCTTGCCATAGATTTCTGAGTTGCTATCTTGCTGTTTATGCCTTACTTTGCAGTCTTTACCATCTTCTTGCGAATAAGCTGCACATCGCCAATATCTAATTACATCAGCAAAAAACTACATCAGTCTTTTAATCAACAATGTAGCAACAAAATCTTTTGAAATCCTTCAGTTAACCTGTCTTTCTAAAACAGCAAGGCTTTTGAAGGAGGAATTCCAAGCAAACCACAAAGCAAAACCTGAAATCACGATTTTGAAAGAACTGAGCTATTGATAAAATAATGACTGGAGGACGGAATTTACATAAATGATAGGCAATATTTGAAAACAAACATATACCATGAACCCAAGTTATAAAAATATCAAATCTTGCAAGCACAAGTGAAGGAACTGATCCATACTAGTCAAGTCAAGGAGAGCATGAAGACATGTATTGTGTTACCTCAAGAGCCTAATGCAAGACACAGGGAAAAGGCTAATAAACGTCGACGCCAAAAATTATTTCAGTATCATGAGCGAAGTCCCTTGAGTAACTCGAGGATGAGTTTTTTAAAGTGGAGGGGTCTGATGTAGGACGTGGCACCCATACATTCCTAACATGGTTGGACCGGAAGAAGGTGAACAATAAATTGACCATAACTTTTGATCCGAGTATTGTTATGGCGCACTTAACCAAATATCAAGAACCGAAGCAGTACAAAAACTTGAGGACGAGTTCTTTTGAAGTGGAGGGGACTGATGTAGAGTGGGTCGCGGACACTTTCATGTCCAAGATGGACCAGAGAAGGCCTGATCAGAGGCGGAAGTCATCAAGACCATCAGAACCTTAAAACAAGCATATCTCGCAAGCCGGAATGAGTTAATCGACGTACCATATATGATTTTGGGGGTAGGACAAGCTATTTTAGCCAACCAACCCGGCTATGCCGGGTTGCCCACGCCAAATTTGTAATATTCCATCCGATCGATGGTTGAATTCCTTGTTTATTTTCATTTTTACTATTTTTAGTAAGTTTTGGTTTGATTGTAACTCTTCATCCGTTGGGATTTTAGAGTTGTGTCTAACATGAAAAGTTCTTATAATAATTAGGAGAATAAGGTGGTCAAGTAAAATAGGACACTTACTATAAATAGTAAATAGTAATTTATAGTAAGTTACGAATTTTAGGGAGTTTTAGTTGTAGTTTAATTCCTAAACTTCTTCCAAGTTTTGGTATCCTTATTTAAAGGGTTGTATACTCGTTTATTTCATCTATCAATCATCAATAAATTTATTTCAAATTTCTAGAATTATTTCTAGTTTTTATTTTTCCTCATGGATTCGAGAAGTCTCAGTGAGGAGTTTAGAGAAGCTTCGTGGATTTGAAGTAGTTATCCTTGAGGAAGACAATGTTCGAACTCATCACGTTCATCCCGGCATCACATGGTCATCAAGATCAATGGTTGATATTGTCCCCATCTCATCCACATAGCTAGTGGATTAAGATGCACGATGGTTTCTAGGTCACTAACTCCAACACCAACATAGAGAGAGAGAGAGAGAGAGAGAGAGAGAGAGAGAGAGAGAGAGAGAGAGAGCAGGTGGGTCATGCCTAGTGTTTTAAATATCGATGATATTGGCCAATATATCCCACGATATATCTTGTATCTCACCCGTGCGATACGAAACTCGCAAGTAGTGCGATATATCTCACTTGTTCGATTCGTTGAGCATTTTCGATTTTCGATCTTTTTTTTTTTCCTATAAATCATGTTAGATCAGTGTTAAATTGTTATAAATCCATAGTTTTTTCATGAAAAAACATGGATTGGAAGCTTCAATTTTGAGATTTAGAGGAAATGAGCAAAGTTGCGGAAAATTGAAAAAAAAATCAAAATTTCCCACTTTCTAGAAAATTGGTTGCAATTAATTATTGTGTTCAAACATAAAATCAAACATGTATGTAACCTAATTTAGTGATTTTTTTTTTCTTTTTTCTTTTTCTTTTAAATGTATTGCTTGTGTTTCCACGCGTCTTCTTCCACTTATAAATTATAAGAATAGACTTTGAATATACTTGCATTAATTCAATTAGACAATGCATAGATTAGGACCCCATACAAAGAAAACCTATTATATGCACTTGTTTTTTGTAATGTTTTGATTTATAAGTGTATGTTGATGTCTTTTTTAACAATCATTGAGGTTTCATTGAAAAAATCGACCAATTTTACCATGTTTCTAACAACAACGATACATTACGCGATACAACCGATATATCTCATGTGATAACCGATATGTATCTGTATCCCAAAGGTACGATACATAACGTGATACCGATATTTCGAACACTGGTCATGCCCACACACCCTCAAGTCTACATGATTCACAATGCTTGTGTTGCATCTGCTGTTTGATATGGCTCCTACTAAGATATAGATGGAAGCTATCATTTCTCCTTATTCAAGATATATCTGGGAGTGACTCCTTGCATTGGGAGATCAATGACATCAATAATCAATAGATCTACTTTGGATATGATTAGAAATTAATTTCTTCTTCTTCTAGACGAAACTATGGTTAAAATTAAGATTTGGATTAAAAAAAAATTCTTTAATTCTATTGCAATTTGTAATAAAATCCATCATATAATTTTGATGCTTGAGACATCATAGAATATGTTATTTCCCATGTACATTTTATGATTTCCAATTTTCATCTCTTCCATATCAATGAAGTACTTTTTTGACTTTGCAATGTGCCTAGATAAAGCTAAATCAATGCACCAGGCATTTGCATCATGGTTGGCAAGTAGAGATTCAAAGATAAAACATATCAGATCTCTTGGATCATTATTTAAATTTCAGAATGATATATTTTTAAAGTGACATTCTGCTATATAATGTTATAGTTTTCTATATGTATAGTCCCTTTTAACAAGTTCAGGGTTTTTTTATTTTTTAAAAGAAAAATGTTTTGAGTGATATTTCCATGTGAAGAAGATGGTTCAGAGACACTGACTTGTGTAGGAGGAGCTTGAGTGAGATTCACATGCAAAGATGAAAATCCATTCTTTTTAGGCCTTTGGGCTTTCTTACATAGTAATTATCCCACCTGACGTATTTATAATCACTACTGCAAGTTCTTATTAATCAGACAGGTTGGTAGTGCAGTGGAAACTTGACTTTTGTTAGGTATGAGCTTGCCAAGTGCCACCAGCTTTATTATGATCCCAGTCATTTTGTGCACATGATATTCAATCTGACTTTCTCATTTAAGTGGAATTGAATTTTTCCACTAACAATTGAATATATGCCAAAGGTGTTCCAGTGTGTTAGCTTTAAGCATTTCTTTAGCATTGAGTAACTTTCATAGATAATCTCCAAATTAGGTCTATGAAGGTTAACATAGTGGATGTGCTAATCTGTCATCATCTATAAAACATACATACGAGCGCCTCACAGTCGAATCACTGAGGCATTTGTTGGTGGCTGATCTATGTTTGGGAATCAAGCACATATTTCACCTTGTCTGAGAAAAATATTTACCTGGCTCTCACCTTGTTTGAGAAAAAATACTTGCTTGGCTCTCCCTTTCCACGCGATAAAATTTGTGTCGTTGAGTTGTTTAGGTTTGCTCATTTTAATATTACCAGTCTTAGATGTCATAATTAATTAAATAAGAGAGGTGGAGCTGACTAACCTAAATTGTAGATGATTCCCCAATCAACTCTTTTGCTGAGATGGTATAAAGGGAATGCCGATTGGCTACCTTTCAATTTCTTCATTTTTGAGATCATACCCTAAAATGATCTCGCCAAATGAATAGATGGTTGTAGATATAACACATACATCATGGTGGGGCATAGAATTGGGTGACCTCACTTCAGTGGTAGTGAGAGAGTTACTGAAGCCGTCTGTAGGTAAGCCACGCTGCAAAAATGAAGCAGATCCAAAGCTAAGTGGATCCATTTGCATAAAACAGTGGGTAACGTTGAAACCTTAATAGGCCCACCATGGTGTTTATTTGAGATCCAACCTGTTCACAAGTTCACACAGACATGGACAAAGGAAAAACACAAATATCAGCTTGATTGAAAACTTTTGTGGCCCCAAGAAGTTTTTAATGGTAGGCATTCAATCCCCACTCTTTTCTATGGTGGGTCTACTTGAGCTTTGGATTTGCCTCACTCTTTAGCTCAAGCTCTAAAATGATCTCTCCAATTGGACCAACGGTGTGGATACAACACATACATCATGGTGGGCCCCACAAAACTTAGTGACGTCACTTCAATAGCGAGATGGCTGTTGAAGCCGTCGGTAGCCGATCCACGTTCTCATTTATGGGTTCATGCCCTAAAAGAATAAATCACCAAATGGATGAACAGTGTGAAAACACATACATCATGGTGGGGCCATAGAACTTGGTGATGAGTAGAGGTGGGCAGGATTCAACCGGACTCATTGGATCCGACTCGACCGAACCTGTCGGATTCGACTCGACTTGAACCGAAAGCCAGGGTTGGGTCGGATCGAGTAGACCCACTCGGATCCGATACCCGATCGAGTCGAGTTCGGGTCACGTATCAACTCGATCTGATCCGATCCGGAATTTGATCCGATCTGATTCGAAACTCGATCTAGACTGGAATCGGGTATTATAAAGTCATTTTTTTTAACCTCTACCCTTCATCTACCTGAACCCTAACCCTACTCGAGTCGGCACCGCACCGAACTCGATCGGAATCCAGGCCACTCAGCAGCCCAACACCCTATCTTCACCGATCATCCTCGTCCATTCATCAAGTAGGTTTCATTTATATGTTTTTTTTTTTTTTTTTTTTCTGTGTATTTTCGAGCTCTTGCCCTGGCTCGGGACCTCGGGTGTAGTTGTGCAGGATGTTGGTGGCCATACTGCTCGGGACTCCTGCAACAGACATTTGCTGTAGCATTGTGCCGTCACTGCTCGGCTCAGATTAATCAAGATTCAAGTACTTGTTATTTAATTCATTGTTTAATTGATTTTATTTCTCTCAAATATATTTTAAATATGTAAAATTAGTTATTTATAATTAACTTAGGAAAGTTACCTTTAATTTCTTCTTCTTCTTTTTTTTTTTTTTTTAAACAAAATTTTGGAGTTTTTTCATTTTAAAAAAAATTAAAATAAAAGATTCGATCCCAATCATACTCAACTCGATCCGACTCGGTTTCTCTAACCGAGTTGGGACTCGGTTCGGGTTAGGCTAGCAAAGAATCGGTTTGAATTGAGTCAGCCCTATTGAACTCGGTCCGAATCGGATTGAGTTCCGGCAGGTACTTGCAAAAATTAGATTGAATCGAGTTGGTTGGACGGAGTTTATCTTGGCTTTTCAAAGCCTTGGGTTTGAGCTCACTGGACTCGTAGAGGAGAAGAAGAAACTTTGTATTTCTTACTGTATGTTGCTTACAAGCTTGCTGACTTTTTTCATACCAAACGGATTACATGAGCTTCCTTATATAGACTTTTCAATCAAGGTGAAAAGACACAAATGCCCATCTAAAATACACTACAAGGGCATAGAACTAACTGCTATTACAAGGGCATAGAACTAACTGGATTTTGGTTTGGACTTCCAACAGGACCGTCCGACTTGACTCGATTCGACTCGATGCCCACCAAAATAAATCCTAAAAGCGTTGTACGAAAGTATCCATAGATTAGCTACTGACGGTTTCAGTGGCTAATTCCCGTTTGTATTACGGCTTATTTTTGAGATTTGGGCTTTGTTGACTTGGACCTGAACACGAGATGATTGCTCCTTGATTACTGAGCCTAAGTAGAGTTATGTGGGCCTTAACCACACTGGACTTGAACTTTTGGGCGTGAAGAAGTGATGCGGGTCTCAATGGCAATGTGCGTAGATTTTTGGGCTCGAAGAAGTATATGTGCTCGAATGACAAGGGCCTAATTTTTGGGCATGAAGAACTGATATGGGCCTGACTGACAATGGGCTTAGATTTTTAAGCTTGAGGATGGGATATGGCTTATATGACAATGGGCCTAGAATTTTGGGCTTGAAGGAGTAATGTGGGCTGTAATAACATGGACCAATCATGTTGCAGGAAAGCAGGATTTTTGTGGCAAACAGATGATCAAGATTCGAGAGAAATATACAGAGATGATGTGCCAAAACAGAGAAACTATGGCTTCTTCTCCCACTGTTCGTACATATGTAGGTGTAGGTTTATGGGCCCAATCCATATTTCCTGTTACGTGGTCCATTTGAGCTTATTATGAGATGTTTTAATTTTGGGCTCGTGCCGTAAAATGAGCTGGAAAAACTAATGAACGGCTTGGATAAAACACATACATCACAGTAGGCTCCACAGAGTCATGCCGTCACGCAATCCTCCCGGTTTCAAAGAACTTAATCTTTCTTGCTTTGAGCGGGAGATTCTCTTGAAGGCAGCGGCGTCTTCTTGTTGTGCCGCCAAAAAGGAAGGTTGCTACGATGGCCGGATGTTCTTGATGGCACCAGTGATTATGAAGATGATGGTGATGCCAGCGGCAGTCTATAGTACCGCTTTATACACCCGACATACAATATCCTCATCCAAGCCATTCAAACCCAGACTTCAAATTGAAAAGATGATCCTGACCATCTGATTGGTTGCCATCATCAATTGGTTGCCATCATCAATTCATGGTTGGATAGTAGTGAAATACTGGCCTTTCTTGATGTTCATATCTTTTCTCCATTTTCCTATTTTATGTATTTTTTAATAGTTTAAATTATTTTCGTAATGACTTGCATAAGTGGACTCGAACCAGACGAGTTTCTGAATTTTTCAAGAACTGCCTCTTTTAGGAGGGGTGTCTGGCTTCGAGTGCAACTGAAGTACCTTGTACCAATGCTTCACATGTGGAAGATGGGACACTGGATCCGGACCATCCATCTCGTGATCCCATCCAGCGATGACCCATCATTAAAAAAGGAAAAAAAAACCAAATCGGTCCTTTGGCGAGATGAAATGCTCAAAGCTCATAAAATAACAACTAGAGTATTTATAACGTACGTACAAAATACAGTTACTTGCATGCACTGTTGTGATACATACGAAATAGGACACTGACCAGCTTACAAATGCACACATGAAAATACGGAAAGATATTGGTACGTCCAAACACGACATGATAGTTAATACGAATTCCATTAGACATAGATAACAAAGGCTTAGTTCCTGATGGAATGGCCCATGCCGGGGCTGTGACCCGGCGCCGTGGGTTGAGAGCCTTCCTCGTGGTTCACTAAGTGCACACCATCCTTTCTTATTTTGCTTATACTACTTGAAGTAGCATGCAGTACTGTACATTTCTCGCACTCCATTGTCTTTGTTGGGTTCAAATGCCTTCCATGAGAGGGGAGAGTTTCATGAGAGAGAATCAATGCAAGGAGAAAAATAGAAGCACTAAGGACTTTGATCCATGCCATGAGAGAGAGAGAGAGAGAGAGAGAGAGAGAGAGAGAGAGAGAGAGAGAGAGAGAGGGAGGGAGAGGAGGGAGGGAGGGAGGGGGGGGAGGGGGGGAGGGAGGGAGGGGAGAGAGAGAGAGAGAGAGAGAGAGAGAGAGAGAGAGAGAGAGAGAGAGAGAGAGAGAGAGAGAGGTCAGATACAATCTCTCTCGTGATGTTCGGTATTTATAGTGTTGAGGGTAGCCTCAAAAACCCAAGCATTAAGATTCCATTGAGGTTTGCTCAAATACTTCGCAGTGTATTACAATATGATACATCGGGGCTGTAGCCTTTGAAAATGGGTTATTTGCAATAATCCAAACTGATAATGTGATGAGGATTCTCTTCATGGGGTTTGGTTAAAAAACACTCAGATTGAATAATTCACTCCTTTAAGCATACAAAGGTTATGGTGATTGTCAATTTTTGAAGAAGAAAAGCTGAATTTCAAAGTCTTAAATTAATTCAATTTAAATATTTTAGTTGTTGTTCATTCATCATAAAAGGTTAGATTTATCATATAAACGGTTTGGATCATTTGTAGACGATCCAGATTCAAAAGCTGAAGTCGGAATGTATCATATTCTAATAAGTTGTCATTATCCTCCCCAACGTTTGGAGAATAATACCATTCCACCACTCTTGCACGAGGGTCCCCGGTGATGTTTTTTGCTGCATTTGGAGCAGGTAGTATGCTATTGCATTCTTTGTCCCATGTAAATTCCAACTAGTGTTTGGAAACAAAGAGTGGGATTGGATTAATCCCAATACCATATCATCCGTAGCAGATATACGATTTCTGATGAATTTTGAAATTTATTACATTTGTAGGCCTACATCGATGTATTCGATTTGTGAACACTCCATCCATACCTAGGTGAATTTTGAAATTCAATACATTTGTGAGCTCCACATTGATACATATATATTTTATCAATATGTTGCTTTTACACTTGACATTGGAGTTGCATATGTGCACAAGTGACCCACGTCATTTGTGAAATGTGGCCCGTTGATTACCATGTCATGGTCTACCAAATGTGGGCTTCACTAATTAATATATATATAGTGTACGGATTTAATATCAAATGTGGGATTGGATGGTGAAAATATCATGATATTTTCGGTACATAATCATTGTGCAACAAAGATGTCAAAAAATCAGGCCAATCCAACCATGACATGAGCCATCACTTAAGGTTTTTGGATGGTTGTTAATTTTTTCCTATGATGTGGTCCATGTTACTATTTTTCCTATGTCATCAAATACAAATTTAGCCATCCCAAGTGCGAGTGGTGGAGGAGTTTGCCGAGATCATCTTGGCCGGCTCATCTTTGCTTTTCACAGATTTTATGGAGTCTCTACAAATACTATCGCGGAAGCTCGGGCTATGTTGGATGGGCTCCACATATGTTCCAATCTAGGCCTTGCGAATATTAGAAACTGACTCGAAGGTCATTGCAGATACTCTGGGGGATTTAGACTCGTCCAACCTATGGAATATTTGGTATATTCTGGGGAAGATTAAAGCTAAGGTTAGGAGCCCAAATCTGGTGATCAACCACACTTTTAGAGAGGGGAATGCGGTGGCAGATGCGCTAGCTAGGATGGCTAGCGAGGGTTGTCCTGACAAAATTCTCTATTGTCGCTCCCAGCTACCGAGGTTGGTTAGAGGCGCATTAGTGTTAGATAATGCAGAGATTGGTACGCTTAGACGTCAGTGACTGTGCCAGTGTTTTTCTCTGTTTCTGTTTTCCTGTTTTGTAGAGTTTTCCTTCTGTCCAGTTTAGCCTTGCGCTATATGATAGGTGTGGCCGCCATCTTTTTTTAGTTGGGCCCACCCGAATACCTGTAAATTTGTTTGATCAATGAAATTTCCAAGGTTTGAAAAATAAAATAAAATTTAGTCATCCCATCACGAGATCAGGCTTATAAAATCATGAATTGGACCACATAAAATAATGGACAATACACCCCCCCCCCCAAAAAAAAAATAAAAAATAAATAATAATAATAAAAAAATCCAAATCCATGTGGTGGCCCTATGATGGTTAGATGGATTGGTCTGATTTTTGCAGAGCCTTGCTTCTTAAGGTGACCCTTATGAACGGGTTTGATGTCACACATACACCTTAGTGGGCCCCACATACAACAGTTGTGGAATAAGGTTATGCCCGTGGTTGACGGCCTCCAATCGATCGAAAATGAAAATCGAAGTGATTATTCTAGTGCTTGCTAATAGGGTTCACACGAATATTTCCCTGCATCCGCCGGGCAATCATAACCGTAGGATTGGTCAATGGTCACATGATGGTGAGCAAACAAACGGTCAAACGTCTACATTCGATCACGGAATCCAATAGATACTACAGTCCCATTCGTTCTTGTGCATAGACGGGCAACCACATGGGATTCCAGATCACCCCACATTGCAGCCACATGGGCTCCATCATGGATGGACCAAGTGAGACGGACGGTTGAGGAAAGACGTCCTTTTTCGCCAGAACCACGATAAGAGCACGTTCTCAAAGAGTGGTCTTCAGCTAGTCCATAATACCTCATTTTCTAAGTGTGTCCGCGAGGGTTTGTCCCCTGGAAAATCGTAATATAGAGCCGTCTCTACCATAGCGACTCCTCTCCACCATCCACTTGGCAGTGTGACAGCTGATCCAGACCATTCACCTAGTGAAATCCCAGATATCATTTCAGCCGTTAACCAATTCTCTTTTATCGAATGTACAGGATCACCAATTTTGTGTCATCTTTTAACCAGGGTCTATCTTTGTTTAGGCCCACTAGATGAACGGTCCTGATTCAAATTTCCGCTGCCAAAAGTAGTGGTTCGACCGTGCCTTTGTGAACAGCCTTTGACAGCATTGGGTTAGCCCTTCACGTAAATTTCTAAATAAGAAAAGCGCAAGTGGACATAAATTACTAATATGAGCTTTTTGTGCTTTTGTTTAACGTGTGCAAACTTTCGGTTGCACGTTGGTTTCGAAGGGATTGTATGCTTTCCGTACATCACAGCCGGATATTCTATTCTTGCACCTGTATCTTTAGAAATGTAGCTAGCACGCGCGGAATAAAGAGGGAGCCCTGACCCGAGGATATCTTCACTGTACTCGGTCAAGGGGACCTGTTGTGCGAAGTTGGGTGAAACAGCCGAGTACTTCGGCTCCATCGTTATTTTCCTGTGATATCTACTCCGTCAATCAGGTGATCTTTCTCATGTTTACTGTAAAATCAGCCTGATGCAGAAATCAGGTGGGCCACACCACAAGGAACAGTACAAAATTACTCTTAAAACCTCTACATCCACTCATTAGGTGAGATCAAAAATAAAGATTCTCATGTTAAAGACCCAGACCAGGCGTCCCATCGCACGAGCCACGCATGCATCCCGAATGCTTTTATCAATATTTTTCTAACTAATCATTTTTTTAAAAAAATGAATGGACCTGCATGCCTTGCAGGCTAGTAGGCGGATTACGTCCTGCTGCCGCTGATGATATTCCGCTTGTGGGGCCCATCATGATGTATGGGTTTTATTCACGCTGTCCATCCATTTTTCCTGCTCATTTTAGGTATGAACCCAAAAATGAGACACATTCAAATCTTAGGTGACACCGACTGTTGAAACCTTCATCGGTCCTGCAGTGATAGTTAATTTCCATCCAACCTGTTTATAAGGCCACATAGACTTGGACAAAAGAAAAACAAAAATATCAACTTAATCTAAATTCAATGGCTCCTAAAAAGTTTTCAACTATAGGTGTTTAATCCTCACTACGTGGTCCACTTGGGTTTTGGATCTACCTCATTTTTTAGTTCATATCCTTAAATGATCTGAAATAATAAATGAACAACGTGGATAAAATCCTTATTGTTCAAGTTGGGGCAGGACTCGATCTGCTACCTACAGGCTAGGGCGGATTCACTGACAACTTTATTTAATACGCTGTGTTGATCCTGCACGCATACTTTCTATGTTACTTTCGGTGTAACTTGTACAAGTCACCGTGAAAATCAGGTTAGTTGAACAATTTTAACTTCTGATTTGTGGATATTGTTTGTTGAATTAGGACAATAGATTTTTTTTTTTAATTTTTATTTTTAACCATCGTATATGTCCACTAATTCGATAATTAAATAATTTTAATTTTCAATTTATTATACATCTAAATCGATCTCCATAATTTAGATAGTTTAATTTAAATTACTTACTAACTACGTGTGTCATCCTAAGTAGTTTCTGTTGCGGTGAAATTCGAAAGCTCATCAATGCCAAACAAGGAATCAAATTGAGCTCTTGCGAAAATGCTTAGACTAGGTGTTTATAAGACAACATGAAATTAATGATTATCAGTACTGTAGACTTTGTTATGGACAGATGTTTTAAATTTGTCTAGTGGTCTGTCGATGATATCGACAGGGTTTTAGATGATATCAACAGATGTCTTAAAACTATTTGTTGGTCTGTCGATGATATCGACAGGGTCTCGATGCCATCGATAATTCACAGTATGTTTTACCTCTAGTTGTTGGACAGTTTTTGGTCCTGTTCCGATATCATCGAGAGACCTTTAGATGATATCGGGGTTGTCATCGAGAGTGGCTCAATGACATCGATAAGTTCCGCAGATGCGATTGCGGAAACGCAGATTTTGTAGATTTTGTTTTCTATTTGGATTCTACCTCTTTCTATTCTTATTTAAAGGGGTGTATGCGGGATTGAGATGTATACTAAGGCTTTCCAAAGGAGTTCCAAGGGTTCCTAAAAGGATTTTAGAATTTCTAAAGGGTGTAGAAAGGGTGAGATTCGAGGTTGGGTAAGTCTTCTCTCTTTGTAATTTCTATTTTTATAGTGGAGATCTGTCACTTTGTGCCGTGGTTTTTTCCCACAGGTTTTCCAAGTTAAATCTGTGTTCTCTAGTATGTGCTTGGTGCCATTGGATTGCTATCCTAGATCTAGATCTGTGTGATTCCGCAGACCAAAATCCCCAACAGACTTGGCTATATAAAAAAGTAAGAGAGAATAAGCTAATCCCTTACTATATACTAAACTAAGAAGAATGAAAAATACAAAAGAGGTAATGCTCAAATTCAACAAAATGTAAGAAACATGTCTCATCCCTTTTTAACACGCACTAAGAGAAACTTTGGAAAATCATTTCATTTCTTCCTTCATCTTGCTGATACATTTATAATAAAAAACCCTTTTGAAGAAAACTCTTCCATTGAGAGGAACTCTCTCTTCTTTACTCTTCTGTACCTTGCTAGCACAAGGGATAATTTTAGTAAGAGAATTCTTTGAGGCTCAAAGAAGACAGACCATCTCTTTAACTTATATAACACATGCTAATTTGGAGGCAGGTGTAAAAACTATTTTACCCTTATAATGATGTCCCTCACCTAATATGTAAAAATGACTATTTTACCATTGTGAAAATGTGTCTGACTTAAATCCAATGTGACAAGTCATTAGCCCGCGTATCATCCATCACACTATGCCAGAGCATTAATGTTTCTTTCAACATAAAATGGTGCATCCAAGGCCAACCGAAGACCACCACCTCCATGTTTTCAATTTTCTCAATGAGCAGTAAGTGCCAAGTGTCAAGATCATCTCCATTGATCCAATCTTTAGATTGAGCTCTATGTCAGCACGTGTCACTCTCAGAGGCACTCAAATGGGCCCCACCCACTCCTATTTGTAACATGAAAGTCGGCATTACTTAAATACAAAAAGGGAATCAAAGGAAATGTAGCAATGATGAGCTAGAAAGTGCTTACAGCTCCCTGGACTTCTCACGAGGGAGGGAAGGAGTTTTTTCTTAAAATAAGGTGGTTTGAGAAGCTGGGTTGGTTCCTCGAGTTTGGGGAGCTTTGTCATATTATCTTCTTATTTTTATATATATGAAAGACTGCAAGTTGTAAGATAAAGCAAGCTCTATATTGGGTGCTAGGCTGTAGTGCACGGCCCTTACTATATACTACAATGGGAATGATATCACAGCGTCGACAATACGGTGGTGTCGACCTGTGTGGGGCCCACTATCAAGCCGGTCCACTCAGGTGAGCCAGGCCACAGGGAAACAGTTGAGAGGAGACACTCAACCTTTATTACGCTGGGGCACTACCTGGGATGAGTTGTGTGAATGGATTGGATCGTGTATGAACAGCACTGTGGGCTCCACAGAACCATTGGTGGGTGTCCCCCTCTCAACTATTCCCTGTGGTGCGGACCACCTGAGCCATGGATTGCACTATTTTTGAGTTTGTGGCCCAACATGGTAGGGCACATATGATGATGGACGGATTGGATATCATGCACATATCATGTGGGCCCTAACAGATTGACACTCGCCACTGTGGGTTAGTTGGCATTAATCTAAAACGGTGGTGTGTACTAAAAGACAAGGGATCTTTCCACGCGCGAGTCCTTCCATTCCAACGGTTCCCTCCACTATCTCACAATATTCTCCTCCACGAGAGAAGGAGAGAGAGAGAGAGTACACTTCAGCGTATCGTAAACTGAGTTGTTGAACATACGAAGCATGCTAAGTTCAGCTAGACTTGAACAATATTATTAGGTAAAAGTTGTTAACATGACTTGTTACTTGATGAATTATTTTTCTACAACAATTCTATATTGAAACATATAAAAAGTGTATTTTTGTTAATCATGCAAATGGAATGTATGGGTACAAATTTTAAGACCTTGTTGCACATAAATTGGTGATTAGTCGAGAAGTTATTTTTAACGAGGATTTGATACGGAAAGACAACGAATTATCAAGCTCATCAACTCGAACTTTTAAACGATGTTCAAAATTAACCTATTAATTCAAAAGATCAATAAGTTGATAATATCATTGAATATGAAGCTAATGAAAATCATGCAAATAAGATATTAGGTATTGAAACTCAAAGTGATAAAAGTAGATCGAAAATAGTTACAAAACTTTCTGTTTGACTTATGGATATCACGTCGCGGTTTATGCTTGTATGATAGAAGATTATGGGTTTTGTTTATTGCGAAAGATATATAAATCTGTGGATGCTAGTTAATGAAGAGCACCCATTAAGGAAGATATGAAAGTTATACATAAAAGTAAGATTTGAAAATTGGTTGAATTACTATAAAATGGCAAAAGACTATTGATTGTAGATGAATTTATAAGTTGAAGAAATATACTAATAGAAATATTTAAAAATACAAAGTTTGATTAGTGATAAAATGATATGCTTTGAAATTAGGTATTTACTTTAATAAAATTTACTCTTCAATTATCCAATTTAGTATTTGTACTATGTTGAGTATGGCAGTAGTGCTTGACTTAAATCTTGAACAGTTTGATGTAAAAATTGTATTTTTTTTCATGAGAATCTTGATAAAGAAATTTATATGATTAAATTTGAAGGCTTTATTAAAAAATAAGAAAAATCTTGTTACCGGCCGAACAAATCACTTTATGGTTTAAAGCATGTTCTAAGGTATTAGTACATGTAGTTTGATTCCTTCATTGTGAATTTAAATTTTCACAGATATGAAACAGATGAGTATGCCTATGTTCATAGCTATGGTATTGGTTACTTTATTATCTTGCTACTATATGTAAATGACATGCTAGCTTCATGGACTAGTAGAGATATTATTGTAGTGTTAAAAGTTTATTGGCTAATGAATTCGATATAAATGATCTAGGTGTCATTAATCAAATTCTTATGATGACTGTATTTAAAGAGAGTAAGAATAAGAAAGTCTGAATAATTTAAAAATGTTATATTAAAATAGTTCTGCATTGTTTTAATATTCAAAACTTAGTACTCTATTTTCTGCCAGTTGCAAATTGTCTTCATATGATTGTCCCAACACAAAAGTAGATAAGGAAGATATTTTTCAAGTATCATCTTCATTGGCGGCTGGGAGCTTCATGTTTACCATGGTGTACACCGGACCATACAATTAAGGGTGTACATGAACTGAGCTAGCTCGATTAGCTTGCTCGACTCAATTCGAAAAAGCTCGATTCGACTCGGTTCGAAGCTGAGTTCGAGTCGAGTCAGGCCGGTTTTTTGAGCTCGAAAATGAGTTTGAGCCAAGTTCGAGCTGGCCCCAGCTCGACTTGACTCGGATCGAACCTAGCTCGAATCGAACTCGGATTGAACCAGTTCGGTGACTCGGTTACTTTGATATTGATGTTGCTCACCAAGTATTTGATGAAATGACTCAAAGAAGTGTGGCTGGTGGCAAGGAAGGTATGTATATGAAACCAACACCCTTTTTTTTTTCTTGATTTTTATGTTGCTTAGAAGGTGTTTGATAAAATACCTGTAAAACCATTGTTGCTAAAACCATTGTTGCTATCTCAAAAACAGTGAGATTTTGGAGGTGCAGTCCAGGTGTTGGTGAAAATGCTACAATGGCAAACTCGGCTCAAACTAGCACGAGCTACTAACCAAACCGAGCCAAGCTGGCCAATCAGGTTCGAGGACCGAGCTGAGCCGAGTTCGAGCTGAGGTCAGCTAGTGGTCGAGCCGAGTCAAGCTGAGGCTAGCTCGACTCGATTCAACTCAATGTACACCCCTACATATAATTAGTAAGTACATGCGAACCTAGGGAAAGATATATCATTGGACTTCTATGAAATAGATTCTTCATTACCTAAATGATACTTTTGAGACAACTATTTGCTATAGTAGCTAATATTTAGAATTGGTTGGGTTTATTGATGCAAATTATACAGTAGACTGTGATGAAAGAAGATTTACCACATGTTATGTTTTCCTTTAGGTCAACATTGTGGTTAGGTGGATGTTGAGATTACAGTCAGTAGCGGCATTATCTACTATAGAAGTAGAGTACATGTCAATTACATCAGCATACCAAGAAGATATTTAATTGAAGAGGTTACTAAAAGAATTGAAATTCAAGCAAAACGTGGTAGTGATTCTCTATGACAGTCAGATTGTATTACACTTGGCTGAAAATTTTGTATTTCATGCTCAGACCAAATATATTGATGTTCAATATCACTTTATTTGTGATGTGGTGGAAGATAGATCTCATTGTAGAAAATTTACTCGATGACTATGTAGCATACATGTTGTTGCAAGGGAGAATTAATTTGGTGGGGAACTTCTCTTGCGCTTATTGTTATCTAGTAATTGGTGATGTTTGGGCATCTGTTATTAGGAGTATTTTATTTTGTATGATCAAAGAAACTAGTATTCAAGCGGAAAAATTGTTAAGATATGGTTGATACCTCTTATTTGGAGGACATCTTTCCCTTTCCCTTTCCCTTTTCCTCTCTATTCTATCTTCTATTGTGGATTCATGTGTGAACCTTAGTTCTAATAGGACTTTGCCACTTGCTCTGTAATGTTTCCAAATAGGGAAGTATATGTCGAGAAATGCATTTATTTCATCTTTTTTTGAGGGTTATTTCTTCGTGAGAAAGTTCTTGTGTAAAAAAAGAATGACAAAGAAGTAAGTTTAGTATTTCTAATTTTAGTGAAAAAGAAAGCTTTGCGTTGTTGTCGCGTGGACATAGTCAGGTATTGCTGGACCACGTAAATCTCTCTTTTCTTTTCTCTTATTTTTATTTTATCTTTTAACATATTGTTAGATATTTTTCTTTTGTAATTTTGCTTTGCCCCTAGGGGTGTTTTTCTGCAATAATTGTAAGACTAGCAGCTGCGTCCATCCAATGAAAGGAATGTTGTGGGGCTGTTGATCGTGGGTTTTGACATGATATATTTGAATGGTTTGGGTTTTTGTTTTTCACTTGTATCCGTAGTCTTATATTATGGTAAACTCATCCAAACGTTCGGAGCCTATTCAAATTCGGAGAAACCAGTCTTTCATTGGTTGCACATGTTAATATCTCAACGACTTAACCGTTTGCCAGTTAAGACAAGAAAATGGAATATATTATTATTTTTTTACTTAGTCAATGGAAGGCTATTGGCCACTCTACGAGTGTGTGACCACACGTGCCAACAGAGTTGGGTTCCATCAGAGACTCTCTTTCATCTTCTGTCATCCTAAATCTCTAGGATATGATAGGCAGTCCCCTCCTCTCCTTTTCTGTCGAGGACCTGCCCGAACTTGTAATTCCTGTATAGTTGCATCTATGATCAGGAATATACTTGGATTTAGAAAAAAAAAAAACTGTGTTCTTCCTGACCATTAGCACGAGTATTCGAATAATGTTTCTTACTTGGCAGAGTGTGATCGTGATACGTGGGCACTTAGAAATTGCATACACGGAATGCAAGGGCACGAACTGAGCTGAGAGAGAGAGAGAGAGAGAGAGAGAGAGAGAGAGAGAGAGAGAGAGAGAGAGAGAGAGAGAGAGAGAGAGAGAGAGAGAGAGAGAGAGAGAGAGAGAGAGAGAGAGAGAGAGAGATTGTACAGCCAATGCATTCTGTTCGACAGAGATTGTACAGCCAATGCATTCTGTTCGACAATAATCCACGGCAATCTTGCATTCATAAAAATACCCATAAAAGTTTACATGAAAACATAAATTTGAGAAAAGATCTAGTGGACTCAGTGTATGGAAACCTTCCCATGCACAATGTTGTATTTGGACTTTCGGGCATCCATATCACCTGGGTCCGGTCCATACTTCTACCGCTGCCATGCAAACATCACAGCAGTCAGACGGTCCTAAACTATCAGTGACTGGACCTCTCTTTTATGAACCATCCATAAATTTTTACATGCCACTGTCAGGACAGTTTCGATCATCCCATGAGTCTTATTTTTTCTAGGCAGGCTATGAATAGTAGACGTACTGGACCTAATGGACGCTCCAGATAGCAGACGTCAATGCCACAACTATGTGCATGGGAAGGTCTCCATACACTTAGGCCACTGGATCATTACTCTATAAAAATACATAAACACTCAGAGGTTCTTAGATACATGAACTAATAAATGGGAAATACATGCACAGACAGATATCTATACGTGCCTATCAATGCCTTGTTTCTTAAGGGAATGGCCTATGCCGGGACTGTGGCCCGGCGCAGTCGGTCGGAAAGTATCTACTGAAATCACTGTACTTGTTTCGAGACGGCGTGCCTCACTAGAGTTTACACTGCTATGGCCACGCACTTGGCATTTCACACACTCTCTCTTATCTGAGTTCAAACGTCTTCCTTCTGAGGGGAGTATTTCATGACAAAAAATCAGTACTAGGAGAAAAATACAAGCACACAGGAACTTGTTCTGGGCCATGGGAGGGAGAGAGAGAGGGAGGGAGAGAGAGAGAGAGAGAGAGAGAGAGAGAGAGAGAGAGAGAGAGAGAGAGAGAGAGAGAGAGAGAGAGAGAGAGAGAGAGAGAGAGAGAGATACACATCCCCTCCCATCTCCTTGGGTATTTAAGGTGTTGAGGGGGAAGCAAAAGAGTCCCCACCATTAGGAAGATTCAAATAAACAAAGATGTGAGATGATAAACAATATAGAAATTGGACGGTGGAGATTGTTTAAAGCTTTAAGGCACCCTGGAAAAGAAGAGATGGATCCATAGCTTCATTTGCATGCCTCCTGACACCCTTCTTTCATATTCCTTCACAACCTTTTCTCAGTGTGCTTCTGTTAGAGCTCTGGACGTTTTTTAACCGTTAAAGGACGGTCATAAGGCCCAACTGGCCACATGAACACCTTATAATCTATTCAAACCTTCTTCTCCATTGTATGTGACTTTTGTTAGAGTCCAAAGGCTGGTTTAGGGTTCCCATGTTGTGGGGTCGGTATTATCTCTAATATATTATGAAGGGTTGCATTCTCCCCAATATTTTTCTTGCAACTGAGAGGAGCATGGTATTTCTACTCGCCTGATCCTACTCTCCCCACATGTGCCAATGTGGCACACATGCCTGAAATCTCCACCATTTATCAGGTGGGCCTACCATGTCAGTGCCTGGCCTAATAAAGAAACCAAGCTGATCCAGTCGTTCCGTGTTCCTCATGTGCACGTCAAATGTGGACCGCCCATTTATTTCCTGCAAATGTAGTCCACTTGATGACCGGACGGGCTTGACGGGCCACATGGGCACCCACGGTGGGGGCCACCATGTTAATGACCCAGATCTAGCATGCAAGAGGGGGTGGTGAGTTGGATCTGTGAGTAGCCATTGCATTTCTAGTCCTTGGAATAATAGCCCATTTCACTATTCATGTGTACTTAAAAAGATAGGGAATCCCTTGTCCCTCCCACTAAGAGTATATAAATACTGTTTTATTTGGACGGTCCTCAGGCAATCTTAATATTGTAAGGGTCGACAAATCCTACTTTGACAACTACAACTGTGGGCAGAACTCCCATCTTTTTGCAGATGCAGCCATTTCAATATGAGCAACATGGTGTTAACCTCTAAAAGCCAAGATTCCTCTTTAAAAAAAGACTCCATAGGTTAGGGAAGGTAATCACCAATTTTTGTATATGTGGGATCCTATGATCTTAGGGTAGGCGAGGATTTCAAATAGATTACCTGGTGGGTGACTATCAAATGAGAAGAACATGGAGATTTTTGAAGAATCTTCACAAGGCACAAACATCCAAGTTTCAACTAGTGGATGGCATGGAGTGCTGTTGTATGCTGTGCACTTCCTTTTTTTTTTTGTTTTTTACTCCTGCTATTTGCTTTGAATCTTTAACAATCAAAATATGAAATCACACATGGTGATTGGTGAGGCCTCATGTCCAAAATGAAGTGCCATGTGTCACTCTTCTCTGTGGACAGCTGACATTGATTTGGGTATTTTAATAATTTTTGAAACTGTATTTTTGCATGACCCATGTTGCAGACCACATGCACGTGACAGTCGCTTAGCGGAGAAGTGCCCCAACATTTTAAAACGACAAATGCTCAGTTCGGATACAATGTGCTCCACTTGTATCCCATGTACTATGAATATCACCTAGAACAAGTGCATGCATTTACACATCTGAACACATGTTTTATACGTGCATGAACCTTCCTAGTTTCACTTACGGTTTAATGAGTCAACTTGAATGGTGTGTGGCGGTTTGAACTTTGGAATAGTGTATATTTAAGGGTAAGGTGTGATGAAGATTTTTCTCCTTATTGTTGGAATCGATGAAATCAAACAGATTTTGATATCATCGATAATTGCAGGATTTTTCACTGCTGGTTGCTGGACAGTTCTTTTGTCCTGTCGATATCATCGAGAGACTTTCAGATGATATCGAGGTTGTCATCGAGAGTGGCTCGATGACATCGATAATTGTTGGAATTTTCACCTCTAGTCACTGGACAGTTTTTGTCTTGTCTCGATATCATCGAGAGGCCTTCAGATGATATCGAAGTTGTTATTGAGAGACTTTCGATATCATCGACGAGTTCCGCAGATGCGATTGCTGAAACGCAGATTTTGCAGATTTTGTTTCCTATTTGGATTATACCTCTTTCTATTCTTATATAAAGGGGTGTATGCGGGATTGGGATGTATTCCAAGGCATTCTAAGTTTCCTATAGATTTTTTAGGAGGGCTTAGGGTTATCAAAAGAGAGAGAGAGAGAGAGAGAGAGAGAGAGAGAGAGAGAGAGAGAGAGAGAGAGAGAGAGAGAGGAAGCTTGTAGAAGGGAGATTCTGCTCGTAGAGGTGATCTATTTCGCAGTCCACGTCTCAGCGCTTCTACGTCCTCGTGATCGGTAAGATCTCTCCGTTTTTCTTTTGTTCTTTTATTGTTTATCCACTCCTGCGTGAGTGAAGAAGGTTTGATCCAAGCGGTGTGTGATTGTGATCGGTTGTAACGTTCTACTTTATAGTAGATTGTTGATTTGGTCGAGGTCCCGTGGTTTTTACCTCTCTGAGGGTTTTCCACGTAAAAACCCCTGGTGTGGTGTGGCTTATGTTTTGATTTAGTTCATTACATTATTATTCCATAATTTTGGTTTGTTTCAGGAGGCTAGATCCTAAGGTTTTGTGCAAGCCCCCAAGAAGGTGAACATATATATACTTGAATTATTATTTTTCTTCTTTTCCTTGGTTTACATCATGGATTGGCTCCGCATAACTCCTTTCATACATCTTTGTTGTGGGACATAGGCATGGTCTAACCTTAACCATTGTATCGGATTATAGGCCAAGGACAAGGATCCTTACTCTTGCTCTGGTGGTAGAGACTCTCAAGAGTTTCAACACCCAATCAAGGGTTCGAGTATCCATAGGTGGTGAAATCCAATTACCGCGCTTGTGGGGGTGTGTGTCTGTGTTAAAAAAAAAAAAAAAAAACCGAGGACGAAGGCAGATTCTTCCTTCACTAATGTAATTGCAATATTAATATATATCGTATAGTGATTTTTCACATTTGATCATATTTTGTAATGTCCATGCATGCTGCCCTACGATCAAAGTATATTCTCGATTCCGTTGATTGATTGACAAATGACATCTTTTCGGTGAATGAGGGTATCCGCGAGGAGGGAAGACCCTGGAAAGGGGAGAGAAGTTTGCAACCTCCTTACCATTTTCAGGCAGGCCACTCGCCCTAATTACTAAAGCGATTTGGGGGCAGTCGACTGCAGTTGTTTTGATTAGAGGATGAGTTAGCTCTCCAACTACATTAGCTAGATGATTGGTGATCCTTGATTTCCTTTTCTCTTATTAATCACTCTTATACCATTGTTCAATAAATTGCTGGTATTCGAAGTTCTTGTTCTCTCCGGACTGCCCCTTACAGAAAGCCCAACTGCTTCCCCATCTTTGATTCTCTCTCCATGAGATCAGGATCTGCACTAGGCATCTGAACATCTACCAGGAGCTGCTAGTGGGGGTCCTGCACTACGGGCATCTCTTTCACCGACTCCAGTTCGCATGAGATCCAGCTATTATCCATGGGAATCCAGTGGCTAATGGAAATTACCACCGATTGGTATCCTATTGCATTGAGGTTTGCAGATAGACATCCAAGGTGGGTTGGTCAGGAGGTTTGAGGGACGCAGATTAAGTCCGACAGGTGCCAGCACGCACCCTTCCAGGGCCAATGAAAAGGCAACAAATGCACAAGTCAGGTGTGGGACGTACAGTGAAAAAGACAAACCCCTGTCCCCACACACGCACGTAGTGCCTTTTAGCTGGTGCTGCATGGATGCGAGCTGGCACCTTTTTGGTGCAATCTGTGTCCGGTTGGAACGCCACCATCATGCTTAGAGCAAACCACAACCATTGATCTGGTGTCCCAGCACATGTTGGCAATCCTAGCTGCCATATGGGCGCAATTTTCACCACAGTGGACATGACTTTCAATGGTCGCTGATCATTGATAGGTTTACCAATTTTTTTTCTCCTTGATGTATGGTCTGAGTGGAAGAGAAGCACAGATGATAAAACAGCATAACTCCCAGGCATCCCCTGGATAGATACATACAAAGAAATACATCATGATTTTCAACTGGGAAAAAGGTCAGTCTTCTCACAAATTGTAGTTCTGATAGGACTGGCCTTCATCGGTACAAACCAAGCACCCAAACGAGGATTTGGAGCCCACTGCTAAACCAGCTAATAGGCGCCATAGTCCTCACTGGACTATGATTTGTGATTTTACTAAGCCAGGCCTCTGTTTAGTTTCTAGTGATGCAAAATAAGGAGATTTGGAATGGGTTCGACTCCATTTGGAAGGATCCCATGCTGCCACAAGCTACAGGTTTTTCATTCCCTGGCCGGTGCCCTTCAAAAAAGAATTCACTGGGTACTTGGTGGAAAAAAAACAAGCCATGTTCTGACATGGCAACATTTTCTCATGGATTCTGGTCCAAGAATTTGCTGACAGTGATTCCAGTGAAAAAAAAAAAAAAAGTAATTTTGAAGTAATTCAATGGAAGATTACATAAATATACAAACATAAGTATATATTCATGTGTAATTGGCTTTTAGCTTCTGCAAGAAGGCCAGTGTCTCTGCATAAGATGGAGAGACATGGCAACATTTTCTCATGTTCTGACATTTTCTCTACATACGTATATACTTATGTTCTGACATGGCAACATTTTCTCATGGATTCTGGTCCAAGAATTTGCAGACTGATTCCCGTAAAAAAAAATGTTATTTTGAATTAATTCAATGGAAGATTACATAAATATACAAACATAAGTATATATTCATGTGTAATTGGCTTTTAGCTTCTGCAAGAATGCCAGCGTCTCTGCATAAGATGGATCAGTGCGGTTGACAGGCTTGCATGAATTGATATGATCAGTGGCATCCAACACCTGTAACAACAACAAACCCAGCTTCAATTTTCTTTTTCTTTTTTCTATGAAAAAATTTACCAAGAGAAGGAAAAGAATGAAAAAAATGCACAAACCCAAAGGACCAAACTCAAAAATACAATCAGAATGACTGCCAAAACAAGGATGGAAAGTATTTACATGAGGCAATTTCAATTCCAAAAATTTATCAAATCATGTCCAATATCAGCACATTACTTACCACAAGCTCACCAAACCCAGGATATGCAGATTCAATCGGTACAATTTCCATTCGGAAAGCCCACCCTCCATAACCTTCAACTATCGGAGTGACGAGTGTCTGCTTTACAGTTTCCATTAGTAATACCCAGAATAATGAACACTGGATATATCAAAATAGATAAGATGTATGCCTTGACCAAGGCAGATTTGAGTTACCTCACTGAAACTGAGGACCTCGAGCATTCCTTTATTTTGGAGATGCCGAACAAAGTCATTCAGCTCTACCAGTCTTGGAGCTCCACTCCTCAGCTCCCCTATCTACAACATGACAAGGAACAGTCAGAAAACAAGGAACTATCCAACCAATGAAAATGCTATCTGCGCATAGAACCGAGAACCACTCGACCAATGAAAAGCATTAGCTCATGGAATCATGAAAACGACCACTGTAATAAGTTCTAGGAAACAACAAGCTCATCTTCTTTGGAAAGATACACACCGAAGGAGCTGGGCGAAATACCAAGCCGATACGCCAAGGCATGTCTGCTAGTTTGCTACCAAAATGTGGACAGCTATAAAAAACCTGAAATCACATTTACTATCACAATGCCAAAGAAAGAAAGAAAGAAAGAAGAACAAAGTTTCTGCACAATAGGCTTATAAAAAGGAATGTTTCATACAAGTCCTATGGTGTTGTTAAAGAGCTTATTGAAATTCTCCGTCTTTGCTTGATGCAACATCTCCTTAACGACAAGACCACCCATACTGCAACAAATAGAGATTGACAGCATAAAAACTTTGTAGCATCATAAATTAAATGAAGTAGAACCCATAGATTGTAATGTTTGCAGAGCGTGTTCATAAGACTCGCTACACCGGTGCAACCTTAATATTCCCAGCGGTCTTTAGACTTTCAGCAGTTCACACATTATTATTATTATTCTCTTCTTTTGAAGGCAGTGTGATTTTATTAATATAAGAAAAGCATACAAAAGATCCACCAAGGCAACAGATAGGAGGGACTAATATATAAGCAGTTAAGATGCCCCTTGCTTGGCAAGAGAAGCAGCTACCTGATTGGCTTCTCTAGGAATGCTGCTATGAATCTAATTTCACTATGATAGTGAATAACTTCATAACTTATCAGTCTTGGTCACTAGCTATTTAGAAGACTTCATCCATAACAGAAGGTTATAGGTCAACATGTGACTTGTAGATTAATTGGATTGGACATGCATTCACTATTTCACCCCTCCCAAATTTTCTGTAATTGACAAGTAGATTCCGTTTATTTCCAGTCTCCTGGAAATCCTTCCATGAACAGTGAAATTACACCGAGGTGAGAGAAATGCATTCTCTTTGCTGGCACAATTGTATTTTGAATATATTTTATGCCTCCTTTTATTCCTTTAAGTTCCTTTTTGTCACTGAGATCCAGGCTGGCCGAAAGTCGACATTTGAATGCCAAACCTGATTGAAGCTCAACAGCATGCCAACTTAATGTACAGACGAATAGGGAGGCATCTGCCACATCCCCTTGATCTGTCATAGACAAGGTAGAAGTGGACCTCAAATGAAATGGTTGTCAGAGCCCAGAACAGTATTGATCCACATTTCAGAATGGAGAAGCATCTGGCACATGCCCTCGATCCTCACTGAAGATGGCACTGGGTCGCCTCAATGACAGGTACGATCAACTGCTGGAGAAACGACCAGCGGACAATATTGGACAGAAGGCCTTTATTTATCGGTACGGGAAAGTTCAAAGGCAGGTTTGACAGTTGTTCTGAGGATGCTTCTATTTATCCTTATTATACATTGTTAAATATTTTCTTTGATATTTATTTTTTTAATTTTCTGATTCTATGAAGTTGTATAAAGTTGAGTATTTCTAAGATGCAACTATCTTACAATAATCATTCAGTAAGACTACAAACTAGCCTATGCACTTTCAGGAAAAATAATTTGACAGTTTCTAGAGTTTCTTGCTAGCATCATTAGGAGCAAAATTATAAAAGTGCTGGACCACAAAATGTTCCAGGGGGTTGTCAGCTTCTTTACTAATGACAGATTGGTTCACTTCTTCCCCAAGCCGAGGCCAAATGACATTAGGAAGTGCCTTCTGAGGTTTGCTAGATCTCAACTTTGACCAAAAACAACAATTCGAGTGTTCTAATGAAGACAGAACAATAAGCATTCCTTGAAGGAACTGACTGGTGTGCTGAAATTCTGATGAGATGGATATGGAGGTACTTGTGTTACCGATGAATTACTCTTATTGAGGTCTCGCCAAAGTTCTATGATAGAGGTAACTCGAAAAATATGATTAGGTGGATTAGAGGAGATGAACCCTCCACAATGGTGAAATAATGCCGCAAGACATGGCAATTCCTAGAATTTTTACCAGGCCAACGTGCGTCTGTACTGGATCAACAAGAGTCTATTTTTCTCTATATGTAAAAATTTCCAGTCCTGAGGTCATCATACATTTCAACCTTTCACTTCTGAAGTTCCTTCTTAAAGGATTCTATGTTAAAGATGAAATGAATGCTCGGTCTTCCAATAAATCTATCACAATTCCACCAATCTTTTGCAAAGATTTTAAATGATGAATGGTGAAGCCACAAACAGTTAGAAATGGAAAGGTGGTGTGTTCCACAGACCAACTTTTGTCTGAACTCTGAAGCAATCTCAGAGATGGTATGATTATTACCCCCAGGGATCTGCAAGACTCAAGAAATTCTACTACCCATTTCGAAGAGGGATGGAAGTGACCCAATGCAGATGATATCATCAGAGCAGGCAAAGTGACTGGTAAAATTACCCCCTTGCAATGGGAGATCAACCAGCTCCCTCCCAGTGATAAGCTCAGGAAACTGCTCCATGCTACAGAAAATTCATGTTGTGTCGCTCCCCTCATCTGAGAATTGGATGGCATAGATAGTCATTACCTGCCTTGGACAAAAGGTCACCGTAGTCCTAGGAACCTCGTCCAACACATTCTGTAATAGCGCACTACCATTTGAATTGCACATGGTATAGATTGCAATCATCAAATGAGAGAGAGGCCCACAACAGTAGATCTGTGCTAAAAACAATATGAAAGTAATCTGCTGGACACAAACACATGCCTTTACAAGCAGTACACCTGCCAACCTGATCAGTATGTGGAACATTTGAGCAGTGCATATGGTGGCCCGCATGTCAGATGGCCATAAGAAAGTGTTAGTCCAGTCCATTGATCAGGTGGCCCACGTGCGTATTTGGAATTATGGGAAGTTTGTTAAATTGTCTATACCCTTTGTATAGAGGTGGTCAGCCTAATAAGTCAACCAACCACATTTTGCATATGGTCATCTTCAAGTGGGGGCCACCTAACAGGCTAACACAGTGCTCCAATGTCCCACACGCTTGCCAAGAAGTAAAGGTGCATGTGGGGCTAGCAAAGCCTCCAATAAGAACGCACTCACATCAACCCAAAAGGCAATATAAGAATAAGAGAGTACATCTGAATTTGTTAAGATATATGATAGATCCATATTCCTTGAAAATGTATCTGAGAAGGCAAAACTAAGAAAATTCTATTCAATCAAATACAAAAGAAAAAATTCAATATAGCAGCCACCCTAAGAGACTAACAATGCCTGACATCATGCTATGAGAAAGGTCGTAGATCATGAAATGCATAAAATATGTTGACGTGAAAAAAAGAAGAAGAAAGAAATGAAATCCAATGAAAACCTGTGAGTCACAAACACAACAGGCCGATCCCCAATTCCTGCAGCAACCAGCTTCTTTAACAGGATTGAGCTAACTTCCTGCACATTTTTTAAAGTAGCTAACAACAGTCCATAAAATTGCCAAGCAGTTTCACCAACCAAAGTAACTAATCTAAAAAAAAAAAAACTACGAAATACAAAGCGTTCTTTTCCTTGTGCCAAGAGTAGCTAATCATCCATTTTCTTTTATCCTTTCCTTTGAAGTTCATCATTATGCAGAAAAAAATTGCCTACAACTTACCCAAAAAAAATAATAATAATAATAATAAAAATCTTGAATGAACAATGTTATTTTGGTAGGGTGCTTTGACTAAACCTTCACCTTGCCTGGTGATTGACTTCTATTTGAATATGGTAAAAAAGAAATCCTCTCACCTTCACAGTGCATAACCAAATACTAAGAGATTATCGACCCCCAAGTTAGAATGCTAAACAAACTTGTGGTGAAAGGATATTTGTTTTTCTTCCAGTGGTAAAAGAAACATTAACAGTGATTGGAGGGATTGGAAAGTGGTTACAAGCACCACATCAAATAAAAATTTCAAGATATTGCCAATAACAAAACAAAATTTTCAACTATCCAAAGAAGAAAAGAGAGAAAACAAACTCGAAACTAAGATGTCAGTTCACAAGTAATACAAAAACATAAATTGTGGAATAATTGTGATCCAATAAGTTTTGAAGAGAAGTAACTCAAGCAGTATATTTCATAGTAGAGAAAAAAATTGCAAGGATGATGTCACCCGAATAGCATCGTCTAAGACGTGAAACAGGACAATCATTACGACGTGAAAAAGAAGGTAATAACAAATTGACCTAACGCATGCAGTCACCAAAATACCCTTCACTTTCGTTTTCCCTTAATCGGGTCAAAAGAAAGTATATTAAAGAGAAATTGAAAGAATAGGGAACTCAGGGTGGTAAGATTCCCTACACAACAACTCAAAAACTTTCCACTCTTAACAGCAACATATGTCTTCGAATATGATCCCTTGTAAGTGTGAGAATATAGAAAGTCAGGTACCAAGGTGGCACTATCAGTCCCAGAAACATTTTCCAACCTTCCCAGAAAACAGCACTCAAGTGAAGATTGTGGAGCCTATTTTGGAGCTTTCTGTTGTTTGGAGCATAAGATGCTGCCACAATATGAGCAAAGATTCTGCCACAATATAGGATTGCTCCTCTTAGATGCCTGTCGGGACAGAATGAGTGAGTGGCCATTCTAACCATTGGGTGTATTTTTCATTATATTTGCAAGGATCATTAAACCCATAAACAAAGGTATTTCACAGGGTACTCTCCATGAATGGTAGCAGATACTGTACTGTAGCAAGCATATCAAGATCTAATTCCAGCAAAGATATACGAAAATTGGTTACTGCAATTATTTTTTGACTCCTACGAAAGGAAGGATGGTAAATGGATCATTCAACGATCTGGGTCTGATGGATTCTATTTGTCTCTTTCTTTGATGGAAGGGAAAAAGAAATTCCATTGCAGAGCCGTATGCAATGCACAAAAGATGCCTGTACGGTTGTTCAATTCTATCTTTTTCTTCTTGTTTGTTATTCTTTATACCTTCCTTTCGCCCGATCATGCGAGATAGAGGAATCGTTTATTATGTTATATCATCAGGGTTATGATCCAGCGGGGGCACTTTCACACTAGGCTTGAGTGGGGTGGCCCGTGGGATGCATGGGCACACTTGGGGTGGGCAGCCCGTGGAACCCATGGATTTGGGGCCCGTGTGAGGCGAGTGGCTCATGTGAAGGGGAACCTATGGATTTGGGATCCACGAGGGGGCAGAACCCATGGATTTGGGGCCCACGAGGAGAGTTTTTCCGAGGACCTAACCCATGGATTTGGGGCCTAGGCTATGAGATAAAGGGATTAATTCGTCATACTCTATCAGTTCGAGCTTTTAGAGCAAGTGGTTAATTGTCCTGCATCAAAAGTTGAACACTTACTTTAACCTAGAGCAATCAAGTTCTACACTATATAGAAAAGAATCATTCTCAACTTTAAACTAGATAATGAGCAATGATACATAAATGTATTTACTAGAAGCTTTCTCGATATGGTCTTAAATTTGAACTTTGTCGGTACCATAAAGTTTTTGGTCAATACCACAATGTGTGCTCCAGGACATATTCACTCTTACACACGGTACACATGCCGCCATAGCACGACTAGGCCAACTGTGCCCTAAATATGGTGGACTTCAAGTGAAGTTGATCTCGTGCAAAATGTGTCCATTCATCAGCCATCCCACCCCTGTATGGAAAGAATGATCAGTCTAAAGAGACTTGATAATACATCTGGCCTAACTGACAATTGAATTGGCCTGACTTCTGCGCCAGATTATCTCAAGGCACATTGTTAAGAGATCTGATGTTCCACACGAATTACATGTTGGAACATGGGCTGTGCGTAAAGTGTTTGGAGAGTGTTGCATAGGGCTAGCAAACATGAACTAAACAATTGCTATTTTAACCATCCATGCCATGTTATAGCTTCACAGTTGCACCAAAAATGGTATAAATTACCTTCTAAATGTGTACCAAATGACCCTTAAAATCCTCTCGTTTCAATTACTAGGGAGTAGGGCACATGCAACACACATGGAGAGAGTAGAGGACGGAAAAATGGAGGTTTGATTGAATACATCCTGACATATTACAATAAGATGCACTGAGAATCTAGCCATCTTGATTTCGGAAATTTTCAAAGACCCAAACCGTTTATGTGGTAGGTCTCCCCTGGATGGGGGATGCCCATTAAAACTCTAAAATTGAATAATTCAGCACTATGATTATACAAAGGTTATGGCGACCGTTCATGTTCAAAGCAAAATAGCAAGATTATCTAAGGTTTGAAATAATTCAATTGAGGGCCTATATTTGTTGCTTTCCCACCATAGGAAATAACGCTTGCCATATAAACAGTTTGAATAATTGGAAGATGATTTGAAGGCTAAAGTCCTCACATATCTTATTGAGGGGAAAGAAACAGAGCAAATGGGTGCTGTGCACAAGAGAGGTGATCCATTTGCACTTTTCCACTGATATGGCTGACTCGAGTCTTAGATCTTCTCAATTTTTTGGTTATGATTCCCTAAAATGAGCTGTCACAGCAGATGTACAGAGTGGAGTTTACAAAGCCTTCTTTCACTCACTCCCTAATACAATGGGTCGGCAACCTGCAAAGTACAATAAAGTGCAGAGTGGGCTACTCGCACATGGAAGGATGGAATGACAAAAATGCCCTCAGTTGAGCACGCACAATTTTAAATGCCCCATCCTATAATGGAAATCCCTCGTACATCCTTTTAAATGCTAAGGTTGTGGACTCTCCTGAAATCTAATTGCATGGGCAAAATTTGTCCAAAACTGCTCGCGTTATATATAGTAGAGATGCAGAGAGTTTATAAAACTTAACTGTGTTGAGCCTTTCGGCCCATATAATTGGTGCTATATATTACTATAGATGTTCACATGTGCTCATTGAAAGAGTTGAGAGGATGTCAGACAACTTCCAAATCATCCATAATTGCAACACTAGGAAATAATAAGGATAGCAAAGTAGGCCTTTCCAGAACAAGAAAAAGCTATGGAAAAGTATCAGAATACAAGAAATTGACTGAAAGGACAAACCTGAAGCGGCAGGCTAGCTCCAGACCACTGAGTAACATTTGTCTGCATGAATCATTCAGTTAGATGCCACATGTTCATCAGAGGTCCCAACCTGGCGTACCTTGCACAATTAAAAGTTTAAAACTAGAGCTGCTATGCAGGTGAGTGCTAATCTTCATTGCCAAATGAGGACTACTTCACTGCCATTATTAAAATGCTGGTGACTCATCCATTGTACATGTGGCAGACATGTACACCGATACCATCTTTCTAAATAGTAGGGCTAATTGTGGATGTAAGGAGTATGGCCTGAAAATTACACGGATTGTACAAAATCCTGAACATCTAATGGACGGCTAAAGATGAACTGGTCTATGGCCCATTTTCGACATGAAAATTAGATGGTGAAGATCATCCAGTCAGTGTGATATGGACTGTACTCTGCTCCATCCATTACAGGGCCAACAATTGGGGCAGCTTGGATTCCGCACAGGTATGTTACATGTAGGATGGATGAGTCGCCACCACATATAAGATGATGGTGGTGGTGGTGAAAACAAACCGGTATTCTATCCTGACAAATTGTTAAGAAATAAAGAAAAGACTTTCACCTGGCCCTCCAAAATTTAGAACATGGTTTTCTGGAAATAAAAATAAAAAAATTCAAGGAATAAGCATCAAGTATAGCACAAACCTTGTATTTAACAGTAAACAAACGAGCATGAGGGAAGTCAGCTGCAAGCCATTCTCTTGGCCAACATGTTCCTTCTTTACCAGCCTCTTGATCAATGCTCTCTACCAAGCCAGATTTACTGGTTGTCGAGGACTTGCTATCTGCTATGCGCCAGGTCTTGAAAGGCCCACCACGCAGGCCATGAACAAAAACGATGTCCAGTGGAGGAATCACTGGTTGTGAACCTTTATCAGAGCCATTACTGGAAGTGTAGCTATTAGAGCCTGAATCTTCTGTGCATATTCCACACTCACTATCAATACACTCATGATGTTTAGATAAGGAATTATTATCAGAATTTGACTTCCTTGAACCGGGTAAATTCTGTTGAGAAGTGCCTGAGCCATTCTTGTCAGGGCATGTCCAGTGCGGCAATTCTGGATTGAGCAAGAATATCATGTCGTCATATCGCGGGCATATGTTTTTGGGCCCCCCTACTTCACTGCCTGTGAAATGATCATTTTCTGCATTTCCATCCATTTGTTCCGAGCAAAATATATTTAAAAGTGTTGCCCTAGCATAACTTTGGATTTTCAGGTCATTGCAACCTGGGATCTTCCCATTCGCACAATCCTCAAGCCACTTGCACCAAGTCTCGTCCCCCAGAATGGCTTTCTGGACATTTGGAAGAAGAGAAAGGATAGTCAAGAGCCGAGCAGCATGCTTACGAATATGTGCTGTGGGAGGAACTCGAACACTAGAAGGATCATTTACATCTAATACAGGAGCTTCACCACGGGCATTTGAAACCCGTTCCTGGGTCTCTAGGACTCTTGAAGCATCATATGCCTCAATTGCAGCCAGTTGCTCATAATCATCCCGTAAAAGGAAGCGCCTCAGAAGACATAGGACTCCAAAGTCAGCAATTTTATTTTGGAATGAAGGATCTTCAGCACAAATCTCAGTCAATGCTTTAATACCCTTAAGTGTAGCCAATGCAGAATCTGCAGCATCAAACTTGGGCAATTTATCTTTATTCAAACTTCTGAATAGCTCAGCAAACGGTTCCAGAGAGAGAAGATCTGCAAGAGGGAATTTATCAACAGCATCGGTTGTAGTTACTAACTGTTTTCCTGCTAGACTGACAACGGCACTGGCTAGCTGCTTTGCAATTTGTGCAGCTGAAAGAGCGTTGGACTGATCAATTTGAATCTGAGAAGATCAATGCAGTCCATCAAATACAGGCACAAATTCTAATCTTAATGAGATGCATGTTCTACAACAAAGTAAAGCTAAGCAAGACAAGATACCAATGTACAAAAAACTACGTAACTTCCAAAAGTTCATGTTTTTGCTGTTCTGTTGCCTACTTGGATTTTTCACAAGCATAGCGAATCTTCAGAAGCTCTTTCTTTCTCTCTTTTTCTTATCTTATCTTATCTTATCTTTTCTTTTTTTGAAATATACTTCAGAAGCTTAGTTACCATGCGCACATATGTCAACTCAGTCTGATCATATGATGGTGAGGAAACAAGAAACATTCAAAATCAACAAGCCTCTGTACTCATCATCATTATCTTTTAGATGTATAGAAAAGATTCATCATCATCATCTTTTGAACGTATGGAAAAGTTATTTATCTTTTACAGAAAAAATATATTTCTGTTTACAGATAAAGAAAGAGAGCATTGCTAAGCCCACATGCATGTATAAGGCACTCATGCGCATGCCACCACTTGTGCCAGCAAGGCACATAGGTACAAGATCCAACCCATTCATCATGAGGCCATGACGTTGATGTCCTGGCCCAAGAATCAGGTCAGCCCACTAATCACGTGGGCCACATTAAATGAAACAAATGTACAGCGGAGAAGAACTTGGTTGAAGCATTCTAAGCTTGTCACCTGTTTCAAACATATTGGCACACCAATTGAGTGGTACAACCTGAGTTTTTGTTTGAGAACATCTGGAAGGTCAGCCACACCTGACGAACAACTTGGATACTGCACCTGTCCATGTCTGCCCCATTGATACATCGTGGCATGTAGATGTTATTGCCTGTACAGGCATGTGGGCTTGGAAAACCTCTAAAAAAGAATCATTATCATCATATTCTTCAAAAAAAAAGAAAAGAAAAAAAGAATCATCATCATCATCTAAGCCTTATTGCAACTAACTGGGGTCAGCTCTAAAAAGGAATGATAAAAAATGAAATATCTTTGAACCTCACTTTGTGATTCTCAGGCGGAGTGCCTCCTTTGGATACTGCTGTCTTGCTGATGCTTAAAATTTCGTTCAGCAAAATTGTTAACCACCCCTGAGAAATTGGTATTGAATATGGTCCATAGTCTTCAAGAATACATGAAAGGATTTTTGTAGCTGAAAACCGAGTAGAATCTGAGGACAGTCGTCCACAAACCCAAGGAAGAAGAATACCAGACCATTTTTCACTTTCTTCAAGAGATAAATGCATGTCCCCAGTACAAAGTAATTCTAAGGCCTTAGCCAATGCTTCTTGCACATGGCTGTGCCTTTCTGTCTGTTTAGCAATTTGTCTCATCAGAGGAAGTCCCTTCTCCATTATTACAGTCTGAGCCCCACTACTCCTTTCAACAGCAAGCAGAAAGGCTGAAAGAGCCATCCGAGCCAAGGCAATGTCTTCAACTTTGCTTGCCTGAGAAACAGTAGAAAGAAGACTAGAACTCCAATCAGGAACAGAATCAATCAAGGGCAAATTTTGGTCCTCCAAAAGCAGTCGAGCTACCAAACTCCCATGCCATTTCACAGTTCTCTCAGGTGCTATTAAAGCAGTCATAACTGCATGCCCATCTCTATCAAGCTCTTGAATATGAGACCGATTAAGATCTGAGGCTGTTGCCCAATTTGCCAGGGCCCATGCTGCAAAAGGTACAGCAACATGTTCACCATGCAAATCATCCCATAAGCCCGGAACTGAAACTGAAGCTGAATAGTTCCTTTCTGCTGGTGAACTAACCTGATTTTTCTGCAACAAAAGAGTTCTTGGAATAGGCCTAACTGATTCAGGGGGAGAGGCATCAGAATGTTCTATCTTTAAAAGGCCATTTGTTCTTGAGAAGCCTAACACTGTTGTGCCTCCAAGAATTTTTATTCCGATTCCTCGCATTCCTTTGTCGCCATCCTCATTGTCACTTTCCTGTGGCTCATCCAAATGCATGCCACCCTCCTCAACAACTTGAAGGGCTGCTTGAATATCTCCTGTATCTGCATCTCCTGGCAAGGCTGGTTGAAATGATGCTCTCTCTATGCTCTCACAGTTTGAAGTGACAATGTCCATAATAGCAGCAACAAGCATGCTCCTACCTTTCCAGATATCAGAACCATCCAATGAACTGCGTTTGATTTGCTATTGACAGAAAGAAAAAGATAATGGTTAATGGAAAGCAACAATTCAGAACATCCAAAAGAATCATGATTCCAAAGCTTATTCGAGTATAGCAATCAAGGTGTATAGAAATTATTAATCCAAGAGAATGTAAGATCTCAATTGAAAACACTCATATGAAGTTTGTGAAAAAAAAAAACAAAGAAGTTATGATTTGGTAGATTCCCTTGGTAAGGGATCAACTGGCCTTTTTTATGCCTTGGACCATCTAAGCCAATGCCTTGACAGAGCTGCTGTACCCCTATGAATAAAGTTTAGTTGCCAAATAATAATAATAACTAGGGAGGCCCTTGATCAAACTACACATTAACCAAGCTGGTGGGATGCCTCCTTTCTAGAGGTGGAGACCCTTGGTTCAAGTCCTGTTGATGCATTGTTTTTGGTCTGCCTGAACCAGTATGTAATCCACAAAAACTTTTTTATTTTTATTTTTAAAAGAAAAAAGAAGAGAAAAAGGAAAGGTGCTTGGTATTGCTAATACGTGTTTTTTTTAGTCATAATGACGCTCTTTTTGGCTAATTTCTTGGAAAATCTGTGCCAACTAATAATATAAATACATGCGTTGAAGTGAATAAACTTTTTCATGACAATTCATAGCTCAAAGAAAGATAATAGCTTTTGGCCTTTTACAAATGAATACATCCTTTTATTTTCTCCTGTTAATATATTTTATATTTTAGAAGTAAAAATAGTAATGACATTTATACAAGAGGGCCATAGAAATTTACCCAGTGCGTTCATTTTGCAAAGGTAGCTCAAGCTTTCACTTCCATCCATACCTTTTCCCCTTCTCTGCACATATTTCTCTAGAATATCCATCCTTTCCTTTTTCTTTAGTTGAGCTGAATTTTTGAAATTTGTTTGACCCATGCACGTACCCAAGTCAAACTTTTGCCTTGCTTATTATTTGACTCCAAATTCTTAACTTTCAAACGATGGTGCTTTTCGACTACCTCTTAATGCAGGGACATTTTCACATCGGGCTCGAGTGGGGTTGCCTGTGGGATGCGGGGGCACACTCAGGGTGGGCGGCCCGTGTGAGGCGGTTGGCTCGTGTGAGGTGGTACCCATGTGATTTGGGGCCCATGAGGGGGGTTCGGACGGGGTCCTAATCTATGAGATGTGGGGCTTGGGCAATGAGATAAATGAATTAATTCGACATACTCTATCAATTTGAGCTTTTAGAGCAAGTGGTTAATTGTTCTGCATCAAAGTGGTATCAGAGCGGGAGGTCTCATGTTCGAGACTTCTCACCGGGGGTGATTAATGTATGGGCATTTGCACACTGGGCTCAAGTGGGGTTGTCCCTGGGATGCAGGGGCACACTCGGGGTGGGCGGCCCATGATCTATTAGTTCGAGCTTTTAGAGCAAGTGGTTTTGTCCTGCATCACCTCTCTATATGGTAACACGTAATTATATGTTTTATCCTCAACTAGTCCTCTAATAAATTTTCTTACTTTTATTTCTTAACAACTCTGTAGTAAAAACCCACACGAAACTTAGAAGTCTTTTAAAAAAAAAAAAAAAACATTACATGAAACTTAATCACGTCTCACTCAACTCAAAATTGAGCCCTCATCGATTCCAAGGTGTGTTTCAGGTTTCAAACTTAAACCTTGGAGTCTCACCCTTTGTCACCCCGACCCCTGCGCCATTCTTTCTTTCTTATTTATTTATTTATTTATTATTATTTTTAAGAAGTAACGATTTTATTGAATAGAACCCAAAAGGCCAAAAGAATTATAACGAGGCCCAAGAGATACAAGAGAGAATGCAATCGCTAAAAGCGATTGAAATCCAGGCCCATTCCACTACATCCACCTTAACTCGAGAAAAGACATCTGATGTTAACCCACAAAGATTGTCTAAGAACGAATTGTTCCTCTCCCCCCATAAGGCCAAAAAGCTGGCCAACAAGGCCAACCTCCACAATCTCCTGCCTTTCATACCAACCCCACCCCCATGCCAAGTGCGAATGAGATCCAAAATAGATTTCGAAATCAACCACGAATGGGATCTGCACCCCTAGTGTTGTTAAAATAGTTATCATATCGCAAAGCGTAATAGGGGTTGAATCGTATCATAAATCATAATATATATATATATATATATATATAAAATAAATTGAAAATAAATAAATCTGAAATTATAAATTAGAAAAATGAAAACTCATCAGTCATCCTTTTGCCATCAATATGCAAAAACAACAAAAAACTACATGACAACCCAAGAAACAGATGAGAGGGGTCTCTCAACAAGGGCCTTAATTAGAGGCCCATTCTATCACATCCAGTTTTGCCTTCCAGAATATGTCCAAATTGGACCCACTTTGATTACAAAAGCATTGGTCATTCCTCTCCCCATAATGCCCAAATACTTGCCAAACATCAACTAGTAAAGGGTGTGGTCCCCCACTTGTAGGAGGAATCTGACGAAACAGGGAGTTAGATGAGTTCATTTAGATCTCAGCACAGTTCCATAACTTTCTCCCTTCCTATGGTGGGAAGGATGCCATGGTATGGAGGATGGAGAAGTTGAGCCGGCTTTCCACTTGGTCCTTCCATGGGTTGCTTGCTCAATCACCATTAGTTTCACATCCAAGCTTCGCAACTTTTGCTTGAGTGGTGGGTAGAAAGCATGGTATTCAAAATTGGTTATGTAACGGTAATGGTCATAATTGTTACGCGTTACGGGGTCGAAACGGCTGTAATGGCTGTTACAGAAAAATGGGTCGTAACGGCCCATAACGGGCCGTAACGGACCCGTAATGGTCCAGTAACAATAATTTTTAAAAAAATAAAAAACGGCCGTAACGGGCCGATACGAGGTTGTAACAGCCGTTACAGCCAGTATCATAACGGTAACGGTAACGGCCACCATTACCGTTTTGGAACACCTTGGTAGAAAGAAGGTGCTCACTACTGACAATCTCCAAAAGAGGTCGATGGTCATTCCAAACATGTGCCCCATGTCTTTGCATTATGTGGAGTCGGTAAACCACTTGTCTATCCACTATCCATTCTCTAGATCAGTGTGGAAGGTGTTCTTTCACCTCTTTAAGGCACCTTGGGTGATGCTAGGGACAATTGATGGCTTGTTTTTTGACGTGGCACAGTGGTGACACTTTTGGAAAGAGGGCAAGGTATTGTGGAGGCTATCCCTGGTGGCTAGTTTATGGGCTATTTGGGGGAAAGAAACAATCAGGATAAAAGCTTTGTTTCAAAGGTGTTTAGGAGCGAGAAGTAAGAGGTGTTGGATTGGGCTTTTTCCTTAAAAGATCTCTGTTGTTGGTTTCTCTATTTCTTAAGATGGGTTGATGTATTTGTAGCTTGTTTTCCGCTTTTTGGTGTTTCTCTAATAAAATTTCATTACTTGTAAAAAAAGTCAACTGTGAGCAATTTATTCCTATCCACCAACCATGCCAAAGCTACAACCTTAGGAGGGAGCCCATAGTGCCAAACGAAAGAAGCATGCCCCTTGTCCCCTCTTGAAGAAGTCCCTAAGATCACTTTGAAGAAGGAAGGGACCGAGGATTGACTTAACTTTTCTTTATTCTAAACCAATACATCTTAAACACCCACTAAAGGATGAATACCATCAAGCCAATCCAATAGCCTAATGAACTCAATCTCTTCCCTCTCTAGTAAGTTCCTCTAACACGGAATGGACCAAGCCACCCCGTTGCCAGACAGAATAACACTGATCGATGATAATATTTGCTTTTGGGGCTAAGATGACTAATCTTAGAAAGTCGTCGTAGAGTGTCCCCTCACCCATCCAGGCATCTTCTCAGAACCTTATCTTGTTTTCGTCTCCTAATGAAAACCCAATCCCCCTCCTTAAACCTATTCCTCAATCTATGTATTGTCTTCCACAATGTCGATGCCCTATACAGAGATGAAGCTTTTGTCCACCACCCCCTTCGTTGACGCCATACTTCATTACTTCTCTCCATAAACACATTCATCCATATCAAACTTCCATATCCATTTACCAAGCAATGTTGAATTCAATCTCTCAACTTCCTTATGCTTGTACCCCCTTCTCTAGGCGGCTTGCACACATCCTCCCATTTCACTATATGGAACTTGTGCTTGTTTCTCTTTTGCTCCCTACTACAGAAAATCACACTAAAGCCTCTCCAATCTATTAAGTACATCCTCTGGGCATTTAAAGTTGGACATGTAGTAGATCAGAAGATTCGATAATGCCACTTTGATTAGCGTCAATATTCTCCCCAATAAGAGATGTCGACATTTCCACCTTGACAACTTCCTTCCAACTCTTTCAATGACCTTATCCCATAAATGCTTCGCTGTCTTGCCAATGCATAGAGGATGATTGAGATACATCGAAAGGAATGCCCCTGCCTTGCATCCAAACACCTCCGCCAACATCTCCACCTCCTCTTTTGATGTCTCAATATTCAACATCTCATTTTTTAGATTATTCATTTTTAGGCACAACAACACTTCAAAACATTGAATTATCTTCCTCAAATTGCCCGCTTTGGCTTCATCCGCATCACAAAAAAGGAGAGTATCATTGGTGAGTTGGAGGTGGGAGACTTGGAACTCACCCTTATCTACCTTGAACCCACTCATAAGGCTCGCCAATAACCCTTTATCCAACATCTTGCTTATTGCTTTCTCTCTATCACCACGAACAAAAAAAATGGTAATAATGGATCCCCTTTTCTAAACCCTATTGAAGCCAAGAAGAAACCTTTAGGCAACCCATTAACTAGAACCGAGAACTTAGCTGACCAAATCTTCCCTGCATCCACTTCCTCCATCTTTGCCTGCAACCCATCCGACCCAACATATAATCCAAGAAGTCTTACTCGACATGTTCATATGCCTTTTCAATATCTAATTTGCATATGACACCCCTTTTTACCTTCCTCATGATGCGACTCAATACATTCATGGAAGATTAGCCCACTACCAAAATTTGTCTCCCTACTACAGATGCGCCCTAAGCATTGCATATGACGTGTCAGAACCGAGCAAAACCTAGTAACCAGAATATCAGTTAGAATCTTATAGGGTTGTCAAATCAAGCTTATTGGTCTAAAATTCCTCAAGCACTCAACACCTTCCTTTTTCGAAATCAAAGTGATAAACAATGCTCCCAACTTTGATGAGAGTTGACAATTTAAAAAAAAAAAAAAAAAAAAACCTCTATGATAAAAGTTGACAAGTCGCACTTTACCAATTCCCAGAATACCTAAAAAAAATGCCACGGAGAAACCATTTGGCCCCAATGCCTTATCCCTCCCCAAAGCATCCAACTTTGCCTTGATCTCCTCTTCAGACACATGTTCCTCAAGGTATGCAACCTCTTCTTTCAGAATAGTATTAAAAGGAATATTAGCAAGTCATGGCCGGACTCACCTAATGCCAGAAAGGTTCTCATAGAACTGAATTCACAGACTTGCAATTTTTCCTCCACCTTTTTTTTCCACATGCACTAACTCACACACCCTACACACGCCGGCTCACTCACACCACAATGGGTGCTCGAACCCATGACCTCGTGTTGAAAGTCTTGTGAGTCAACCACTGAGCCATAGGGTTGCATGCTATCTTTCAGGAAATTTCCCTTAGAAAACATGCAAGGGTCCATTAACAATTTATGTTCTTTTTACCTTTCTTTACTCTAGAATCACGTTGGAAAAGAAGCATTTGATTTTATTGACCAAATGCTTGTAAAATATTTGGTGTTTAGACCAGTTAAGTGATACATGATCGTAACCACCCATAACAACATTCCAGATAAGTGATAAATCAATTTGGTGTTTCAATCAGTTAAGAAATAAGAGAGAAAAAAGCTCTATGATTTAACATTGAAGAGAATGTATCATTCAATTTCTTATAAAGAACAAAACAAAATAACTTACATTTTCTAAACAATTTTTAAAGTTTCCATCAATTTAAAAACATAAAATGAAAGCCTAATGAAGCTTAAACTAGAAGAGAACGAATATAATTTGAATCGTAAATCCAGATCTGAATCATAAATTGTAGGATTCAAATTATAGAATCATAGGATTCATAAAAAAAGGGAGGTGGGATTCAAATTGTTTTGCTTAAGAGTCAACTCAAATCATAAATCGTAGGATTTTGACAGCTATGCATGCAACCACGTAGTAGCATTGGGCAGGGGGATGAGATCGAAGCCATCCATCATGTGGGTCCCATGACTCCCACCATGTACATGTGTACATCCCCTGCCTCCAAAATATGATTGTTCCTCTTGTCGGTGATACACAAGTTAGACATGGATGGATGAGTTTACTTGCCAAACATTTTTCTTCCATCCATTTCTTTTGTTAACTGCGACCAAGGTATTCCGTGCTAGTAACATTGGCATAATAGTCACCACATTTACTGATATAGAGGCATAACGACCATTACGACCCCATAATGGTTGAAAAAAATGGCCTAAAAATTTATGAATTTTTTTTTATAGAGAAAATCTAGAATAACGTAAATATTCCAAAGATGTATTCATTTTTTGTTTTGAACATGTTTATGGTAGCGTAACGGGCCACTCTTTGGTGAGAGTGTTATATCTGGTTGTCTAGTGAATTTATCAACATGGTTATGTGTCTCTAATATTTGCACATCACAATCAAGCATTAGAAGTAGATATCAAGAAAAGAAAAAAAAAAAAAAAGCATAAATACCATTTTTTAATGATTTTTTTGAAAAAAAAAAAAAGGCCCTTAGAGCTTCTATTCACCTAAATCGCTCCAATCTACGGTTTAATCCTAAAATTTATAGTAAGACTAAAGAGAGGTCAAAATCTGCTTTAGAATAATCTAGAAAAGTTTTTGGAATAAGAAAAATGAGGAGAAAGATGGATTTAAATAGAAAAGAAGTTTATGTTTTTCGACTATTGTGGGGGTAATAACCGTTACAACACCTATAATGGCCGATACGGTCCCAAAAAATCAACTGCCCCTTTTTACCCTCATATCGTGTAACGGTCACGGCCATTACAAATATGTATATGGTCGTATCGTAATGGATACGGAACACCTTGACTACGACCCACCACCACATTTGACTAGCCCTATTTTTACGACCAACCTAATGGGCAATTTGGATCCCACACATGCATGGTGTGCCACAATGGCACACGTAGTAGTATGTGGATGAGATGCCCTATATACCGCTGTTTCCTTAGCAAAGTTGTTTTTTGCTAGGTAGAGGCTTTGATGCCCAAGCAACAGTTGATACATGACTAAACCATCTACATCTACTTTCCCTCATTTTATTACCTATTGGTACTACTCCTAAGTTCCCTCCAATGCATTCATTTTGAATCATATCCTTCCTCACCTTGCCACTCATCCATCTTAGCATCCTCATTTCAGCTACATTCATCCCATGAACACATTCCTTAACTGCCCAGTGTTCTTTCCCATAAAGCAGGGTTGACCTTATAGCTATTCTATAAAATTTCCCATTTAGTTTGTAGTACATAGCGCTCGCATCAAACTCTAGAGGCACATCTTCATTTCTTCCACCCAGCTTGAATTCTATGGGCAACTTCCTTTTCAATCTCTCCGGTCTCATGAATTATTGACCCAAGGTATCAAAAGTGGTCATTTTGGGTAATTTCTAGGTTAACAATTTTAACTAATTCCTCATTTTCACTCTTATTATTACTAAAATTGCACTCCAAGACAATGGCGGTTTAATGGGCGATATGGAGGGAAAGGAATGCACGGCTTCCAAGACAAAAGTGAATCTAAAACGGATGCATGTAAAAGAGCAAAGGTGAATATAATTGGGTGGATTTCTTGTTTAAAGGATTTTGATCCAGATGATGGGTCCATCCTAGCTCGAATGTAATACTACTATAAATAGGAGCCTTCGGGCCCTTCACATTAAGAAACAGTAAAAAAAAATTGCACTCCATTTTAGTCTGGCTAATTTTAAATCCTTTAGAATATAAAGCATTCCTCCACAAATCTAGCTGTGTTTTTATTTGTTTGTGGTGTTTTTTTTTTTTCTTATAAGGACCTATTATTATAATTTGGATCTAGTTTAAACCCAATAAATGGGTAGTTATTTTGAATGATATTGTTAGTTAACTATTAAGTACATGGTGTGCCGTAACGGCCATTACAGGCCCATAAAGGTTTTTACATAAAGGTAATGGTGGCAACCGTTACACGTTACAGGGTCGTAATGACTGTTATGGAAAAATGATCCGTAACTGCTGTTACACCCCCCGTAAAGGCCGTGACAGCCTTGTAATGGTCTGTTACAGGGCAACTATAGACCGTAATGGCTGTTACGGGGGCTGTAATAGTCTGTATCGTAAAAGTAACAGTGGTGGCTGTTATGGCCACTGTTACCGTTACAAAATACCTTGATCAAGCATGTTTAATTTGGTTGTTGAATGTGAACTTACATGAATTGAATGTGGACTGGTTTGGTTTATTTCTGTTTGAATTGTACAGCTGCTGATGAATAGCTAAAATAGTGAGCATGTTATTGTGAGCTAAATGACGATTGAGTGGGCCAAGGCTATAGATGGGCCACACCCAATGAATCTCTTCCAATTCACCCACATGTGAGCTTCATTGGCACAGATGACATGATTAAACTCAAGCTCTCTGTTCTGTGAATGCTCAAATCAGGTTCTAACAACTATTTCCTAGTATCCAAAGACAATTTCTGAATTCCAAAGAATGGCTTTCCCAGTACCCAAACACCATAGACATACTCTCTACCTCCAGCAATCTGCTTTGTGCAAGCAGATTCACAGCCCCTTTTAAGATTTCTGGGAGATAAACAACCCCTTAAATGTAACTAACCTCAGTGAATATATCATGTTTGGTTTATTGCAACCGGCGTTATCCAAGTAATTGAGAGAAGTTTTGAACTCCCACCATACAGTGGCAAAACTTGGATTTTCTTTCAATTAACAGGGGCAAATACAATTATAATTCAACCAACCACAATTGCAGTACCTTCAAACAGGCTATCAATGGCAAAATAAGGCAATGAACACTCGCCACTGGATCAAAACTAACCTTTTTCGCGCGCTGCGGCTGAAACGAAAAGATGAACCTGAGAAGATTCGGGACAGCATGGGGCCGCCCAAGAACGGCCCCACACACGTTCGGATCCGAGATCAGGTAAGCAAGCGCCCTCGCGGACTCAGCCTGCGTCCCGCACGGGTCCCTTGGCGAGGCAACAGTGTCCAGGAGCCAGTCCACAACCGCGCCGCTGCCAGCACTCACAATCGCTGACCGCCTGCTCTCGCTGGCGGCCACAATATCAGCGAGGAGTGCCGCGACACGGAGCTCAAACCCGGATCGGACCTCCTGATTGGCGGACGACAGCACTGACCGGAGCGACTTCCAGAGGATGGCAGCGGCAACACCGGTCTGCTTCATGCGGTCGAATATCTTGCAGAGATATTCATTCGATTTCTCGAGGGAGCGTTCAAGGTTGGAGAGTAGGGTTTGGGATTTCTCCTCCACTAAGGGATCGCTGTCGGAGGATAAGAGAGCTGCGAAGGATATTAGGGTTGCGGAGACAGCAAAGAGAGAGAGGTATTTATAGGGAGGAGAACGAGAGAGAGGAAGAAGGGTTTGATTGGGGAGGATGGCTGGGGGAGGGATATTTTGGGGATTTTTGAGATTGGTTGGGGGTAGGATGGGATTTTGGGAGGAGAAGGTAGAGAGGGAGCGTCGACGAAGGTAGGGGCGACGGGTTTTTGAGAGGAGACGGAGCATTTTGGATTTCTTCTCATCGCCCGTTTGGGAATTTCTGCCTACTCGTTTTTTCGATTCGCTGCAGTTTTGTTTTTCGCTTTCTTTTGCTGCTGTTTTACGGAATAAAGGGTTGTTTTTGGATTTGCGGTTGCGTAGCCGTGTATGGCGGCAAAAGTTCATCGAGTGCTTGAGCCATCCTAAAGAGGGATTGAACGGTCTTGATGCATCAGGATCGGTATATACTGTCACGATGCGCGAGTTCGCGACCTTAGACCCCACGATTTGGTGATCCAGACCGTTGATCTTCTTTTGGCCAATGGGGATTGTTGATTCTCGAAAGGCTATATCGATTTTTCTTTTTGATATTTTATAGGAAATTTGTTGTACTTCCTTTTGCCGTCCATTTTATTTGCCATTGTTAGAAGGACTTGCATCTTCAGATAGTGAGAAAAACATGGGGTAATAGAATCAAACGAGCCCATAGTGATGGACGGCCTTTTGCCGTCCATTTTATTTGCCATTGTTAGAAGGACTTGCATCTTCAGATAGTGAGAAAAACATGGGGTAATAGAATCAAACGAGCCCATAGTGATGTTTAAGGTGGATGGGAGAGTCATCGGCGCCATCTGTTTGTATGTAGTGGTGGTGTATGTAGTGTGGTTGTATGTTTTCTATGCATGCTCTGCTTTGCGGAGGCAAGCTGTGGGGCTGAAGCACAATTCCTGTAGCATTTTCCTATCTCAGTTGATGTCCTGTTCAGGGAGTTTTCAGCTGCTAGTGGAGTCCCAGCTGTGGAGGGTTCTATTGCCAGTCTAGCTGTGCTGCTGCTACAGTGATTCTGCCGGATCTTCTTCCAGCTTTTTTATGGTCTAGCCTCCTCTGAAAGTTGCCTCTTGCAGCACTTATGTCTGATCCTGCTGTAAGGTATATGACTGTTGTTTGAATGGATGAATTGTCTGCTTTGTTGGTAGAATGGATGAAACTCTACCTTTGATTTCCACCGGGCCCAGCTGATGTGCAAAATGGCCTAATTTTTGCATGACCCTTCTCTCATGACAAACGAGGGGATGAACCGTTCATATTCCACGTTACGGCAATAGAATCAAATACGAACGTCCTTTCTCCCAACCGTTTTCCTTGGTTCAGCCCTACCTAAATCACAGATTGACCTGGTGCAACGGTAATTAAGTCTGCCACTGAACCATGAGTAAGGACCCATGATAATTTCATGGTTGCAATTATAGATGCATCATAATTTTGCAAGCACGGCATGGCCCATCCTTATGGCCCCAAAGCTTTCAACAGTGGCATCGTTGTCTCCCTTGCTTATTGTGGTGGGGCCAATGTAATGTATGTATCTTATTCATGCCTTCCATATAGGGGTTGTGGAGCCTAATATGATGTATGTGATGTTGAGGGACAACAGAAATGCACACAGATGAATCAAGCAAAGTATTACAATTGCACAATTAAGTTTAAACATAAATAATCCGATTTTAAGGCGAAAAAACTCATGTGGAAAAAAACACGGCACAAAGTGACAATAATGCACTATGAAAGCAGAAAATTACAAGACAGAGATATTACCCGATTTGAAAAAGCCTCGAATCTTCCTTACAAGCCCTTGAAACCATTTGGAACAAATCAGAAAGCCTTGATATACTCTTTATTTATGATTACACCCATATATATAGCCTCTATGAGAATTACAATCGAAATCGGAAATAAATCTCGCACTTACGCAACTCTACGTACTCTGCGTGATTATTCGATGACACTTCGATGGCATCAAGCAACCTTCAATAGCATCAAATATCTTCGATGTCATCGAAGTAAACACCAAAATGTTTCGACGACTAAACATGGATTTTTTCAATGGCATCGAACTGTCGTTGACAGACTTGTTGATTTACAAATTTAAGGCATCAATCAACAATCTCCATCATGTTTTCAATCGCCATTCTTTATAGCTCTTTTTTCATAATCTCTAATTATACATTTCATCATAGCTCCACCATCGCTTTTCTTGTACACTTCATCTTTCATCTATGCCTTTGCCAAGCTCAGAGAAGTTACACAGAACTTGAACTTCTCTACGAGAACTACCTTAATGAGCATGTCGGCCGAATTCATGATTGTGTAAATTTTCTTTAGAGTCATGCCTTCTTCTTTAAATTCCTGTTGGATAAAATAATGATAAACACCAATGTGTTTAGTACGTGAGTGATAAACATAATTTTTAGCCAAATTGATCGCTCTTTCACTGTCACAATTAATCGACAAAGCCTTCTGTTGAAGCCTCAACTGATTTATCATCCCCCTCAACCAAACACCTTCCTTGAATGCCTCTGTCATTGATATATATTCAACTTCGGTCGTAAAAAGAGTCATCATAAACTGAAGCCCCGCTAGTACAAACTAGTAATCGGAAGTCCACCTTCTATTATCCATACTACCTGCGTAGATAAAATTCACGTAACCTACTAACTTGGCCCATGATTTCTCAAATATCAAGATGTAGTCCTATGTACCTCGAATATATCGAAGTAGTCATTTCACTGCTTCCTAGTGTTACTTACCAAGGTTAGATATTTATCTGCTGAAAACACCCACCACATATGAAATATCTGGTATAGTACAGACCATAACATACAACAAACTGCCAACCGCACTTGAATAAGACACACGAGACATATCCTGCTTTTCTTCATCAGTTTTAGGATACTGTTCAGAAGAAAGCTTAAAATAAGCCGCGTTAGAAATGCTGACCAACTTTGCCCTGTTCATCTCATACTTCATCAACACCTTCTCAATGTATTCTTTCTGAGATAATTAAAGCCTGCTCTTTTTCTTATCTATATGTATATCAATTTCGAGAACCCACTTTGAAGCTTCTAAATCTTTCATCTCAAATGTCCCTGATAACTGAGTCTTCAATAAGTTGATCTCAAACATGCTATGATTGGCGATCAACATGTCGTCAACATACAACACCAAGATAATGAACTTCACATCACTCAATATTTTGTAATAGACACAATGATTATATTCATTACTTGTAAACCTCTGACTTATCATGAAAGAATCAAATTTTTTATACCACGTCTAGGCAACAGTTTCGGGCCGTACAACGACCTCTTCAACCCGCAAACATTGTTCTCTGCCCCTTTTATTTTGAAGTCTTTTAATTACTTTATGTAGATCTGCTCTTCCAATTCCTCATGTAGGAAGGTAGTCTTCACATCAATATGATCCAACTTGATATGTATTAGGCAACCAACATCAATACAAATCTGATAGATACTTGCTTCACGACTGGCACAAATATCTTAGTGAAGTCGACACCTTCCCTTTAAGCATATCCCTTTGCTACTAATCTTGTCTTATATATATTATGTTTAATCTTGAAGATCCACTTGCACCTGATCGCTTTTCGGCGAACAAGAAGCTCCACCAACTCCCACATCTTGTTCGTGTACAAGGAGTCCACTCATCATCCATCACGGCTTTCCACTTTTTGACATACGACTCATCAAGAGCCTCCTAAAAAAGAGACGGATTCCCCTCATCGATAATAATGACATACGCGACATTAGAGTCATCCTTGTATCTTGCTGGTAACCTATGATCTCGTGACAGATTCCTTCTCATAAGTGGCTACTCCACCTACTCTTGTACCTCTGTTTATATCTCTGTCTCAACCCGAGTCTTATCTCTATCTAGCTAAACATCCACAACCAATTTTTATGGCTCCTCGTGCTCATCCTTACGGAATAAGGATCTTCCGTCGAATTTAACATCACGGCTAATAATGATTTTTCGTGCGACTCGATCATATAACCTGTACCCCTTCACACCACCACCATAGCCAACAAATATGTATTTCTTAGCCCTTTGGTTGAGCTTATCTCTCTTAACTGACGGTACATGAGAGTAATCATTACAACCAAATACTAGCAGTCCCAAGCAGTCTACCTATTGACCTACACTTTCTCTAGAATTTTACAATCAATTGTCATAGAAGGGAACCAATTCACTAAATAACAAGCCGTGTTAACAACCTTAGTCCACAATTCTTTGCCCAACTTAGCATTATTGATCATGCGTCGGGCCCTCTTTAAAAGAGTCTGATTCATCCGCTCAGCTACATCGTTCTGCTTTTGTGTGTGGTGCACTGTGTTGTGCCTCATGATCTATTCATCTTTACAATGTTGATTGAATTCTCCACCGTTATTTGTCTTTAGTACCTTCACTTTTCACCCCAACTGTTTCTCCACCGTTGTCTTTTACTGCTTGAAGTTTATGAAAATATCGGATTAATTTTTCATAAAATAATACCATACCTTTCTGGAATAGTCATTAATAAACTTGACGAAATATGACGACCCTCCACCAGAAACCACGGGTGATGACTCCCATACATCGTAATGCATATCATCAAGAACACCCTTACATACATGTTTTCCATATTTAAAATAAATCTTTGAATGTTTACTATATATACAATACTCGCATATACTTAATTCAAAACTTTTAAAAGCTAGAATTAAACAATGGTTAGAAAGTACCTTCATGCCCCGCTCGTTCATGTGGCCAAAGCGTGCATACCACATACGTGCAGACGTGGAATTCGCCACAGATGTTGTAGCTTCACCCGATGAAATGCTATCAATCAACTTGTAAAGGTTCCATTCCTCTGTGCCTTCATAACTACGAGTCCTCCCTTTGAAACTTTAAGGACACGATAAAAATCGGTGAATCTGCACCCAAGCGCCTCGAGTGCTCCAAGAGATATCAAGCTCTTCCTCATATTAGAAACGTGTCTCACCTCAGTCAAGGTATGCTTCATGTCATCAAACATCTTGTTGCGCATCGATTCAACACCCACAACATTACAGGCGTTGTCATCACCCATAAATATCTGGCCACCATCGTACTTTCTATAGCTGGTGAATCAACTCTGATGAGGAGTCATGTGATATGATGCCCTAGTATCCAAAATCCACTCATCCTTACATTCATCGTATAAGTGTCCAACCACGGACACTTACGACACATTATAAACACTTGTACTTACATCAGACTCTGTCGTGTTGGATTTCCTGGAAGAAGCCTCTGAGTTCTCTTTCTTAACCTTAGGATTTGTGCAATCTTTCTTCATGTGCCTGAACATCCCACAATTCTAGAACTTTAACTTTTTCCTTTGCCCCTACCCTTGCCCTTAGATTTAGATCTCGATCGAGATGATCTACTAGCTATCCAGCTCAGAATTCCATCCTCTTGTAATTAATGCATCAGTAGAGGCGCCCATGTCACTACTTTTCTTTATTATCACCTTTCCTGAAGGGTTGAGACAACGATATCGATGCTAATGGTCGATTTACCAGTGCATAATGAGTCCTTAAATGACTCATACGAAGCTGCGAGAGAGTTTAACGGAATACATGCATGATCCTCATCTTTCACCATTTATTCCACATACAACAATTTGTGAATAATCTTATTAAATTTACTAATGTGGGCCTCAACATCAGCCCCTTCTATCATCTTTAGATTGAATAACCGAAACTTCAAGTACATGCGATTCTTAAGAGATTTCTTCGCGTAGATGTCCTTTAATTTCTCATATTTACTTGTTGCAGTTTTCTCTCTCATAACATTATAGAGGACCTCACCCATTAGGCACAATTGGATAAAGGTTCTTGCTTTCTTATCCATCTTGTTCTATTTATCATATGTTATAGACTCTGGTCGCTTTTCAAGGAATGCATCATTAAATCCTTGTTGAACTAGGACACCGGTCATTTTGACCTTCCATAGTTCAAAATTATTTTTTTAAAAATATTTCTCAACATCGTCGAACTTTGGATTAAAATCCATTGATACTATGCTTTCAAATTCAAACTGTGTCCCAACGTTAACTCTTATACTACTTGTTAGAGCTAGGACTGCGGAAGCACACAGATGAATCAAGCAAAGTACTCCAATCGCATAATCAAGTTCAAAGGCAAAAACAATCCGATTTAACTTGGAAAAACCCTTACGAGAAAAACCACGGCACAATGATAATAATGTACTATGAAAGTAGAAAATTACAAGAGAGAGAGATTACCCGATTTGAACAAGCCTCGAATCTCCCTTACAAGCCCTTGAAACCCTTTGGAACGAATTAAAAAGTCCTGAGATACTATTTTTCTCAATTACACCCATATATGTAGCCTCTATGAGAATCACAATCAAAATAGGAAACAAATCCCGCACTTACGCAACTTTGCATAACTTTGCGTGATTGTTCAATGACACTTCAATGTCATTTCGATGGAGCCTTTGATGGCATCGAACATCTTTAATGTCGTCGAACTAAACATCAAAACGTTCCAACGACTAAACATAAAATTTTAAAACTTTTCCGATGGCGTTAAAATCTGCTTGATGGCATCGAGCTATCATCGACGGACCAATTGATTTACAGATATAAGACATCAATCAATATGTGAGTCACCAATGTTGTCCATCCAGCAAGATCCATTGTAATCTTAATAGCCACCTAAGGTCCATGTAATCTTGTGATATCTGTGTGACTATCTAGCCATGCGAATTTATAATATTGGGTGGCTCACCTAATAATGTAAATTTGTGATAATAGTGTGGCCTCTAAACTATGTGAAGGTATGATTTTTGTGTGACTATTCATCTATATAGATTTGTGAGCTTTATGGCCTTTATCATATGATCATATTTACTTAATATCTAACTACATATTGGTGGGCATTTATTGGGTGGTTAACAGTAAAATGCATCCAATAGCCCAATTTCAACAATCAAGTGACCTTGAATAAGCAATTTCTTCAACCATTCTAATTTCGGTACTCTGACTTATCAGCATTGCCTCCACAATTTTGTGGCCCTTAATCATGTGATTGTGTTTACTTATTATCCAACTATAGATTGGTGGACATTTATTAGATGGTTAACAGTACAATGCATCTAATGGCCCTATTTTAACAATTAATAAGTGCCCACGAAAAAAGAAAAGGTTGGCATTCTTCAACCATTCTAATTTCGGTACTCTGACTTAGCAGCGATGGCCTCCACACTTTTATGTGCTTAATTTGAGTTAATACATGCCGTAGTACCAAAGTTCCAGAACAATCCTGCCAACGGTACAAACTAGCAAAGTTGGGCATGTTGGACCCGATCCGATGGATCCGACCCGATTCGCACTGAACCGATAATGTGGATCGGTCAGGTTTGAGTAGGATTAGGTAGATCCGACCATTAATTGGATCAGATTCGGGTCAATGTCAATTTGGACCGCACTGATCCGAAATCTGATCCGATTGGATCTAAGCCGATCCGACTCGGACCGGACCGGATGTATTAATAAGTACTACTTTACTATTTTACTCCTCACACACATACACACACACACACACACACACACACACCATATATATATATATATATATATACACTTTTACCCTTTTAAAGTTTTTTCCCTACCCGTCCCTCTCTTCCTGCATGGCCGCACGCGAACCCTAAATCCCCTAACCCCAGCAATGAAGTGGCATCGCCAACAACAACAACCACACCAAAAGCCGCAGCAGCAACAACCAAAGGGCATTGTGGGAGTATGGTGAAGTCGTTGACATCGAAGAGGTAGAAGAGGCTGAGGACTCTAAGGAGAGAAATTGTGTAATGCCCCGGTTTCTAAAGCCCGAGTACGAGACTCGCTTCAGAAACCCGGGAGTTTATAAATTAAAGAACTAGCGGAAGTATAAATTCAGAATGCGATAGCAAAATGAAGCATAAATAATCATTTAATGCCCAAATATTTGACCCACCCAGCTGGGGGTCTTAGTTACAAAATTTATAAGTTCCAAAAACACTAAACCACTAAAATTAAAATTTTGATCTACTGATTTAACCCAAAATACATTGTCTCTTCTTGCTGTGGCTCATCATCATAGTACCCTTCCTCGGGCTCCGCAATTACACCATCAAGGCCAGCGCTATCATCCTCCACATCCGTCCCTGCATACTCTATATGGTTGAATAGTTGATGAATGAGTAGTCAGCTCAGTGTGAATTCCCCTCAAGATTACACATCGCCGCCTTAGCAAACATAGTTTAAAGAAAACATGACAATAATAAAAAATAGGCAAGATGCAATCTTATTAAATGTATGGATGTATGAATGCACATCGACCTAGGGATGCTCATCCAATCGGACTTGGGCTCGTCACCCATGTAATCATCGACCTGGGAGTGATCATCCAATCGGAACAACAGATCGTCGTTGGTCTGGGAGCAAGCGAAACGATACCCTGATGATCCTAAGGGCACGTGCTGCAACATCTAGAATTAGCCACCCGTCATTGTCAATATGCTATGGATGCATGATTAGCCAACCTATTTATTATTCTAGTTACAATCAGCCAGTTTGAGCAACTCAATGGTCACTACGAGGGGTTCATCACCCAGCGTAGGCCGATAGCTCGAGCATAGTATCCCATGATCACCATCCTCAGCCCATGAGGTTCTCCACCTTGGGATGTTAAATAAGATCCCTTGATCAAAATGACACTAGGTTAAGGGCCCTATTTTTTCACACAATCTGTCTAGTTTCATCCTAAGCGTGGCTCACATACAATAGTGGAATCCTTCACGTGTAATGTTGTGAGTTAAATTATAAGGTGACTCACACCAGTCATTTAACATGTAGCGACATATAAATTCAAATGATAATATTAAAATATGTAAGGAGTTATCATGAAACTGAAATACTAACTATCAAACAATACAATACTAAGACATATGGATAGTGATCATTTTTCAAGAATTAACTAGCATGTGGGCCTATCATATAGTGTGAACATAGTACATTGAATCATAAAGTTGAGATAGGACAGTTAACAGAACTTAGATATCTACAACAAATATTAAGACCTTAAACTAATAGTAGTAATTTGATGCATACTATGTTTGGCTAACTTAGGGATGGAAAGCCCAAGGGGAAAGTCATCACCTGGAGGTCACGGTATTTACTCCGATCCAACGTTCTTGTGAATCTCTTATGGCCCAAGAATGACGCAAGTAGTCCCTAGAGTTCATAACTTGTATTAACCGCATATTTCCAAGGTTTTTAAATTATTTGATATTGTGTGGCAAAGGGCTTGTGAGGGCCCATGAATAAGGGCATTCGGGCCAGAGTCGAGGGTATCTAGGCCCACCAGATCTTGGTCTAATAAGTGGCCCAATTTGGGCATAGGTTACACCCATAAACAAGGCTCACAATGGGCTTAACTGGGCCCTTTTATTGGGTCCAAATGTAAGCCCAAATGGAACTGAGTTAGGTTGTCCCTGACCCATCCAAGCATGGCCCAATGGGTCTGTTTAAAACCCATCCAGAGGCCCATTTTCGGGACCACTTCTCAGCCCGTTCCTGTGTCCTGCTGGGGGCTTCTGCTGTGCAGGGTGTAGCCCACCTGCTGATCAGTTGCTTGTGGCCCACCTGCTGATCAGTTGCTTGTGGCCCACCTGCTATTCAGCTATGTGAGGCCCACCTGTTGATCAACTGTGTGCGGCCCACCTACAAGTTAACGTGAGGCCCATCGTTAGTGTGGAGCAGCCCACCTGTTGGCGTGGTGTGGCCCACTTGTTGGCGTGGTGTTTGCTGGCTTTTATGGCCCAGCTGGGAGCCTAACTGAGGCCAGATTTTTAGGTCCGTCTAGAGCCCTCATAGAGGCCTACATCTGGGCCAAATTTACCCTGTTCCAGACCAGTTAATGGTCCAGCCAGGGAACCATTTTCTGTTGCCATTAAGCTGAAATCTCAGCCGTTCCCATGCTAAAATTCCTAGCTGGTATCGAGCTGACTTTCAGTTGATTCTTTGTTATAAATCTGGTTCGTTTTTAAGATAAAAATTCGGCTGATTCCCAGCCGTTTTTAACCAAATGCTCAGCTGCTCACAGATTGTGTTTTCAGCCTGGTTTCATGCTGGAAAACAGCTATTATCATGTTATGTTTTCAGCGTGGTTTCGTGCTGGAAAACAGCTGCCATCAGGCTACCCTTCTTGGTCATTTTTAAAGTTGAAACACCAGCTGCTTGTAGGCTGTTTTTACGGCGTGGCTCGTCCCTGCTTCAGACCTTTTAACGGCCCAGGAGGAGGGCCATTTTTCTGCCTGGTGCAGGACCTATCTTTGGTCTGGGTTGGCAGTTTGGTTTGGGTGCTGTGTCGGCCTCCAAACGAGGCTGGAATCTCTTAGAAAGGAGGGAAAAAGGGAGGCAGTTTGACCATTACCTGGCTGGACCTGCAAGGTGCATGGTTGACGCCTCCACCAACACTCTCTTTCTTTTTTTCTTAATTTCTCTCTTTCTCTCTCTTTTCTCTTTGTTTCTCTTCCTTGCTGGTGTGGAAACGGAGGGCAGTGGTGTCCTATTTATAGGCAGAGAGAGGTGCCACCAACGGTTGGAAAAAGCTCACCATATGCAATGGTTAGGATTAACGGATGGCTATGCATGAGGCCCATCCATGTTTGGGGATGGATTGCTAACACCTTGGCCAACCCGAAAGTACATTCCCAACGTCTGATGGGGCCCATCTTACGATCAGGCTTTAATGGGTTAATGAGGAAGATGACCCGAGCATCAATGGCAGATCGCTGTCCCATGCATTTTGCCATGATCTAGTCCGTTTGAACGGACCAGATGGGTTCCTAGATCAGTGTGGGGTCCACTTTTCAGATAAAAAAATGTGGGTCTTAATCCATCTCATGAGAAAGATTGGTTCTCACCATCTTCTCATGAGATGAAATATGGTGTCTTCTCATTTCATATCACCCTATTGGGAGGGGTGGGATGACTCCACGTGGCCCTATCGGATAGTCCCAGGCGTGCCAACCTCTTATATCTAAAAATAGGAAATCCCATTTTCTTTCCTTAAAGCTTGCTCGGCCATTTCTGGTAATGAGGAGACTTTTCCTTAGCTGTCTCGTGGGTGCCTGTAATCCCCTGGATAAAGGGGTGCTGGCTTGCATCCCAAGTTACCAGATGGTCCCAGATTGTGGTTCCTAACCACACATGAAAAGAATGGACGGTCCAAGCCCAATTTCCTTATTCTTATGCATGGGCCCGAATCCCTATATCATTTTAGTTGGGCGGGCCCCACGAGCAAAGTGGACGGTTTGGATTGCTTGGAAAGTAGCCAGGGTGGCTCACTTTAGGGCTTAAAGTTTACCAGTTTTAAACATTGAAATGGCGGGAGAGAGTTTCTCTTTTTTGCAAATGGGTCGGTCAACAACCATTTGACCACTCCCCCCTCGTCTAGTGCATATCGTGCACAATAGCCCAAGGTGCATACGCACCTTGTGTGGGGTCTAATGTGATGTTTGTTATAAATTTACATCGACCATTCGTTTAGGGGTCCCAGTATAGGGGCCCCGACCTAGTTTGGGGCATATGCGAGGCCTAGGTGGGCCATATCATGCCTTTCGGGGCACTATTCGGCCCATTCATCGTGATCTAATGGTTGCATTGGTCTGGTGGTTGGTTTTAACAGTTGAACGTGGTTCTAGAGTACACCAATTGTCCGGTTGGTCATAAATAAGTCCTTAAGAGTTGCTAGTGGGCGCATTGTCCCACATGACTTGGAGATTTTACTCATAAGTTGTCTTATCTTAAAGTGTTTATTGAGTTTTACCTTTCTGTCTTCGACTTGATGGATGACTTTAATGTCTACTGAAAGTCTCAACCTACACGTGTAGGGTTTAAGTCGCCTTTTTAATTGACCTTGGTTTTCCATGAATATAGTTCTAAGAGGTAACACCCGTGTACCAGCGGTACGAGGTGTTACAGTCTATCCTCCTAAAAAAAAGAAATTTCACCCTCGAAATTACCTGTGGTGTGTTGTCGAACAAGTGAGGGTACTTCTCCATGACTTCTGCCTCTCTTTCCCAGGTTGTTTCTTCTTCCCCTTGATGCGACTAAAGGACCTTGACTAGCGGTATAGTTTTTGTTCGCAGGACTTGCTCCTTTCGGTCTAAGATGCGGATGAGTTCTTCAGTATAAGAAGCACTGTCGATAAGTTCAATTTGCTCCCAACTAGCAATGTGTGACTCATCTGGCGTGTACTTCTTTACATAGATACGTGGAAGACGTTGTGGATACTTGTCAGTGCAGTCAGCAATGCAAGACGGTATGCCACAGCTCCTATGTGATCCCCAGTATCTCGAAAGGTCCAATGAAACGAGGTGCAAGCTTCCCTTTCTGTCCGAACCTCATCAAACCCTTCATGGGCGAAACCTTTAAAAATACGTGATCGTCAGTTGCAAACTCCAGATCGTGTCGTCGATTGTCCGCATAGCTTTTTTGTCTGCTCTGAGTGATGCGCAAATGCTTTTGAATAACATCAATTACCTGAGTGGTAACCTGGACCAGCTCAGGCCCTAACAAACTTCACTCTCCTACTTCTGCCCAACACTGCGGGGCTCGACAGGGGCGACCATAAAGAGCTTCGTATGGTGCCATGCCTATGCTGGAATGGAAACTATTATTGTAGGCGAATTTTACGAGGGCTAAATGGTCGAGGGTGCAAGCCCTCAGCATATCTTTTAGGACCTGATTTACTCTCTCTGTCTATCCATCTGTCTGGGGGTGAAATGCAGTGCTGAACTTGAGTTCCATGCCGAGTTCCTCCTGCAACCTTCTCCAAAAGGTGGATGTAAAGCGGGAGTCACGATCTCATATGATCTCTCGAGGAACTCTGTAGGATCGAACGACTTCGCGGACATAGAGCCTTGCCAGATTGTCAGTCAAATCTGTCGTCTGAATAGGAAGGAATCGAGCAGACTTCGTTAGCCTATCTACAATGACCTAGATTGAGTCATGCTTCCTCTGAGTCTTAGGAAGCCCAACAATGAAGTCCATAGAGATACTGTCCCACTTCCATTCTGCTACTGGTAGTGGTTGAAGAAGGCCTGCAGGCTTGTAGTGCTCGGCCTTTATCTTCTGACACACCATGCATCTTGCTACGAAACCGGCTATGTCCCTTTTCATATTACTCCACCGGTATTATCTTTTTATGTTATTGTACATCTTCATACTCCCCGGATGTATGGCCATTCTGGAGTGGTGTGCCTCTGTCATCACTCCTTTCCTTAAATCTGCATTGTCGGGTACACATACTTGCCCTTGATACCGGATACCGCCATCAGTGCCGATTCTCCATCCAGGCACCTCCTCGCTCCCGTACCTTTCCTTCATTTTGGCAAGCCATTCATCCTAGTCTTGAGTAGAAATTACTTGTCGAACTAGGGTTGGTTCTTCCATTAAAAGAGCCACATAAGCATCTGGCTCATCGAGGGTGAGCTGGATGTCAAAGTCTTGGACAAATTTCATCATTTTCCATTCTTTAATCATTAGGGTGGATAGCTGTCCATGCTTCTTCATCCGACTCAGAGCATCGGCCACCGAGTTCGCCTTACCAGGATGGTAAGATATATCAAAACGGAAGTCTTTGAACGTCTCCATCCATTGACGTTGGTGCATATTCAAATCTTTCTGTGTAAATATATATTTCAAACTTTTGTGGTCTCAGAATAACTGAAAGTCCTCCCCGTAGAGGTAGTGCCTCCATATTTTCAGAGCAAAGACCACGGCTGCTAACTCTAGGTCATAAGTCAGGTAATTCTCCTCGTGTTTCTTCAGTTGGCGAGAGGCATAAGCGATCACCCTGTTGTTCTGCATCAGAACGCAACCCAGACGCATCTTCGAAGCGTCGCTATATACTACGAACGTTTTTCCCTCTTGTGGAAGAGTGAGTGCTAGTGCAGAAGTCAGTCTAATCTTCAGCTCATAAAAAGCTGCCTTCGTGTTCTCATCCCACGCAAATTGGTTGTTCTTCTTTATTAGTTGGGTGAGTGGTCGCATGATCCTTGAAAATTTCTTGATGAAGCGCCTGTAGTATCATGCCATGCCCAAAAAGCTTTGGACCTCAGTGACTATGGTGGGTTGATCCCACTTGGATACTACCTCAACTTTAGCGGGATCAACCGCGATGCCTTCTGCCTTCACAACGTGCCCTAAAAACTTCACTTCTTCTTCCCAAAACTCGCATTTTGATAGCTTAGCATACAACTGGTTTTCCTTCATCGTGCTCAGGACCGTGTATAAGTGTTGCTCGTGTTCCTCTTGACTTTTGGAGTAAACCAAGATGTCATCGATGAACACGATCACAAATCGATCTAGGTATGACATGAAAACTCGGTTCATAAGGTCCGTGAATACTGTCGAAGCATTTGTAAGTCCAAAGGACATTACCAAGAACTCGTAGTGCCCATAACAAGTCCTGAATGCGGTTTTAGGGATGTCCTCATCCTTGATTCTTAGCCGGTGGTATCTCGATCATAGGTTGAGAAGTATCTAGCGCCCTTGAGCTGGTCAAACAGGTCGTCGATATATGGAAGATGGTATCTGTTCTTTATTGTCACCTCATTCAGTCGCCGGTAATCAATGCAGAGGCGCATCGATCTGTCCTTCTTTTTCACGAAAAGAACCGGTGTTCCCCATGGAGAGACACTGAGGCGAATGAAACCTTGAGTCAGCAGCTCATCTATCTGGATTCTAAGTTCTTCCGTTTCACAAGGGGGCATTCAAAATAGGGGTAATGATATGGGGGCAATTCCTGGTTTGAGGTCAATGCAGAAATCTAGTGCTCGCCTTGGGGGCAGCCCTGATATCTCTTGAAATACCTCAGGAAATTCTCGCACTACTAGGATTTGGCTGACGATGGACTCGACTGATTCTTATTCTTCTCGGGCTTGTAAGCTTTCCAGCGTACCGCGCTTATTTTTCCCTTTTACGGTGAAGGAGGCCTGCCTAGGGACGGTTATAGCGACTGTTTGGTTGCGACAGTTTATTACTGCCCAGACTCGAGAAGGCCAATCCATCCTGAGGATGACGTCTAATTGTTTCATAGGCATGAGGATTAGATCCACAACCACTTCATGGTGTGTGAGAGTCAGTGGACAATCCTTACACAAATTGTCTGTTTCGATGAATTTACCCATGGTGGATGCTACAACTAAGGGGGCATGAATACAAGTTATGTTCAGCCCTAGTCTATTTGCAATAGTAGAGTCCATGAAAGATAAGGTTGCGCCGGAATCAATAATAGAAAAACAGGGGTACCGTGGATGTGAGCGATACCATGAATGGTCTGATGGAGGTCCTCCTCTATGTCTGCAGTAGCTACAACGAACACGCGGGCAGGGGCCCTCTGGTGAACTGGAGGTCCCGACCTAGGCAGCTGCGGCCTGGGTGCTATCCTGACAACTACTGGTCCGGACTGAGGGCGACCCGCTGGTTAAGCGATGCCTTCATCCCTCATCTTTTTGAAACAGGTTTGCGCAAAGTGTCTAGTCTTGTGGCAATAATCGCAGTTTCTCCCAGGAGCCATAGACGGTGCACCTGTAGGTATGACCTTGGCTCTTCTCTCCATGTAAATGGGGCGAGAGGCACCTGTCTAGACCTGACAGGGCATCCCTAGGGGGGGGGGGGGTCCTCAGGGTGCACTCGAAATCTTTCTCGACTCACATAATTTTGTCCACTAGTTTTGCAAAGTCCTCAAAATCCCATGCGCATAGTCACAACTGGATTCCCTGCCTAAGCCCTTCCTTGAACTTCTGCAGCATGTACTCTGCATCCTCCGAGGCTTTGACACATACCGAGAGAGTTCATCGAACCGGGCCTCATACTGGGCTATGATCAAACTACCCTACTCCAATTTAAAAAACTGGGCTATCTTCTCATTTTTACACAACCGGGGGAAGTATTTTTCTAGGAACTTTGTCCTGAATGCAGCCCACGTCTATGTGTATGTGGTTGGGACACTCCGCTACAGGCCTTGCAACCAGTTCTCCGCTTCTCCCTCTAACAAGTATGTGACCAAGTTCACCATCTATGAATTGGAGCACTTCAGGGGCCGCATCATCATGAAAATTCTCGTTAGCCAGTGCTCTTCCTGCACTAGATCCGGCGCCCCCTCGAATGTCGGCGGCCGAAGCCTTTGGAACCTCTCGAAGATGTCTGCACCTCTACCGTCTCTCTCCCGAGATGCCTCCCCGCGGTCCCTACTCCACAAGGATTCCATCATGAGTGCATGCATGTCCTGCTGCTGACGCATGAATACGTCTTGTTGTTGCTACATGGCTGCAACCATTTGCTCAACGACTGCAAAGGCTGCAACCCCATTCTGATCCCTCGCGGATGCTTCAACGGTCGGCGTCCTCTGTTCAAAGTATTGTGACGGCGGCCCTGTGGTGAAGATTTGTGGGGAAGGATAATCCCTCACCATTTTCGATGCATTGTCCATATTCGTTATTCCTGGTGGAAGGCCCGGTGTGTACTCAGGACTGCGCTCTCTTTGGCGCTCGGTTGAGGGGATGGGATGAATATCGATCGTATCAGAACATTGTGACCATAATACGGGTGACATGGGTTCCTGAGAAATCAAAATTTGTGGTTCAGGTGTTTGGGAAAATGTTCTTAACCAACCACGAAGCAATGTCAAGGTCAGATATCCCATTTTGGCTACCACGTGTGTACAAGCTGTCCCTAGCCTAGGGATGTTCCTAGTTAAAATTTTTAGGGAGGCTAAGATTTCTGTTTCTAAGTTCAGACGACTTGATGCTTCTCAAGGGGTCCTAAGTGTTTTGTTTTCTACGTTTGTTCATCCTAGCTGCTTTTTAAGGGGAATTTCTATATTTTTCTTAGGGATTTTGTATATAGATCTCACAACCAGGCTATCTCAGACTCCACTCTAATACCAACTTGTAATGCCCCGATTTCTAAAGCCTGAGTATGAGACTCGCTTTAGAAACTCGGGAGTTTATAAATCAGAGAACTGGCGAAAGTATAAATTCAGAGTGCAATACCAAAATGAAGTATAAATCATCATTTAATGCCCAAATATTTGACCCACCTAGCTGGGGGTCTTAGTTACAAAATTTATAAGTTCCAAAAATACTAAACCACTGAAATTAAAATTTTGATCTACTGATTTAGCCCGAAATACACTGCCGCTTCTTGCCGCGGCTCATCATCATAGTACCCTTCCTCGGGCTCCGCGGTTGCGCATCAAGGCCAGCGCAGTCATCCTCCACATCCGTCCCTACATACTCTGTATGGTTGGATAGTTGATGAATGAGTGACTAACTCAGTGTGAATTCTCCTCAATATTACACATCGCTGCCTTAACAAATATAGTTTAAAGAAAACATGACAATAATCCAAAACAAGCAAGATGCAATCATATTAAATATATGGATGTATGAATGCATATCAACCTAGGGATGCTCATCCAATCGGACTTGGGCTCGTCACCCATGCAATCATCGACCTGAGAATGATCATCCAGTCGGAACAATAGATCGATAGTCGGTGGTCTGCGAGCTAGTGAAACGATACCCCGATGATCTTAAAAGCACGTGCTATAACATCCAGAATTAGCCACCCGTCATCGTCAATATACTGTGGATGCATGATTAGCCAACACATTTATTATTCCAGTTACAATCAGCCAGTTTGAGCAACTCAATGGTCACTACAGGGGGCTCATCACCCAGCGTAGGCTGACAGCTCGAGCATAGTGTCCCATGACCACCATCCTCGGCCCATGAGGTTCTCCACCTTGGGACGTTAAATAAGATCCCTTAATCAAAATGACACTAGGTCAAGGGCCCTATTTTTTCACACAATTCATCTAGTTTCATCCCAAGTGTGGCTCACATACAATAGTGGAATCCTCCATGTGTAACGTTGTGAGTTAAATTATAAGGTGACTCACAACAGTCATTTAACATGTAACAACATATAAATTCAAATGATAATATTAAAATATGTAAGGAGGCATCATGAAACTGAAATACTAACTATCGAACGATACAATACTAAGACATGTGGATAGTGATCATTTCTAAAAAATTAACTAGCATGTGGGCCTATCATATAGTGTGAACATAGTACATTGAATCATAAAGTTGAGATAGGACAGTTAACAGAACTTTAGATATTTACAACAAATATTAAGACCTTAAACTAATAGTAGTAATTTGATGCATACTATGTTTGGCTAACTTAGTGATGGAAAGCCTAAGGGGAAAGTCATCACCTGGAGGGTCGCAATATTTAATCCAATCCAACGTTCTTGTGAATCTCTTACGGCCTAAGAATGGCGCAAGTAGTCCCTAGAGTTCATAACTTGTATTAGCCGTATATTTCTAAGGTTTTTAAATTATTTGATATTGTGTGGCAAATGGCTTGTGAGGGCCCATGAATAAGGGCATTCGGGCCAGAGTCGGGGGTATCCAGGCCCACTAGATCTTGGTCCAATAAGTGGCCCAATTTGGGCCTAGGTTACACCCATAAACAAGGCTCAGACTGGGCTTAACAGGGCCCAGTTATTGGGTCCGAATGTAAGCCCAAATGGAGCTGAGTTAGGCCATCCCTGGCTCATCTAAGCATGGCCCAATGGGTATGTTTAAAACCCATCTAGAGGCCCATTTTTTAGACCGCTTCTCAGCCAGTTTGTGTGTCCTGCTTGCAGCTTCTGTTGTGCGGGGTGCGGCCCACCTGCTGTTCAGCTGTGTGCGGCCCACCTGCAAGTTAGCGTGAGGCCCACCAGTTAGTGTGGTGCAGCCCACCTGTTGGCGTGGTGCAGCCCACTTGTTAGCGTGGTGTTTGCTGGCTTTTATGGTCCAGCTGGGAGCCTAATTGAGGCCAGATTTTTGGGTCCGTCTAGAGCCCTCATAGAGGCCTACATCTGGGCCGGATTTACCTTGTTCCAGACCAGTTAATAGTCCAACCAGGGAACCATTTTCTACTGCCATTACGTTGAAATCTCAGCCGTTCCCATGCTGAAATTTTCAGCTTTATCGAGCTGACTTTCAGCTGATTCTATGTTATAAATATGATTCATTTTTAAGGTAAACATTTGGCTGATTCCCAGCCGTTTTTAACCGAATGCTCAGCTGCTCACAGGTTGTGTTTTCGATGCCTGGTTTCATCTTTGGAAAAACATTTATATCAGTTGTGTTTTCAGCCTGGTTTCATGCTGGAAAATGGCCGTTATCAGGTCATGCTTTCAGCCTGGTTTCATGTTGAAAAACAGTTGCCATCAGGCTACCCTTCTTGGTCATTTTTAAAGCTGAAACACCAGCTGCTTGCAGGCTGTTTTTATGACTTGGCTCGTCCCTGCTTCAGACCTTATAGCGGCCCAGGAAGAGGGCCATATTCTGGCTTGGTGTTCACTCCCCAAGTATAGGGTTGTGATGTAGTAATAATCTCGGTAAGACCGAGGTCGAATCCACAGGGACTGAAACCTGTACGTGATCTGAAACTAACTAGAACTAGAACTAGAATGAGATGAAATCGAAATCAAGTATAAATTGAGTGAATAATGGTGAAATAGTAATCTAAAATTTAGAGAATTAAAGGAAAGGAAACTAGGGATTCAGAGGATCCACTTGTAGAGATCAGGGAGATCTACGCTTGATTCATGAACTCAATCTGAACTTCCTTTTGATCTGGTTTTCAAGAGATGAGACGGGTGTAAATTAGAATGGATTCCATCACAAAACCATGCCCATGAGACAAAGCAAACAACGGAATTAAACCAATTCAACAGCCAATCTGAGTGATGTATGAATGTCAGGAAGAGTTCTGTCATTCCACCATGTCCAAGGGGCGATGGTGAACAACAGGGCGTCCTGGCTTCATAATCACAAGAAGGGAAAAGGAAATACTCAAGCTATTGCAGATCTATTATAATGTCAGTCACAACAAACCATTAAAAACTAATCGCATTCCTTAAAATCAAACCAAAAAAAAGTAGTTCAGGACATGAATCAGAACCGTAGAATATCACCCATCACGCTACAAGCTTCACCTCTTGGCCCTAGCCAAGAGGTTTAGCCAACCATGTTGGGTTGAATCCCTCAAACAGAACAAAAGAAGAAGAAAAAGAAAAAGAAAAGAAAAATAGAAAAAAACTCCAACAGTCTCTCTCTCTCTCTCGTTCACCAAAGCTGTCGCCCCCTAGCCTCTCTCTCTCTTTCACGTTTTATAGGGATGGCCCGTCGTGTGGGAGGCTGGAGTCGGTGAAGAAGGAATCACGCCCTCCTCTTTCGCAGCAATAGTGAAAACGGATCCCATTTCCGCATTCCTTGTTTAGCAACAAAACGCAAACGAACCTGCGTTTGGAGTGTTTTTTGGGACGGCTGTACAACCTGTCTTAGGTATCTGCCGCCTTGGTGATGGTCAGCCCCACCTTAGCCTCCATATAGACGGTCCAGATCATTCAATTGACGAAGATCTTGGTTGCAGAACGGCCCACTGCGTCCGGTTTTCACGGACGCAGGCTCCTATGAAGTAGAGACCGCTGACATGTTCGGTGGACCCCCGGTGCTTGTTTTTGGCGAAATCCACCCCGTTCATTGTCTTCCCCCCGAAATTTCGGTCAGGAGTAGTCGGTTTTGAATGTCCATTGAAGTGCCCCAGAGAAGAAATCACGCTGAGATCTTTTCGAACGTCGTAGGGCAGCCTGTTTGTGGCCTTTGTATCGTGCACGAGTGTATGCATGAGTACCAAAGGTCAGCATGTTTTTGTAGTTTTCGAGGCTCTCTACAAAATGGACGGTTTAGATTAGCCGTACGGGGCATGTGTGGGGCCCATAATCTTCCGAAAAACGGACTCGTCCGTTCATTACACCGAAGCCGAAAATGGCAACTTCCATTTCTGGAGGAAGACGCGGGCGGGCGCTGTTTAAAATTGGAAGGTGGCGTGGTGCTCGGCATGTATACCATGTACATGATGTACATGCACCATATGCAGGGCTCACTATGATGCTTATCAGAAATCTGTACCGTCCATCCTTTTTCTCATATTATTTAAGTCGTCAAGGACAATTTTGAAGCATATCCAGATAGCATGTGGGCCCCATTTAATGAATTAAGGGGCTGATCTGTCCGTTGGCTAACTTCTCGAAATACCCAATGGTTGAAATTTAATATGTACGGTTTATTTATGGTCCCCAGGCCATGTATAAAGTTTTGAGCCAATCGGATGGCAGGAACCCTGTGATCTTGCATTATGGACCAGTTTCGGGCCATTTTTAACGTGAACGGCTTGATTTCCTCGGATCCCTAGCATGTGAATTCGTTGATCTTGGTCCTCTGGAGTCCGTCCCTTTCCTTCGTGCTTCTCGATCGTTAAATCCATGTTTTTAGTATCTTTTTCAGTCCTATGCTCGCAAATACACCCTGCAGCACAAACACCATTAAAATCGGGTGTTAAACAGTATCATGCTCGTAAATTCAGGTAATAAATGGGGTTTAATATGCAATATTGGACCCTCAACACTTGGTGCAGGGCCTGCTTTTGGTTAGGGTTGGTAGTTTGGTTGGGGTGCTGTGTCGGCCTCCAAACGAGGCTGGAATCTACCTAGAAAGGAGGGATAAAGGGAGGCGGTTAGGCCATTACCTGGCTGGACCTGCAAGGTGGTTGACGCCTCCACCAACACTCTCTTTCTTTTCTTTCTTACTTTCTCTCTTTGTCTCTTTTCTCTTTGTTTCTCTTCCTTGCTGGTGTGGAAATAGAGGGCAGTGGTGTTGTATTTATAGGAAGGGAGAGGTGCCACTAACGGTTGGAAAAAGCTCACCATATACAACGATTAGGATTGATAGATGGCTATGCGTGGGGTCCATTCATGTTTGGGGATGGATTGCTAACACCTTGGCCAACTCGAAAGTACATTCCCAGGGTCTGGTGGGGCCCATCTCGCGATCAGGCTTTGATGGGTTAATGGGGAAGATGACCTAAGCATCAATGGTAGATCGCTGTCCCACGCGTTTTTCCATGATCTGGTCTGTTTGAGAGGAACAAATGGGTTCCTAGATCAGTGTGCGGTCTACTTTTTGGATAAAAAATGTGGGTCTTGATCCATCTCATGAGAAATCTTGGTTCTCACCATCTTCTCATGAGATGAGATATGGTGTCTTCTCATTTCGTACCACCCTGCTGGGAGGCCTGGGATGACTCCACGTGGCCCTATCGGACGGTCCCAGGTGTGCTAGCCTCTTATATCTAAAAATGGTAAATCCCATTTTCTTTCCTTAAAGCTTGTTCGGCCATTTCTGGTAATGAGGAGACTTCTCATTAGCTGTCTCGTGGGTGCCTGAAATCCCCTGGATAAAGGAGTGCTGGCTTGCATCCTAAGTTACCTGATGGTCCCAGATTGTGGATCCTAGCTACACATGAAAAGAATGGATGGTCCAAGCCCAATTCCCTTATTCTTATGCATGGGCCCGAATCCATATACCGTTTTGGTTGGGCGGGCCCCACGAGCAAAGTGGACGGTTTGGATTGCTCAGAAAGTAGCCAGGGTGGCTCACTTTAGGGCATGAAGTTTACCAATTTCAAACATTGAAATGACGGGAGAGAGTTTCTCTTTTTTGCAAATGGGTCGGTCAACAGCCATTTGACCGCTCCCCCTTCATCCAGTGCACATCGTGCACAATAGCCCAAGGTGCACACGCACCTTGTGTGGGGTCTAATGTGATGTTTGTGATAAATCTACACCGACCATTCGTTTAGGGGTCCCAGTATAGGGGCCCCGACCTAGTTTGGGGCATATGTGAGGCCGAGGTGGGCCGTATCATGCCTTTCGGGGCGCTATTCGGCCCATTCATCGTGATCCAATGGTTGCATTGGTCTGTTGGTTGGTTTTAATAGTTGAACGTGGTTCTAGAGTGCACTAATTATCTGGTTGGCCATAAATAAGTCCTTAAGAGTTGCTAGTGGGCGCATTGTCCCACATGACTTGGAGATTTTACTCATAAGCTGTCTTATCTGAAAGTTTTTATTGAGTTTTACCTTTCTGACTTCGACTTGGCTCGTACAGCTCGTGGTGGATGACTTTAATGTTGACTGGAAGTCTCAACCTACACGTGTAGAGTTTAAGTCGGTTTTCCATGAATATAGTTCTAAGAGGTAACACCCGTGTACCAGGGGTATAGGGTGTTACAATTTGTCCCGCCCTTTTACAACAACGAGGAAGCTGCAAAGTTGGCCACTCAAGAAGTTGCTCTCAATGCTTCTAAGCTTCCCATTCCACCTTCCTACACCTCCATCACCACCACCACCACTGCCACAAGGACAGTCAATGCTACCTCTATGGGTACTCTCTCTGTCATTTTTTCTTCCTTTTCTGCATGACCCATTTCCATACATGAGAAATCTCTCTCTCTCTCTCTCTCTCTCTCTCTCTCTCAAGAACATTCAATATCAGAAAGCCTCATTTCCATACATGAATGAAATCTCTCTTTTATTATTAGAAAATGATCAATTTCTAGCAAGACCCATTTCCATACACGAGTAACTACTCCCTCTATCTTGTTTCTTTTCTTTAAAAAATCTAATTTTTTTTTTCTAATATCGTCTTCTTTTGAGCTTTAAGAATCAGTTACATATGTTTCTTTTGGGCTCACCATCAAAATTTCATGAAATAAAGGACCGTGAGCCTAATTACAAAAAAAATAAAAATTTCATGAAATAAAGGACCATGATCCGAACCTGGCCCAATCCGATCTGACTCGGTTTTCCTGACCGAGTTGGACTCGGATCGGTTCAGGCCAGCATGGATTAGGATCGGCTCGAGTTAGATGACCCAGACTCGGTCCCGGATCGGACCGAGTTCGGGTCAGGCCATGCAGAACTCGGAGTGAGTCGAGTTGGACTTAATCTGATCCGCTCGGTCCGATGCCCAGCTCTACAAACTAGCCTCATGAGGATTCTATCCACATCTTAATGCTGGAGGACCAGAGAACCTGGTGCCTGATGGCCCATACATTATAAAGTGGGCTCATGATTTATCAACCTTCCAAACCATTCATCTCATTGTTCTACTGTGAATAAGGGATATATCTCAAAAAATTCCAAAATTATTCACATTTCATTTCTCTGATCAGTGTCCCACGACACTAAAAGAAAGTGTAGCTTAGCCGACTGATGGGGCTACCGTTTGCTAGTGGCTGGTTTTAACAGCTGCGGGTAAAGGGTCCCATAAGAAGGAAAAAAAACCCTACCTTCATTTCCACCCCCTCATCTCCAGCCGTGCGCCGATTCTCCCTCTCCAATCCCTTAAGCTCTCCGCTCGCTCTTCCTCCCTCTCCCTCTCCCTCTCGTGCGCTCTCCCTCTCCCTGCCTCTCTATGCCTCTCCATCTCCCTCTCCCTCTCCGCTCGCTCTCCCTATCTCTCTCTCTCTCTCTCAAAATCCTAGTCATCTCTCTCTCTCTCTCTCTCTCTCTCTCTCTCTCTATCTCCTCGGTCCTCTGCTGCAGTTCGGCCTTCCGCTGCTCGTGAATCTCCGATTCTCAGGTATGATGTAAACCTTTTCCCTTCTTGCTATTGCTTTCTGTAATTTAGAAGGCCTGATTAGGGATATGCATTGTCGAATCCCGAATTAGGGATTTGCATTGTCGAATCCCTTTTTAGGGATTTGCATTGTCGAAACCCTTTTTGGGGTTAGCATGCTTTTGTTTTCAGGTATATTGTTGGATAGTTTCCAGTTGCCTTGGCTTGAAACAGTTTGACCATCAGTTTGGGACAGATAATGGGAGCCTGTGAAATGCAGTTCCTGTTTGTGCAGTCTCAGGTACTCGGTGGACCACCAAAAAGCAGATGCAATTGCGATTTTGGGGTATACGCAAACAGTTCTTAAAGCATGCCAAAGTTTAGTGCTGTTTTGTTTTCTATATGAATTCTGTTTTCTATGGATGACTATAAAGATTTTATATGAATTCTGTTCAGTGCTGTTTTGTTTTTGTTTTTGGTTTTTTGTTTTTTGTTTTTTTTTTTTCTTTATTCACTTTTAACTTAGAAGGAAAAAAGCTATTCTCAAGCTACAATATTACAATTTTTGCTTAGATCTATGCTATGGCTTTCTATTCATGTAATAAATGTTGGCTTAACAATGCCAATAATCTCAGTCTTAAAAGATGTTAATTCTCATGCTTCTTTATATTAGGAACAAATAGACTAAGCAATTCTACTTCATATTTTCTGTTTAGTTGAATCTGCAATTTTATTTGACACATTTAGTACCTGTTTGGTAGATCCAAAAATATGTTCATCTCATTTTAGCTAACAATAATTATGTACTAGAGATTGTTATCTGTATCACATAATCACTTTCAACATGAACTCATTATCTATTAGAGATCAAGGTTAATGCATAGTTTTTGTTAACCAAAATGAGATCAACTCATTTTTAGGTGTCTACCAAACAGGGCCGTAGGTGAGTTAATATTGTTTGTTTGGAGTAGTAAACATTATGCAAATATCATTTTCTATGTTTAAATTAATCAATTTGAAGCTTTCTTTGTGCAGATATCTTTATGGCCATGTTACACTTTCCTTTTGTCCAGCATTTTCATGGGTATTTACATATTTCCAACACTATCATTTTTGACTTGCCATCTGCTAGTATCCAACCTATTTTGATAAAATTAGATCCAAAACTTTTGTGACCCACAAAAAAAAATGTTTATAATGGTCTTCCACCACTGTTTTGTATGTCGTGGTCCACCTAAAATTTGTATATAGTTCATCTTTTGGCCCATGCCATAAAGTTTGTATATTGTTTATACCATTAAAAACCATAAACTGAAATGGATCTGCTACAGATGTTACTGTTAAAGAAGGTGATATCCATGAGGCTCTATTTTGGAATTATTTCCTCCTCTATTATCTCTTAATAAAAATCTCTTCTTATATCTCATCATATTGTCAGGATTCTTGATAAAAAGAAGGAAAAAAAGAAGAAGAAATGTTTCTAAGAACCTGGACCTGGAACTGATTGGGTTCAACTATCCTTTGGTACCCATTGGGTCTTTGGACCTTGGTTTCCAGTGGGTCTGGTTCAGGTTCATGTTAAACAAGGGCATTTACATGATTGTGCCACTTGAATGGATTGATTAGATCACACACATGTTTACCACATAACGGCCTCACTACAAATTGAAAAGCAAGGCGCTACCGGATTGTCATGAACTGTGGACCGGCGAGCAGTTCTCGGGAACAAAGATTGCAAAGACTCTTCACCAACCCAAATGTCCTCCCAAAAACTAATATTCTCCCCATTCTCGAGGGCAAAGTCCATTCCTTCAACAAAATTTAACTTCATAGAAATAATCTCTTTCCAAATTGCCAACGCTCTAGACATGGAGGATTCCCTAATACACCATGCCTCCCACTGAACCTTTCCCCTTTTTCATTGTTTGGCATGGAATCCATGATTTCAGACATGCCTTAGTTCTTGGAGAAGTTCTAAACTAGAAATCAATACCTCTTTTTCATTTGCGGTTTGTTGTTTTAGGTGAGATGGATGGCGAGGAACACAGTGAAATTGAATCTGCAGCAGATTTGTTTTGGTGAAGCCACTCACATCTGAACTTCTGTTGGAAGCGATCCAGACAACTAGTTCTAACTGAAAAATGTGCCTAAATAGTGGTATGGGCATGGATTTCAATGAGACATTTTCTTTGATTTCTCTTTCTTTCTCATTATTATGTTCATGTAGATATGTTTTTGGAGATTTATACAAACTTGAATTATCTTCAATTAAGAAAGAGTAGTTCTTGTAACTGGGGGTGTTGGGATAGCAAAAGCGCTACTACTGTTGCTCACAGGGGTGGTTATCAGGAATCAACTCTGTATATGCACCGTTCATTTGTTGGGCCCCACCATGTGTTGTGATAAAAAATCATAACAGTCCTGTCATCAGTTGGGGGAACATGTACGTTAAGGGTGTGGACTATTAGACATTTTTTTTCCCTAACCATCTTATGCATGAACTCAGCCAAGGACATGTCCAGCCTGATTTTTGGGCCCTGCGTATGTGCAAGCAGCACCAGATCAATGGCCCTGCATCAAACATATGCCACAGTAGCACATGTACAAGAAATACGAATTGGATGAAATGAACGACAGATCTGGCTTGATTTTTTTGCCATAATGCATATGCAGAAGCACCACCAGTCAACAGTCTAGAGATCGTAAAGAGTAGTATCCAGATGGCTTCCTACACTTTTCTCCAGTAACATAGTTGGTGATGAAACTGTCTTGATTATGTTAATATGGTGGGCCACAATGTGAATGATGAGACAACTGTTTGACTATCCAATTGTTGTGAATTTTACTTTGTTGAGTGTAGACCACTGCTATTGACTCTTCCTTTGGTAAGCCACTACTTGTGTGAGGGTTCTTGAAGTCCAATCCTATTCTCTCTGGGATATGGCTAGGAGTATATATATCCATCTTCTCCTACTTGTATTGGCCATCTGATTACTGGATCAGACTGACTTCTGGGCCTGGGCAACAGTTGCATCATCATCTCATTTTTATTTATTTATTTTTTTTATTGTGATTTTTTTTAATGTTGTATAGATATGTTATATGTATACAAACATGCTACAAGGGTTTATTTGTGTTTACTTCATTTGTATCATGCAGAAGGCTTCCTTCTACAAATGTTTAGTCACCTGACATAAATGCATCGTAGTTCTGGAAATGAGAAGGTATTCCATTCATATGAGTTTTTAGACCATTTCCACCTTTTTGTCTGTAGAATTCCACACTTGGATGCTCAAATTACATTTTGTTGTTGTTCAATTTATATAGTCCTACTTAGTGACATTGATAATTAGTGGAGCAATTAGCTACTTTGCTGGTGAGTTTTTGTTCTGGAGAAGATAAGTTCAATTTATATAGTCCTAATTGCAATTTGTTATGACCAAGTAAATCTAATTGCAAGTTCCTTGCCATCCAATCTTTTGCAATCTCTTTTCCTGGGCAATTGATGTTTTATTTTCCTGTCTTTTGTAGGGCAACCATCAAGAGATTAGATAGGAGCTTCAAGTAAGATTTTTGGAGCATCTTTCGCACTACACCAAAATCGTTTATCAGGAATGGCTAGGGCTTTGGTTCGAGAAAAATTTTAAGCCGTTCCTGATTGCACACGGTTCTACACCATTTTTAAGTGTAGGCATAACTTGAAACTAGGGAGTGTACATGCTTCCACCTTATTAGGGCTCTTTGCTCCCCCTTTTCTTCAATCTCGTCTTGCGTCTCTCTCTCTCTCTCTCACTCCCCCTTTTCTTCAATCTCATTCTCTCTCTCTCTCTCTCACGTTTTAATGGCGGTCGAATGTCTGAGTGTGGAAGAACCCAACCAATCCCTGCCATTTCTAATCCTCTTGGATCGAGATCTCTTCCAATCTCAATGCCTTCCACGTCTGCTCTGCCTCCTTCATACGCTCTTGAGATCCAAGACCAGTATGACGAGAAAGAGGATTTCGCTGAATGCAAATGCGCTTTCATTACGGTAGCTCTCTGCCCTTGCCTTGTGATTCTCATCATTGTCATCATTGTCGTGTTGATCGTCCTTATGGTAAAGCTCCGCATCTTCCGCCACATCCCTATCCACTGTCTCTCCAGTCTCATTTCTAAGAAGAAATGCCATGCCTGAATGATTCTTTTGGAGTGCTGATTACATGTCTCTGTTTCTATAGATATGCTAGTTCTGAAAATTAATCTAAGGAATTGGGGTGTTATGATTTTTCGATTGCTAGAAATAGCAATTAGACTAGAATTCATCAGTTTGTTGAGAAAATCATAGCCACACCTTTGATTTAATTAGTATCAGGAGATTAATTTACATGGCTTTCTAAAATGATGGCCTAATCCCATCTCATTACTATTTATGGCATGCATAGCTTCCTGTTTTCTTTTGCTTTGTGGAAAGGAGGGAAACTTGTTACTAAAAAAAAAAAAAAAGTTGCTTGTGAAGCATCTAACAAGGCAATTCGATTAAAAGACAACCAGAAATTGATTTTCTGAACCCCACCCAGCAGCCTATATATTTACCGTGGCTACGGTACCAATGGCTACAGTCGTACTGTGGGGGTAGCCATATTTAGCTACGGATTTTATCCGTAGCTTTAGACCATGTTTACAACAAAAACTGACGATTTAGCGGCGTCCAGCACAACTGTCAGTAAAGGTCGTGGTAGCCGGTAAAGCCTTTATCGACTGAGGCTTTACCGGCCGTTGGCTGACCGCAGGCAAAGGCTTTGGCGGCAGTTTTCTTGGCGCCGGTAAAGGCTAGTTTTCTTGTAGTGCAAATAGCTGGTAAAGAAAACAGCTACAAAAACCGTCAAACAAAAACGACCAATTACTCAACGGATAAGGGCTTCCAATCTGGAAGAATTTTTAGACACCCCATCCATAAGTAGACCATCAAATCAACATTTTATTTTACCAAAACAAGGACTCAGTTGTAAGAACTCCGCGTGCTGGGGCATTAAAAAAGAGAATAGTTGGGCCTGGGCTAGGTAAAATCAGTATTTCAAATTAGCCTGGTTTGACCACTTCTAAATCCCAGGCCTGAACCATGCCCAGGCCTACGAAAAGCTCCTTGCCCTGGAAGTGCAGAGCTAGGGTGGTAATGGGCCAAGTAAAGCTCAACTCTTGGCCCTGTTTAATCAGGCCCATGATCTTGCCTAATATTCATACCTGTACACCTGGCATTTGGCCCACATTAACGGACCTACTATGCACAAGATCAAGTTGGGGCCATTAATTTATAGGCCCATAAAAAATAGAGAAGCCCATCCTAGACAACAACCTTCGAATAGACCCAAGCCCAGTAGATTAGCAATCCTTCCTTCTTAATCGAGTTCCATAGTGGGCACGAGAACACCTTGGTTCAAACATGTTGCACTTATGTAATGTGATCAGCACCCTTGATGTGCTGGTCCATCATTTAGTGGGTGATGTAGAGCAGATTGCGGACAATTTCACGGCCAAGATAGACCAAAGAAGGATCAATCGGAGGGGGAAGTGATCAGGACCATCAGAACCCTAAAATAGATGTATCTTGCAAACTGGAATGAGTTATTCAACGTACCATATATAATTTTGGGGTAGGAGAAGCTACTTTAGCCAACCAACCCACTATGCCGGGTTTCCCATGCCAGATTTGAGAGATTCCATTAGATCGTCGGTCAAAAGTCCTTTTTAATTTTATTTTTACTATTTATAGTAAGGTTTATTTCGATCATAACTCTTGATCATTTGATCTTTAGGAGTCTTCTCAACTTGAAAATGGCTTAGAAAAATTAGGAGAATAACGTGGTTAGGCCAAATTGGACACTTACTAGTTTTGGCCGAAAACAATGAAGTCTAATAGTAATCATGGCGATCTATAAATACTAAGTTTACTATTTATAGCAAGTCACGTTTGTTTATTTGGGAGCTAGAGTTTGATTCTGAAACTTCTTACTAGGTTTGATATCATGGTTTAAAGGATTGTAAATTCATTTGTATCATCAATTAATTTATTATTGTATTTATTAGATTTATATCTCTCTTTTTTTTTTTTTTTTTTTTTGGGATTTGAGGAATCTCTTGAGGAGTCTAGAGAAGCTCCGTAGATTCGGAGTAGTTATCCCTGAGGAAGATGGTGATTGACCTCATCATGTCCATCTTGCGTCAATAGGTCACATCACAAAAAATCAAGGATGGGACTAATTTATCCTCATGTTATCTTTCGGTAAAAGAAAAAAGAAGAAGAAGAAGAAGAGAAAGATTCCCACTTTTATTTATATAAAGAAGCCTCTAATAAAACCATAACAGCATTACAATGTTATTTGTAAAAACACAATCTCTGATCAGTTGAATTTGGAGGGCTTGGTGTTTGGCGATCTCATCAGGCGAAGTTTCCTTTCTCGCGAAAGTTGCTTGGCAAACCTATCACAAAAAATGATGATTAGTGTCATAGATTAGGTTGTGTTTGGATGCACCGAATGTCATTGCCAAACACATCCTTAAAGATAATAACTGTAATAACAGCATTTGGAGGGGTTTAAGCATCCACCTAATGAGAGCTTCTTCATTAGTGCCTCCGTTCTCAACAGGTTGGAAAACACCAGTCTCCAAATTCGCCCTTGAGACCGTTTTCTGCAACAACTGTTCGCCGCTCTTCACAAGATTCTCCAAGTTTTCTTTAGTAGCGATATCAACCGATGCTTCATCCCCAACCAGTGCATCATCCTAGTTTTTCCATTCAAGGGCAAACAAATGTATTATCTCAAGAAATTAAGGTATTCCTATCTACTATTGTTTCGAACGGAGCTGCCAGCAGATGATGTACGTGAGATCTTGGAGACCAAAGTGAAATGTGGTGGCCCAAAAACTAGGTCGGTTCGCTCATTAGGAGGGCCATCCATATGATGAAAATGGATTATTAGAAGAGAGAAAAAGACCAAATTCAATGTACATGTGTGGACAACTACATGAGTAGAGTCACAAAACCTTGATTAGTAATCTAAAGAGAATGAGAATGTGTGTGCCCACCTGAATCCGGAGGTAGTTATTTTCAGATCCAAGGGCACGAAAAACATTCGAAATGTGAATGTCGACCATATCTGCACTTGCTTGAGTGAACACATCCACTAATGGATTAGAACCGTCGCTCAGTAACCACCCCAAAACACCCCACTTGCTTGCTTGAGCTGCGCTGAATTTCTCTCCCGCCTTCGCTGAACCTGTCCCCAATGAGATCATCAACAATCTACTGTAATCCATTGCCTTGGGTGCGAAGAAATCCTGATTTCCTTTGAAAATCTCCTTGGCCACTTCACCCATAGCAACCAGTGCCTGAAACCACAACACTCAGTAGGTTTATTCATGCATGCTTAGGGTCTACACCATGTAAAGATTTCTAGAGGCGATGATAATTAAGAATGTGGTGTGGATGAATTAATTCTGTTCATGTGGGACTACTGAACAACAATGCAAACAGATGGGCCCCACTGTGAATTGGAGACATCCAGAAATCTTTCAGATTGGATGATCCAAACCCTTCCATTACTGGATTGATCATATGGGCCCCACTGTGGATTGGAGACGTCCAGAAATCCTTCAGATTGGATGATCCAAACCCTTCATCATATATGGACCATTTTTTGAATTGTCTCCTTAACCGTCTACTTGTGGGCCCCCTGATCAAAAGCCTAGCGTGTTTCAATCAGCTGGAAGAGTTTGAAAGCATCCCCATCCATTGGGGTTCATCAGATCAACGGTTTAGATCATCGAACCTGGTCCCACATGAGCGAAATCCTGTGCATCTGCTAATGAAAGGGACCCCTAGCTATAACTCCTTGTGTAAGGGTGATGATCAAACCGGATTATTAGCAGCGACGCCACCGTCGATGAGGTTGAAATCCCTCGTTTTCCCTTGAAGATCTTTAGTTTGGAAAAAATGTGCAGGAAGGTAAGTTGGAGCTGCAGATGTGCCGATGCAGATATCCGAGAGTAGAGCATTCAAAGACGGCGTGGATTTTACCTGCTTATCAAAAGGATACATAAAACGGTTTGGACAAAATGCCTACAGCCTAGTTGTGATAAAGAAAAAGAAATGAAACTTACCAAAATCTACATGTTTTATATGCTTTCATAACCCAAAGCTTTCAAGGTGAAGCCTTAACCTTCAACATTTTGTGTGGGGTCCACCTTGATCTGTACATGACATCTAATCCGTCCATCTTGTGTACCCCTCATAGTCTAAATGGCGTCCTGTATAGAATCAGGCCATCCAAAACTCTGGTGGACCACACCACAGGGAGCATTTTGGATGGGGAACCCACCAGATTCTGAGTGGGGCCTGCCGTTTTTTATATGTCTCATCTAATCCATTCAGAAGATGCACCACCACGATGAATGGACACCCCAAAAATCAGGCCGTTCCAAGATTCAGGTGGTACACACCACATGACCTTAGAGGTTTCAGGCATGATTTTACATTTTTTTTTGTGGCCCACCTGAGTTTGGATCGGGCTGATTTTCGGGGACCAACAATAAGATAAGGCAGCACACATGATGGACGGATTGGACGTTATGGACACATCACAGTGGACCCCACACATTGCCTATTAAGCTTAACCTACATAGCTTTAATTGTATGGATTCGGCCACCTCTGTGTCTCTCTACTAAGAAACTCACCTTTAGCTACTTGTGAATTTCGGTTGTGAGTCAAAGGTAGAAAAAGGTACAGATACCGACACAGTCCGACGTGTACTAAAAAGAACCACTCGTGTCATTTTCGAGCATTAGAAGACCCCCACCGGAAGCGGATTGGCTGGTGTGCATCACAACAGCTATACAGCAAGTTACGTGGGTCTAATCACGAGGTATGTGTTATATTCAAACTGTCCATTCATTTCGGGAGCTCGTCACGAAAAAGAGACAAATTTAATTATAAAGGGGACCATGCTCTAAAAAGTAGTGGGGGAGGTTTGAGACGAAAAAGAGATATTTAATTATAAAGTGGACCATGCTGTAAAAAGTAGTAGAGGAGGTTTGAGACGAAAAAGAGAGACAAATTTAATTATAATGGACCATGCTGTAAAAAGTAGTGGGATAGTGAACGTCTACCATTGAAATCCTTTTCAGGTCACAGAAGTTTTGGTTCAATATAAAATTTGTTTTCCTCTTCATTCAGGTCTTTTTTACCTTATGAACAGATTGGGTGGAAAATAAATGTTATGGTGGACCCTATAAATTTTTTAGGGGTGAAAATCATTATCTCCATTGCTATTTATGGTGTGGTCCGGATGATCTTTAGATATAATTCATTTTTTGCATAATGCTCTAAAATGATCCCTAAAAATAGATAAATGGTGTAAATATAATAAATACATCACTGTGGGGCTCAGCAAACTTTGATCTCCTTTGAACCGTCTGTGGGCCAGTGCCGACACGTACCTACGTGCTACAGCAGATATATAGCTGTGTATTGATTTCAGTAAGTTTTGTGTGTCTGATCACGAGGTATGTGTTATATCTAAATTGTTCATCCATTTGGTGAGCTTGTGTTAATGCTTGAGATGAAAAATAAGATAGATCTAACTATCAAGTGGACCACACTGTAAAAAAAAGTGGGGGATTGAACGTCTACCATTGAAATCCTTTTTGGGGACACAAAAGAATTAGGATCAATATGAAATTTGTTTTTCCTCTTCATATATGTCTTGTGAACTTTTGAACAGATTGGATGGGAAATAAACGTTTTGGCGGGCCTTACAAATTGTTTAACCGTGAAAATCATGATCTCCGCTACTATTTATGGTGCGGTCAATATCATCTTTAGATATGATTCGGTTTTTAAATAATGCTTTAAAATTATCTCTAAAAATATATGAACGTTTTAGGTATAATAAATACATCACTGTGGGGTCATGTAACTTTGATCTCCTTTGATCCGTTCGTACAACTCAGAGCCCGAGGAGGCTCGTCTTCGCACGACACGTACATCTCCTTTGATCCGTTCGTACAACTCAGAGCCCGAGGAGGCTCGTCTTCGCACGACACGTACATACAACAGGTATTAAGCTGCTGTGTGGTACATCAGCCAATCCGCTTCCCTATCAGACAGGGTTCCGGATTCATGGAACCATTGCATGGACATGGTAAAATGGGAAACGGTCTGGCTACTCCCCTACACCAGGGAATCAGATTGCGTACTGAGTGACTCAGTAGGCTCTTATCGTACTGAGTAAACTCAATTGGGCACACTGTGAAAATAAGTAGTTTATCCACACTGTCCATACGTTTTTCAGCTCATTTAAGGGGTTGAGCCCAAAGTTGAAGCATATCCAACTCTCAAGTGGATCAAACCACAGGAAATAGTAGGAATAATGATTTCCACAGTTGAAACCTTCCTAGGCCCTACAGTGATGTCTATATGTCATCCAAGCTGTTAATAATATCACAAAGACATAGACATGGATGAAGGGAAAAAACCAAATATATGCTTAATAAAAAAAAATTCTGTGACACTCAGAGAATTTTGCAACGGTATAATTAAGTTCAATTCACACTGTTTCATGTGGTGTGGTGTATTTGAGCTTTGGATATCCTTCAATTTTGGATCCATGTCATAAAATTATCTAATAAAATAGATGGACAGAGTGGATATACATAGATCATGGTGAACCCCACTGAGTGTACTCAGTACCATAAGAGCCTACTGAGTTACTCAGTACGCAATACGCTTCCCTACACCAGCCCCGTGGCTGATGGTTGGTGCTCTGTGGGCCCCGCCATGATGTATGTGTTTCATTCATTCCGTTCATCCATTTTAAAGATCATTTTAGGGAATTACATAAAAAACTTAGAGGGATATAAATTTCATGTGGACCACACCACATGAAAACAATAGTGATTGGATATCCACCATTAAAATCCTCCTAAGGCCCACTGTACTGTTTATTTGACATCCAATCTATTGATTAGGTCATACAGGCCTAGATGAAGGGAACAAACAAAAATCATCTTGATCCAAAACTTTTATGGCCCTTAAAATCTTTTTAATGGTCGACTCTCATTCAACACTGTTTCTTGTAATGTGGTACCTCATTTTTGGTCTCACATGGTAAAATTATCTTTAAAAATAGATGGACAGAACGGATGAAACACATAAATTATGGTGGGTCCAACAAAGCACCGACCACCAGCCATTGGCTGCTGTCAGGGGGAGTAGCCAATCCGTTTCCGGTAAAATGGCGATTTTGCGCATATAAACATGCATTGATGATTCGTACAAGTCAGGCGTGACTTGTCTGAGTCCACTTGGACTTAGTCAAACGCGGTTCGACACCACGAGCCACCGAGATGAGTGACCCGACTCGCCCCTAACTCTGCCCAACCGTGCTGATTCACTCTCGACTCAGGCACATCATGACTAGACTCGAGACTGGATTAGTCCCCCAAGTCCCTGAGTTTCATCAATTACAATCAGAAAGAATTCACGTGGGCTCTACATCATATACTAGTAATTGAAATTTATGTGTGGTTTTGGAGAAATGAAGAAGAACCTCGTAGCTGGAGAAGATGGTGGGCTGGAGGTGCTTGATATCGAATGTAGGGATGACGACATTCGTCAAGGTCTCCTGCAGCTGAACCTTTCCTAGTTTTTCCCTTACAACATCATGGAGATAGCTTCCATCGTATTTGGGTCCTGATAAAAATAATTTCGCTTTCTTGATCAAAGCTGAACCAAATAGGCCTCTGATTCAAAGAAATCACAAATGGTTATTCAACTGGCAAAAGAAGTTATTCATGTCCTGATCTTAAAGCATATTGATGTATGGACTTTATACGCTTAAGACAAGCCCATGAATCCTCCGCGTAAGTTTTGAAAGACTAATAACAAAAAAAGAAGAAGTTATTTCCGTTGTTATTACTCTTATTACCCGGTTTGTGGGAAAATTTTCGGGCAGTTGTCGAGGTAGAAATCCTTGATATCTTTCGCAGCAAACATTGGACGGTTGTTTTCATTTGGTGCAGTTAACATGGCGGTCACAAGACCACCTGTGCTCGTCCCTGCAATGATGTCGAAATAGTCTGCAAGTCTTGCATCCTTATCATCGTCTATCGTCTGCTCCATCAAACAAAGTAAACCCATGCAAACATTAGTTTTAGAAAATAGTAGCCTATTTTTTCTTGCGTACCTGAAAATAGTAACCAATTGATGATTTGATCATGGAAATGTTAAAAATATTCTATGATCATGTTTGCAAAAGCTGATCATCATCTTCTCAGCCTTTCTCCTAACAATCGAGGATTGGCTTTTAAATGGTAGACTGCACTGATAAAAGCTTTATGATTAGCTGCCAGGCATTTCAATGTTCCTAGCTCTTTTACCTGGCTCATGGAACCCACCATATGCAGCAGCTCAAAATACTTGAACAAACATGTATACGCTCTATGTTCAAAGTACTCCATAACTTGATAATGGTGTCATGTTGATTCAAAAGCCAATCCGAAATACCTGGGAGAAGACTATGATGATGATGATTAATTTGGTGTTTATTTTATTTTATTTTTATTTTTATTTTTATTTATTATTTTTTTTTTTTTAACACTGAAAATTTTCCATTACAAAAATCGAGACTTTACAGCAGGATACTTCGGGCAGGCCCACCTATCGGAGAGTAGCTAAGAAAGGAAGGAAAAGGGGGCTTAGGCTTCCCTCAGGTTGCCTAGGCCAACTCTGTCAAGGAACAGTAGACCACAAATGGAGGGGGGGAGTTCTCCGGAAGAGCTGGTCTGCTGTCCATCACTCCCTAACCAGGCCAGGCCATTCGCTGCCGAGTTCTTGATGCTTATGATGACAACAATTAATGATGAGTTGTTGATGCTTATGATGACAACAACGATGACGATCAACATGATCATGGAATTTGAAAGATAGATTGAACTTGTACATGTGTTAGACGTACGCCTTAAAATTTTCCTTAGAATTATATTTTATACCTGAAGCTGCGACTCAAGGAAGCTTAGAATGGTTGCAGGGATTATTCCTCTAATCCCGCCTCCATCGATGCTAAGTATTGTGATTCGGTCTCCATAAGTCGGGGGTTGAATCTGATGGATGGTTGATTTCACATGCTCCATAACAGGATGGGAAGAGGGATTAAGGTTGGAATCGAAAATAAAAGAAGAGAGGCGTTCCAAGTGATGAAAGTTAGTTGTATGAATGAGTATATATAGGCTCTCGATGGAAGAAGGAAATGCTTACTATTCTCCTTTCTTATGTGCTAATGACGGGCTAACAATAAAACATTATTTAAAACTTGTAATTAGTTCTTGACTGACTTTTCAAATTCGCAGATTGGGAGTTGTTTTGTTGCACCATTTGGATGTAGCTTGGATGACTTTAAACAGGCTTCCATGAAATTGGACTAAAAGGCATTTTGATTTAGGTGGAAATTTATTGAATTGAGGTAAGGGCTTGGGTTAGGTGGAGTTCCATGAATCTTGTGACAAATTGCTTAGCCATAAGATCAGAATCCGGCCAATCATGTTGCTTAAAAATGGGGACTTATCCTAAATTATTAATTTTCTAGGCGACTCATTCTCCAATTACACAATGCACCGTGGGGATTTCACGGAAGATGCGCCACACAGAGCCTTATGTGCATGGATGATGTACACAACAAAGGTGTGCATTGAAAGGAACTATGATGAAATGGACTGATTCATACAAATTAAAGAGGTGACTAGGGTCAAATGTAAGTGAAGATGGAAGACATACACAACCAGTCTGTGGATCAAGAAGGAATGTGTTTTGGAACTGTCCACGAATTCGTTGTAGCACATGGACAAAAATGTGCCAGCCGATCATCCAAATAGGGCAATTAGGGCAAGAATCTATGAAGATGGAGGATACCTACCATTCAGTGAGGGTTTATGAACCACCTACCCTTGTTCATGAACCACCTACCCTTGTGAGACACATTCAACACGCCCCATTGGAGGGTTGAACACTCCCTAACGTCAAGGGCATCCCTCCGAAATGCCGTGACGTCCCTGCCTACTTTCTTCGGATCGTTCTGACGATGCTTATTCTTTTCTTTTTGATATAACCTCGTCTCAAGGGCCGCCTGCATAGCAATCCATCGTCCTTGGCGCTTCCTACTCCTTCGGCTAACAGGAGTGCTTCATTCTCCTTGAATGTATCTTTCGGTACATACAACAAAAAACGCACAACACAGCTTGACAAGGACATGTGCGTAAGATATAAATTTTATTGTTATACTGTCATTGTAAGATATAAAAACGCATGTTTTTTTTTTTTTTTTAATAAAATATATATGAAAATGAAATAAATTACCAAGGGAAGGTGTAAAGCCTACAAATTAGTGATGACTTTTTACCATGAATTTTAGTTCAGTTTTACTAAAAGTACCTACATATTTTTTTTCAAATCATTTGATAGTTCTAGTTTATTTGTTTTCTATATATAGCGACGAAAATTTTCGTCGCTAAAAGTCAAAAGACCGGTGTAGAAGGGTTTTATCGGCAAAAAATCCGACGAAGCGTCGCTAAATGTGAGCTTTTTCGCGACGAAAATTTTCATCGCTAAAAAAAACTGCAAAAGACTTTTAGCAGCGAAAATTTTAAAAATTTGTTCAACACTTTTAGAGACGAAAATTTTCGTCGCAAAAACAATACTATACAAGACTTTTAGCAGCGAAAATTTTCGCTGTAAATACAACACTTTTGCGGTGAAACTTTTCAGTGTTAAAAAAAATGTTCAACACTTTTAGCGACGAAAATTTTCATCGCAAAAAAAATACTATACGAGACTTTTAGCAGCGAAAAGTTTCGCTGCTAAAACTTTTCAACTTTTAGCCCTAAAACCGGAGAAAAAATCCTTCTGTTTTTAGCAGCGAAAATCTTCGTCGCTAAAAAAACTGTAACATACTTTTATTAGTGAAAAAAAAATTGTTCAACACTTTTAGCAACGAAAAGTTTCGTCACTAAAAAATACTATACAAGATTTTTAGCAGCGAAAATGTTCGCTGCTATAAATAAAGTAACATATCTTTTAGCAACGAAAATTTTCGTCGCCAAAAGTCTCTTTTTAAAAAAATATTCCAGCTCAAAATCCATACAAAATTCCTGATATACACATGTTAACAATATATTCCATCATATTCATCTTGATATACACATTTCATCATATTCACATTCACATCCATCTAAACCCAAACTATATAAACTACATTCATCCAAACACAAATAATCTTATCTGCATCACATTCATTCACGCATAAATATATATAAACTTAATATCATAAACAAATAAACAAAAAATCACAAAAATAAAGGCGGAGGTGGTGGGGCATCGGTGGGTAAGCGTGCAGCGAAAACCTTAAACGTCTTCGTCATCCGTCACCCGTTTTGAGAATTGAAAATAGGTTTAGGTTAAGGGTTGGGTTATATATTAAGGTATAGTTTTAGGTTTAGGTTAAGGTTGTAAGTTTAGTTTAAGGTTAAAATTATAGCTTATAGGTTTAGGTTTAGGTTTAGGTTCAGGTTATAAGTATAGGTTTTGGGATTTGAGAATAGGTTTAGGGTTTAGGGTTTAGGAAATCGGGTTCGGGATCGGGTTTAGGTTTGGGTTTTCAAGTTTAAGCTTAGGTTAAGGTTAGGGAGTTGAGATTAGGATTAAGTGTAGGTTTAGGTTTAGGGATTTGATAATACATTTAGGTTTTAGGTTTAGGTTTAGGTTTTAGGTTATAGGTTAAGGTTTAGGTTTTAGGTTTAGGTTACTGTTAGGTTATAGGTTATAAGTTTAGGTTATAGGTAATAGGTTAAGGTTTTAGGTCATAGGTGTAGGTTAAGGTTTAGGTTTAGTTTTAGGTTAAGGTTTAGGTTTAGGTTATAAGCTATAGGTTTAGGGAATTGAGAATTGGTTAAGGTTTAGGTTTAGGGAATCGGGTTCGGGTTTGGGATCGGGTTTAGGTTTGAGTTTTCAAGTTTAGGCTTAGGTTTAGGTTAGGGCGTTGAGATTAGGATTAGGTGTAGGTTTAGTTTTAGGGATTTGAGAATACATTTAGGTTTTAGGTTTAGGTTTAAGTTTTAGGTTATAGGTTAAGATTTAGGTTTTAGCTTTAGGTTAATGTTAGGTTATAGATTATAAGTTTAGGTTATAGGTAATAGGTTATGGGTAATAGGTTTTGGTTTAGGTTAAGGTTATAGGTTTAGGTTAAGGTTTAGGTTTAGTTTTAGGTTAAGGTTTAGGTTATAAGCTATAGGTTTGAGAGTGAGAATTGGTTAAGGTTTAGGTTTAGGGAATCGGGTTCGGGTTTGGGATTGGGTTTAGGTTTGGTTTTCAAGTTTAGGCTTAGGTTTAGGTTAGGGCGTTGAGATTAGGATTAGGTGTAAGTTTAAGTTTAGGGTTTTCAAACCGAAGGTTTTCCTTAAGCGATTTGGGGTTTTCCTTAAGCGATTTGGGGTCGCTAAACTACTGCGATTTGGGGTTTTTCCTTCCTTGGCGATTTGGGGCGCTAAAATTCGGCGATTTGGGTGAAGTGGATTTGGGGTTTTTTCCTTAGCGATTTGGGGTTTGCACATTCGGCGATTTGGGGTTTTTCCTTCCCGGCGATTTGGGGTCGCTAAACTACGGCGATTTGGGGTTTTTCCTTCGGCGATAGGGAGAACCGATTTGGGGTTTTTCCTTCCGAGCGATTTGGGGTTTTTCACTTCCCGGATGCGGGGTTTTTCACTTCCCGTATTTGGGGTTTTCCTTCCGGCGACTCTAGGGTACCTTCATCCAGAAAAATCATGAAATCGACGCTATAATGACGAATCAGCAAAGAGAGAGGATCCAAGGGCTGCCACGGAGAAGGATTGGGAGACAGTTCGCCATAAGCACCGCAAAGATGGAGAATGGAGCCTTTTTGTGGGAAATCTGGCATTTGAAACCACTGAAGACGACTTGCGGAAGAGATTCGGGCAATTTGGGGATCTCACAGACATCTATATCCCTGTTGCAGCTCCAGCTGGGAGGAAAAGAGGATATGCATTTGTGCGATTTCGTCGAAAGGGGGATGCAATGCAAGCGAAAGAAATGCTACACGATCGTTTCTTATGTAGACGCAGATTGATTGTAAATGATGCTTTCCAAAGATCAACCCCCACCCTGTCCGTTCGCCGAGAACCCGCATCTACTACCATAGTTCATCGGCAGGGGGGACGGCCCTCTCCACCCACTGACCTGCCTCCCAGAGATCGTGGAATCCCCAATCTATCTTCGGCTACCGGTCTCTCCAACAAGTCATATGTAAGTGCTCTCAACCCACCCAAACCTCCCCCGATTCCTAACTCGGTTATCGTACCAAAATGGATATCGGATCAGGAGAAAATCAAACTGAATTTTGCCCTCGTTGGAGAAGTCCATGGCAAAAGTGATGCAACCAACTGTTTATATGAGGCTCTCCAATCCTCTCCTTTTGGCTGCAACCAAATTCAAATACTCCGTCTCTCAGCCACTGCTTACATGCTCAGATTTGAAACAAGAGAAGAAGCAAATGCTTTCTCTAAAGATCGCCTCCTTCAGCGTAAAATGTCGATCAAAAACACCCGCACTTGGGGCCCAAGAATATGTTAGGAACATGGATTCGAATCGAGGGCATTCCAATCCATGCTTGGAGTGAACACACCATTGGCCAAATTCTTTGAGGAAATGGGATACGTTATTGGTGGATAGACGATCGATCGAGGGCCCAAACCGCCATTTGGTTTGCTCGTGCTAAAATCAACCCCCAGGGACACCCCTCTCATCAAAACAATCAACTTACTGGTCGAAGGAAGGACCTACAAGGTAACGGCATCTATAGATCTTTACCCCCACCTAGGTGTAGAGGCCATATCCTCTGACGCCCCACCTGCTTCTTCCAAGGAAGGCACAAAACAATGGGTCATTAGGACATTCCCAAACAAGCAAGGCCAACCCAGTGAATGTCCAAAACCAGACTTCAGATGAAGAACAAATTAGAAGGCATCAGACTGACCACTTGGCAACTCTTCATGGCCGAGTGACGGAGACAGAAAATCAATCTCCACCTGAAGCGACGAATCATAGGAACCAGACAGCCCAAATGATGAACCTGCAACATGCTTGCCAAATTGCAGCTCAGAATGTTCCCAATACAGAGGATCTCCAAATTATAGCTCTCAACTCAGAACAGAACCCCCAAGCAGTGAATGCAATCGATCTTTCTCTCCACCAATTCAATCATCAAACATTGGACTTACCTCCGCACACGGATGCAGCTGCGCCTCTCCATCAACACAAGTCCAATTATCTGGCAACCAGTGGGGAACCTAGTCCATCCACTCTACTGGTTAGTAAAGACATTACGTTAATGGATGCTAACATGCAGAAATCAGCCCAGGCCTACAGTCAGTTGAACCAAGTTTATGCGCCCACTTCAGCCCCTTGGATTAAACCTCCAACTGACGTTATTGAGGCTTGGGAGAAATGGTTATCGGGAGTTAAAGATCTTTTCCAGGACAGCCCAGTCAGGCCACTGAAGATCTCTTCCCCAACACCAATCTCTATTGGTGTAGAGACTCCTCAGCTTGCCAACAAAGATCTGTCAAATCCGGTTTGACGGTTGCGGTGGGGTCTCTCAAGAGTTCAAAGCTTGGGACTAGGGTCACGGCCCGGGCTAGACACTCTTTCATTACTGAAGAATCAACGAGAAAATCGAATGAAGAAGCTAACTCGGGTTGATATTCGGGCTCAGGTCAATGCGCTAGAGATGTCTAGCTCGGTTCTAGCCCAGAATCTCGTCATAGCAAGCTAGCAAAAGCAAAGCGGATCAATAGGAAGAACCGCACGAAATTCAAATATATCGCCGGGAAAAGCCGAGGTTGCGAACAACATCGGCCGTGAGTCTAAAGGGTGGGTTTCGATGATTAGCATCGTCTGGAATGTGAGAGGGTCGGCAATGCCCATACTACTCGTTTTCGAGAAGATTAATCGAAAGCATCGATTGATATCCTCCTGCTCCCGGGAGCCGATGATTAGGGACTCTCGGAAGGTCGCTTTGGCTCACGAAATTGGGTTTGTCAACCGGATATCTCGAAGACACAACTAGGAACAAAATCGGATCTGGGTAAGAGCCACATCCATTTCCATTCGACTCGAGCCACCACTCAATGCATCAACATTCGCCTAAATCGGACATTTCTCCAATCTCAAAGCAACCATTTCCACTTTGTCTCACGCGAGTCTGTTCTAGGAGTCGCGGGAATCATCTCGGGATGAGATTCGGGCAGTTTCCAGACTCGTGCATGGTCCCTGGCTGGTGTGTGGAGATTTCAACACAACGATTTCTCCAGAGGATCGACTCGGGGGCCCCGTCCAGATGACTGCCTCTATGTTTGATTTCCAAGACGTTATTGCTGACACTGGCCTCATTGATCTTTGGTTTCTCGGGCTCCCCCTACACATGGTGCAATAATCGTAAGGGTAATAGCCGCAGATGGGCCAGACTGGATAGGATGCTTGTCAATGCTGACTGGTTAGCTACTTTCCACCACTTCCAGGTTGAGCACCTCACCAGAACCTATTCTGATCATTCTCCTACCCTTCTAACCATAAAGGACGAATCCTCGAGCTTCCCTCACCCGTTCAAATTTCAAAGAATGTGGACGACCCATGATGCTTTCTTACAGGTGGTTAGAGATTGTTGGAAGACAGAGATCGTTGCTACTCCTATGTACAAGCTTCACATCAAACTTAAAATGCTGAAAGCAAGGCTCAAGGCTTGGAACAAGGAAGTTTTGGAGATGTCCACCGAAACGTTCAGTGGTGAGAAGCGAGGTTAAACTGTAATGAGCACATCCTTACCGTTTCTCAATCTCAAGACAACATCACCAACCTCAATCTCGCTCGAGCAAATCTGAAAAAGGCTCTCAAGAGGAAATTTTTCTCGAAGCAAAAATCTAGAATCACGTGGTGGAAGAAGGAGATAGGAATACAAAATTTTTTCACCAATCGGTCTTGGACAAACACAGAAGAGCGACCATCGGCCATATCGGAAGATCATCGGGCGAACCCATTACAGCCTGAGATGACATTGGTGCGAAGAGCGTCCACTACTTCCAACAACTTTTTTTTCTTGAAGGAAGCATACCTTCGACCCACATTCTAAATTGCATTCCTCGTCTGGTGGACGACCGTTTGAATGGGATTCTTACTAGTCCCTTGACCATGGAGGAGGCCAAAGCAGCAGTCTATGCCATCCCTCTTGACAGTGCTCCAGGTCCGGATGGCTTTGGAGGGCTTTCTATTCCTCTTCTTTGGGAAGTGATCGGCGAAGATATTCTACGCGGCCAATGATTTTCTCAAAGGAGGTCCGATCCCTAGGGCGTTTCAATGCACCCTTCTCTGCCTCATTCCCAAGAAAAACAACCCCAGGAATATATTAAAGACTTCAGACCGATCAGTTTATGCAATTGTATCATGAAGATCTTCTCTAAGTCTTTGGCTTCCAGGGTGGCCCACATCATGCCCACGCTTATCTCCAAAGAACAAGGTGCGTTTGTCAGAGGTAGATCGATTGCGGAAAATATCTCGTTGCTCGTGAAATGGCTCATGAGATTGACCGTAAGATCTATGGGGGCAACCTCATTATTAAATTGGACATGGAAAAAGCGTATGACAGGCTGGAATGGGGTTTTATCTCCTTAGTGCTTCAAAGTCGCCAGTTATCTCTTCATTACTCGGTGCGACGTCTTTGAGACGAGATATCTTCTTCTCGGTTCTCATAAATGGGAGGACCTTTGGTTTTCCCGAGCTCCAGGGGTCTCCGCCAGGGAGACCGCTCTCTCCTTCCATCTTCATCCTTGCAACTGAGGCTTTCAGCAGAGGAGTCAAAAACCTGTTCACCTCTGGAATCTGTCAACCCTATCACCTCCCTAATTCTTGTCCCACCATTACCCACCTATTTTTCGCTGATGACGCTATTCTATTTCTTAATGGCAGGCTAGCCAACGTGAAAATTCTTCTCAGATTTATCCAAGATTATGAAAGTTCCTCAGGTCAGAAGGTCAATGCGGCCAAATCCATATTCATTGCTCAGAAGAAAACTTCTCTGAAGAAAGCTCAGCGTCTATCCACCACTTCGGGTTTCTCACAAAGCTTCTTCCCAACAACTTACCTAGGCGTTCCCATTTCCAAGGGCAAAACAACTAGCCCGCTCCTACAGCCCCTCGTCCAAAAGATCACTAACAAGATAGCTGGCTGGAAAGCAAAGCTTCTTAACCCTGCTGCAAGACTGGTTTTGATCAGACACGTTCTCTCAAGCATCCCCATTCATCTTCATCGCAGTCAACATCCCCAAGGCTGTTATCAAGTCTATTGACAGAGCTATCGCAAATTTTTTTACGGGGTTGTTCGGCTCATGGCAACAAAAGACACTGGATCAGCTGGGAGAAAATATGCGCCCCTCAGCTTGAAGGAGGCCTGGGAATTAGAAGGATTGAGGATGTTATGCGAGCTCTCCGCATCAAAATGGCTTGGAATCTTCTCAAGGGCACGTCGTTATGGGCTAGCCTTCTCTCGGCAAAATATCTTTGGAAGTATCTCTCTTGCCAGGGCCGGCTGGGTACTGTGGTTTCTCCCACATGGAAGGAAATAGCCAGAGTTTTACCCTTCACTTTCCGCCACTCTCGATGGCTCCTTGGAGTGGGCCACATCAGCTTCTGGTTCCATAACTGGTCGGCAATGGGATCTTTGGTTGGTGCCGTAGACTCTCGTATGCCACGGTCAGCGATTTCAATCCTATCTCAGGATGTTAGAATCTCTCTGATGTCCAAAACCTTATCACTCCCCTAGCTATGCAGTCTTTACTTGCTTCTAAGGTAGCTTTCTCCAACCGCCAGGACAAGCTGATATGGGACTTATCCTCTTCCGGGAGTTTACTATCAAATCAACATGGAATGCTATCAGACAAGCATACTCGGTCCCCCTGGACAGCTTGGATTTGGAACAAATTCCTTCCTCCTAAGCTGGCCATCTTTGCTTGGAAATCAGTGAATGGTGCAGTCCCCGTTGACATTGCTGTTAAGAGGTTTGGAGTGTCTTTAGCCTCGATGTGTGAATGCTGCAGGCCCCCTCATACAGCCTTCACGACGCACCCTCCTTCAGACCTAACCAATCCGCATCAGCGTCAGCCTCAATCTAATGATCTGCTCGCCACGATCAGCGGCTCGACTGGAACTCTGCCTCCCAATGCTCAGCAAGCTGTTACCTCTGCTCCATGCGCTCAGGGTGCTGAGGAAAGTATTGTTCACCTGTTTTGTCAGGGCCAGATAGCCAGCCAGGCCTGGGATTTCTTCAGTAAGCTCTTTGATGTTCCCCTAATTCACAGTCAGCCCCTCCTTCAGCGTTTAAAGTTTTGGACCTCTTCAGCAAACCACCATTCCTGCTCTGCTATTTTAAAAGGCCTTCTCCCTAGCATCCTCTTATGGGAACTCTGGATCAGTCGAAACGCCGCCAGATTTGAGAGCCTTATGATGTCTGCTTCCACAGTCATCTCCCGAGTTTCCTTTTGGCTGCGGGAGATCAACCGTCCTTCTCGAGAAGGCCGCTCAACAATTTCTTCAGATTTCTAATCCTTCGTCCAATCATGCGGCTCCTCCTATTATAGTTCGGTGGGCCAAACCTCCAACGGGCTGGCTGAAGCTTAACATCGATGGCTCCTCAAGAGGTAATCCAGGAGAGAGCGGAGGCGGAGGAGTCTGTAGGGATCATTCAGGTAACCTCATTTTCGCGTTTCACAGATACTACAGCCATGCTTCCAACTCGTTTGCTGAAGCTCAGGCCATGCTTGATGGCTTGAATTTCTGTTCCGACCTTTGTCCAACATCGTGGTGGAGTCTGACTCAAAGCTGATTGTGGACACAGTGGTGGATCCTTCTTCATCCGTTCCTTGGAAAATTTGGTACACTATTGGAGAAATACGGTTTAAGAAATCTTGCCTCAATCTGTCTTTCTCCCACATCTTTCGCGAGGGGAACGTTGTGGCGGATGCTCTAGCTAGGCTTGCTAGTGACGGGTGCCCGGATAGGTTTTTTCGTTGTCGTTCCTCTCTCCCTCGGCGGGTGAGAGGGGAACTTACGCTCGACAAGGTTGGCTGGGCGCGATTAGGCCCCCCGACCGTTCGTCTTCTTTGTCCGGGTGTAGTGGCCTTTCTCTCCTTTTGCTCCTTCTTGTGCAGCGTCCCCTGTGGGCCTTTTGAACTTTTTCTGTTTCTCAGTTGCGAATACACGATAGGTGAGGCCCCCATCCTTTTTGTAGGGACCCACCCGAAATGTCTGTAATTCTCGTTGTTCAATGGAATATAAACATTTTAGTGAAAAAAAAAAAAAAAAAAAAAAAAAAAAAAAAAAGTTTAGGGTTTTGAGAATACATTTAGGTTTTAGGTTTAGGTTTAGGTTTTAGGTTATAGGTTAAGGTTTAGGTTTTAGGTTTAAGTTAATGCTAGGTTATAGGTTATAAGTTTAGGTTATAGGTAATAGGTTTTGGTTTAGGTTAAGGTTTAGGTTTAGTTTTAGGTTAAGGTTTAGGTTTAGGTTATAAGCTATAGGTTTAGGGAATTGAGAATTGGTTAAGGTTTAGGTTTAGGGAATCGGGTTCGGGTTCGGGATCGGGTTTAGGTTTGAGTTTTCAAGTTTAGGCTTAGGTTTAGGTTAGGGCGTTGAGATTAGGATTAGGTGTAGGTTTAGTTTTAGGGATTTGAGAATACATTTAGGTTTTACGTTTAGGTTTAGGTTTTAGGTTATAGGTTAAGATTTAGGTTTTAGCTTTAGGTTTAGGTTAATGTTAGGTTATAGGTTATAAGTTTAGGTTATAGGTAATATGTTGAGGGTCAAATATTGCGTATTAGACCCCATTTATTACCTGAATTACGAACATGATACTGTTTTAATGGGCTATTTTAATCAGGTTTGTGATGCAGGGTGAATTGACACGCATGAATTGAAAAGGTTGCTAAAGACATGGCTTTAACGTTCAAGCATCATAAAGGCATTGGACGGAACTCCATGGGACCAAGATAGAGGATTTACACGCCAGAGATCAGAGAAATTCCAGCCACTCACTTTAAACAGGCATGAAAGACGTCCATAATGCAAGATCACAGGGTTCCCACCATCTGATCGGCTCCAAACTTCAGATATGGCTTGAGGACTCTAAATTAACCGTACATGTCGAATTTCAGCTAGTGAATCCGTCTGGAAGTGGCTCAATGAGCAAATCGGCCCGTAATTCTTTAAGTGGGGCCCACCTGATATCTGGATATGCCAGAAAGTTTGTCTCAACCGCTTATATTTGATGGGAAAGTGGATGGACGGAGCAGATATCTCAAAAATATCTTTGTGGGACCCACATGTATAGAACATGTGTACGGTGTACAAGTGCACCGGGTGTGCACCTAACAACTCAACAGTCGGTCAGCGGCGCTGACCGACTTGCCTTCTTAAGATTTTAAAAACGGAAATTTCCGTTCTCTGTGTCTCAACCGAACCCATCGGTTTCGGTTGTGGGCCCCACTCATCTCATGTTTCACTGATCTGGACCATCCATGAGACTCACAAAGTCCCTCTCATTCAGTCCTAGGTGGAGGTATTCCCAAATACAACGCATATCAAATCCCAGCCGCTCAAAAGGACAACGGACGGTGGCTTTACAGATTTCGTGGGCCACATCAAAGGATATCCAAAATACCCTTTTCTAACCGAAATTTTGAGTAGAAGATAATGCACGGCGTGGATTTTTCAAAACATCAGTCAAATGGGACCCACCAGCTTCAACAGCGGAAGAAGATCCGTGACTCGCTTTCGACATCCAGGAAACCGACGCGGTGGGCCGGTTTGTGATCTCGATCACGATCGGTTGGAAGATCTAAACCATTCAAACGCACCAACAGGGGGCCGTGATCATCACCATGAAGGCCAAATTAAAGAAATCATGGTCGTTCGTCCCAAACCGGACCAAAAGGCTAAGCTTGTTTTTTGCGTAAGTGAGTGGACGACGTCATGCAGCCGACTCCAACTATACACGTAGTGCGGAAAACCTCCGCACTGACTCCTCTTTAGCAGCGGACCTCCCATCCAACGTTCTTCATGCTATAAAAGAGAAGCTTAGAGAGAGAGGGGATCCGATTTTTGGGGCATCCCGATCCGACGGCAGTGAAGAAGAGAGAGAGAGATAGAGAGAGAAAGAGGACTGTTTTATGTTTTTTTGCTGTTTTCTTTTCTTTCTTTGATCATTGAGAAATCCAGCCAATCATGGTTGGCTAAACCCCTTAGCTAGGGCTAAGGGGTGAAGCTTGTAGTGTGATGGGATTTTACGGCTTGGATCATATACATTGAACTACTTCTCCATTAGTTGATTATAAGAAATTACATATAGTTTTTAATGATTTTTGTGGATTTGTAATTACAATTAATCTGTGATAGCTTTATGTAATTCCTTTATTTTTATCTTAATGTTTAGGAAATCCTGTTATTCATCATTGCCCCTTGGACATGGTTGGATGACAGAACTTTTTCTAACATTCATCAATTGTTGATTGGTTGTGGATTGGCTTCGTTTTGTTGTTTACTTTGTCTCATGGGCATGGTTTTGTGATGAAATTGATTCTGAGTCTCACACCTTTCATCTCCTTGGAAATTTAATCAAAAGTAGTTCAATTCCAGTTGAGGTCGTAAATCAAGCGTAATCTCCCTGATTTCTACAAGTGGATCCCCTGAATCCCTAGTTCCCTTCTCTGAATTCCTTAAATTTAGCTTAATAATTCACCATTATTCCTCAAATCACAATTGGTTTAGATTTCATCTTAGCCTAGTTCTAGATCTGTTTATTTTCAGGATACGTACAGGTTTCAGTCCCTGTGGATTCGACCTCGGTCTTACCGAGTTTTTACTACATCACAACCCTATACTTGGGGAGTGAACAAGTTTTTGGCGCCGTTGCCGGGGACTGACGGCTACGTTTCCTGAAGATAACTGGTTTTAGGATTAGTTTGAGATTAGGACTTTTTTTTTTTTATTCTTAGGATTTCCTAATTCAGGTTTTTCTTAAATTTTTAGAAATTTTATATTTAAAGTAACTTTCTATTTTTAGATGGTTTTCCCTTTTTAGAAACTAACCCAACTTTCTTATTTTGTAGGATTCTGAGATAGGTTTCTAAATTGGTAATTTCTCTCTTAATTTTTTTTTCCTGCTATTTCTAGATTAGGATTCCTTTTTAGTAAGTTTCTAATTCTAACTCTTTTAGAATCCAATTTTCTTTCCTATTTTATTTTTTAGAAACTAACTTTCTTGTTTTGTAGGCTCATTAGAAATTTCTAATTCGGTAAGCTCTTTCTAAATTCTACTTTCTATTTTTAGAATTTCCGTTACTAACTTACTTTTTAGTTTAAGAACTTTCCTCTTTTGTTTTAGAAATTTTATACTCTTTAGGAATTTCTCTTTTTCTAAATTAGAAACCAGTTTACTGCTATTTCTCTTCTTAGGATTTTCTAATTTTAGGTTAGAATTTCTCTACTTTCTATTTTTAGAACTTTTCTATTTCTAGGTTTTCATTTATTTTAGAAATTCTTTCCTTTTTAGAAACTCACATTACTTTCTATTTTAGGATTAGGATTTCTAATTTAGAAATTTCTAACTCTAGGTTTAGAACCTTCCTCTTTTGTTTTTAGAAACTAGGTTAGTTATTTTCCTTTTTATAGACTCTTTCTAATTTTAGAAACTAACTCATTCTTCCTTTATTTTTTTTTTTTAAGAAACTTTCTAATTTCTATTTTTAGGAACTAATCTCTTTTTGGTTTCTTTTTACAGGTTCTTAATTTAGGGACTCCAAATTTGGTAACTTCCTTCCAACCCTCTTTTTCTTTTTAGATTCTTATTTCCCTTCATAGGATTAGGTTTAGAATTTGATTGAGGGCTGTGAGTGTTTCATGCCCAAGTGGGCTCGTGACAACACTCGACGTCTCTTGACTGAAGGAGGATTAATTGAGGGGTTAACTGTCCATCGCAGGACTAGACACCGCTCGAATTCCCCTGAGTTAATTGAGGATATGGCTGAAGAGCAACCTCGTCTACCCCAGCCTAGGGTAGAAGATGTCCAGGATGAGAATGAGGTGCATCAAGCACCCCCGCCTCGTACCTTACGAGATTACTTACAACCGGCGGGGGTGAATACGCCCTCATGCATGGTTTTTCAGGAGAATGCAGGACATATGGATATCAAGCCAGGAGTGATCCAACTCCTTCCTAAATTTCATGGACTTGAGTCAGAGAATCCATATCTACATCTGAAAGAGTTCGATGAGATCATGACTACCCTATACTTTCCTAACGTGTCTGATGACACGGTTAGGTTAAAACTCTTTCCCTTTTCTCTGAAAGAGAAAGCCAAGACGTGGTTACATTCATTACGTCCTCAATCTATTGGCAGATGGAATGACATGACAAGGGAGTTCATTAAAAAGTTTTTTCCATATCATAAGACGAACACCCTTAGGAAGTCGATCATGAACTTCGCCCAAAGGGAAGATGAAACATTCTTCCAATGTTGGGAGCGGTTCAAAGATCTGGTCAGTTCATGCCCATAACATGGTTTTGAAACGTGGCGCATCACGAATTTTTTCTATGATGGACTGACGTCTCCCATGCGCCAATTAGTTGAGACAATGTGTAATGGGGAGTTTATGAATAAAGGTGTCGATGAAGTGTGGGACTACTTTGATAAACTTGCTGAGAACACACAAACATGGGACATCTCCCCTAGACCGAGTACTACGCCTAGGCCGACTCATTCCAAAGAAAAAGGTGGAATGTACCTCCGAAAGAGGATGATGATATTAACGCCAAGGTAGCCAATCTCACTCGAAAACTCGAGGCCATGAATTAAAGAAGGATAAGGCCAAGGAAATTGTTTGTAGTATTTGTGGTTGCAACATTCACACTACCGAGAATTGCCCAACTATATCCGCTTTCAAGAGGTATTGAATGAGCAATCCAATGCTGTAAGCAATTACCAAAGACCTTTTAGTGGGCCCACCTCTAACACATACAATCCTGGCTGGAGAAACCATCCAAACTTCAGTTGGAGGAATGGACAAACCGCTACACCTCAAGGTTTCCTAAATCAAAATCCAACTCAAGAGAAACCTCAAGAGGATCCGGTTCTGAAACATTTTCAAAAGCAAGAGCTTTTTAATCAGGGTATGCTACAGGCCTTTCAAGACCTTACAAAAGCAATACAGGGACTTAAGGCTGAAAATGCGATTGGGAACAAGGGGAGCTTCCCAGCTCAACCTCTTCCCAATCCTAAATCGCAATATGAAGTTAGCGACCCAAGCTCTTCAAATCAGATGGAGCAAGCTAAATCCATCACCACTCTTAGGAGTGGAAAAATCATTGACAAAACCATTCCGGTTAGGGCTGAAAAGTCTAAGGACCCGGAAGTGGATAAAGAAGATGGATCTAGCCATGCCCCACCAGAGTTAGAACCGAAACCTCAAGGAAAGCCGGTTGCTCCATTTCCCCAACGGTTGGTTGCACCAAAACCTCTCTCTAACTCTCAGGATATCCTAGAGGTGTTGAAACAAGTGAAGGTCAACATTCCTCTACTTGATGCCGTGAAACAAATACCTTCCTATGCCAAATTCTTGAAAGATTTATGTACGACCAAAAGACGGCAAAATATTCAAAAGAAAATCTTCCTGACTGAGAAAGTGAGTGCCATCCTAAAGCAAGATGTGCCGCAAAAATTCAAAGACCCTGGTAGCCCAACCATATCATGTGTAATTGGGGACTATCGAATTGATCACGCACTTCTTGACTTAGGAGCGAGCGTTAATCTTATTCCCTACTCGGTATACAAACAGTTGGGTTTAGGTGAATTAAAACCCACCTTAACCACACTACAACTTGCTGATCGCTCTGTTCGTGTACCAAGAGGAATAATTGAGGATGTGTTGGTCCAGGTTGATCGATTTTACTACCCAGTAGATTTCATCATCCTAGATACCGAACCCATCAACAATACAAGCACTCAGATTCCCGTCATTCTTGGTCGCCCATTCCTTGCCACTTCAAATGCAATTATCAATTGCAGGAATGGTGTCATGAGTATGTCTTTCGGGAATATGACATTAGAAATGAATATCTTTTTCAACACTGGCAGACGGGTAGAGGAAGATGACGATATCCACGATATTAACATGATCGATACTTTCGTGGAAGATAGGACACCCCTTACTTTATCCTCTGATCCTCTAGAGACGTGCCTGGCCCACTCCCATGAGTTTGATGATGACATAATTAGGGAGACGTGTGCCATGCTTGATGCGGTACCGGTACTTGAAGTTAACCGATGGAGGCCTCAATTTGAAAAGTTACCCTACACTGATGAAGTGCCTCTACCGTCTAACCTCAAGCCACCGAAGCTTGACCTAAAACCTTTGCCCTCTGATTTAAAATATGCATATTTAGGTCAAGATGAGATATACCCGGTGGTGATTTCTGCCCACCTTGAGAAAGAACAAGAGAGTATGCTCATATCTACTCTCCTTGAGCATAAGGGAGCCCTTGGATGGACAATCGCGGACCTCAAGGGAATCGATCCCTCGATTTGTACTCACCGCATATATCTTGAGGATAATGCGAAGACAGCTCGGCAACCACAACGTAGACTAAATCCAAACATGAAGGAAGTGGTTAAGGCCGAGGTTCTTAAACTATTGGATGTGGGTATCATATACCCTATATTTGATAGTCAATGGGTGAGTCCAACTCAGGTGGTTCCTAAGAAGTCCGGGATCACCATCGTAGCCAATGCCAATAATGAACTCGTGCCAACTAGAGTCACTACTGGTTGGAGGATGTGCATTGACTACAGAAAATTAAATACCGTCACGAGGAAAGACCACTTTCCTTTGCCCTTCATTGATCAGATCTTGGAAAGGTTAGCTGGTCATTCCTATTACAGTTTCCTTGATGGGTATTCGGGCTACAACCAGATAGAGATCGCCCCTGAAGATCAAGAAAAGACTACGTTTACATGTCCTTACGGCACCTTTGCTTACCGAAGGATGCCATTCGGGCTATGTAATGCTCCTGCCACTTTCCAGCGATGTATGATGAGCATATTTTCTGACATGGTGGGGCAATATTTAGAGGTCTTCATGGACGATTTCTCTGTCTTCGGTCCATCTTTCAGCGAGTGCTTGGAAAGTCTTAAATGTGTGCTGAAAAGATGTGAAGAAAAGAACTTGGTACTTAATTGAGAGAAGTGCCATTTCATGGTTCAGAAGGGAATTGTCCTTGGACACATTATTTCATCCAAAGGAATCGAGGTGGATAAGGCAAAGATCGATCTTATCTCTAACCTACCTCCACCCAAGAACATAAGGGACGTGAGATCCTTCTTAGGACACGCCGGGTTTTACAGAAGATTCATAAAGGACTTTAGTCTCATCTCTCGTCCTCTATGTAATCTACTTCAAAAGGATGCACCATACGAGTGGACTGAACCATGTCAGAAAGCTTTCACTAAGCTTAAGGGCATATTGACTAGTGCACCCATCATACAGCCACCTGACTAGAGCATTCCTTTTGAACTTATGTGCGATGCGTCTGATTATGCTCTTGGGGCAGTTCTAGGCCAGAGAAAAGATAAGAAACCCTACGTTATTCATTACGCAAGTAAGACTCTAAATCCTGCCCAAGTGAACTACTCGACTACGGAAAAGGAACTCTTAGCCGTAGTGTTTGCCTTGGACAAATTTAGGTCTTACTTGATCGGATCCAAGATCATTATTTACACTGACCACGCAGCGCTTAAGTATCTTCTGTCTAAGAATGATGTTTAAGCCCCGATAAGATGGATCCTCCTACTCCAAGAATTTGACCTAGAGATAAAAGATAAAAGGGAGTAGAGAACGTAGTGGTCGACCATCTTTCTCGCCTTAATCCCTCTCGATTCCTTTGGGATGACACCGATTAATGACATGTTCCCGACGAACAATTGTTGAGTCTCTCATTCGCCTTGGTTCATTGATATCGCTAATTATCTTGCACACGGGTTCTATACCGACACATTGGTCTGAAGATAAGAAGAAATTTTTCACCGAGGTGCGCAAATTCTTCTGGGATGATCCATACTTGTTTAAATATTGCCCAGACCAAATCTTGAGGAGATGTGTACCAGACGATGAGCATCAGAGTGTCATCTCCTTCTGTCACTCACAGGCCTGTGGTGGTCACTTTTCTGCAAAAAAGACCACGGCCAAAATTCTGCAGTGTGGCTTCTATTGGCCCACTATGTTCAGGGATACTCATGAGTTTTGCAAAGCTTGTGAGCGTTGTCAGAAATTGGGAGCATTGTCTCGTCGAAATATGATGCCCTTGAATCCCATTCTTATCATAGAGGCATTTGATTGTTGGGGCATCGATTTCATGGGGCCATTCCCCCAATCTTTTGAGAATTTATATATTTTGCTTGCCGTAGATTATGTCACTAAATGGGTTGAAGCGATTCCGTGTCGAACTAATGACCATCGCACGGTCATTAAATTCCTGAAAGAAAACATCCTTTCCCGATTCGGAACGCCTCGAGCTATCATTAGTGATGGGGGCTCACACTTTTGTAATAGACCATTTGAGAGTTTAATGAAGAAATACGGTATCTCTCATAAGGTGAGCACCCCATACCACTCACAGACAAGTGGGCAAGTTGAGATTTCCAATAGGGAGATCAAACACATTTTGGAGAAAACGGTTAACCCTGACCGTAAGGATTGGTCAATTCGATTGACTGATGCCTTATGGGCATACTGTACTGCTTTTAAAACCCCTATTGGAATGTCTCCCTTTAGACTCGTCTATGGGAAGGCTTGCCACTTGCCTGTGGAGTTGGAACATATAGCCTACTGGGCGATCAAAAATTTGAATTTCAATCTGAACAACGCTAGCTCGCTACGCAAACTTCAATTAAATGAACTTGAAGAAATCCGGAACGATGCGTACGAAAACTCGAGAATTTACAAGGAAAGGATGAAGGCGTTTCATGACCAACACATTCTACGAAAATCATTCACGCCAGGTCAGAAAGTCCTTTTGTATAATTCTCGATTACATCTCTTCCCGGGTAAGCTTCGATCTCGTTGGACCGGCCCTTACATTGTTGTTACTGCATATCCTCATGGGGCCGTCGAGATAAGAGACCCCGACAATGGCAAGGAGTTTAAAGTAAATGGACATCGCTTAAAGCCATTTGTCGAGAAATTTGATTTAGAGGACATGTCCATGCCTCTGACTGATCCTGTTTACCAGGAATGATCTCCTAGTCTGATGGAGGTATAGGTAGGTTTATTGCTTTCATAGGATTAGGGTAGTTGCTTTGGTCTGGCTGAAGACGTTAAACTTAGCGCTCCTGGGAGGCAACCGAGCGTTTCATTTTATTTCTTTTTCTTTGTTACTTAGTTCACTGTTTGTGGGTAACATTACTGCAAACCCTCACGAGACTACAACTCGTCCACTAGGGGCAACCTAGGGGTTTAAAGGCTTGTTGCATACGCTAAATGCAATCGAGAGCACCTGCGAAAGTGGTATAGGTAGGAATTTATTTTTGTTATTTTTGTTTTACTTTCGATTGGTTTCACTCTTGTGCTGACCCACTCTCATGTTGAGATCTCTACGGAAAAGTCTCTCTCGACTCGTTACCCAGGTACTATCTTCCCATCACTTCTCATTTACTTTCGTTGTCCCATGTGCATTGCATGCTTACATCTTTTACATTGAGGACAATGTAGATTTTAGGTTGGGGGTGGGAGATTAGGTTTCCTAATCCTAATCAGTGTTTTCTTGGTCTTGAGCAAAAAAAAAAAAATTGTGAAGAAAATTTTTAAACTTTTTCTGGAATTCTTTGTGAATTCGAGGTGATTTTGACGGCAGTCTAGGGCACTTAGAATTTCAAGATTTGTGGAGTTGGTAACGTATGACTCTTGGATCCAGTATTTGTTAGATTTCACAATAAGTTCAAACTGTTAATCTAGGATTAGAAGTTTTAAACATTGATTGAGTCATGATTTCACATGTCACATCTCGCTTACACATTGAGGTCTCAGTTTGATATTAAAGGATTAACTTGGAGATCACTAAGCGTGAAAGGAACCAACCTGAGAAATTGAAAGGATTGGGCGAATGGTCTTCACCATAGGTCTGCTCCCTATAGGTGTAGATTTAACTCCCCATAGATGGTATAAAAATAAAAAAAAAAAAAAAAGGGTTAGGCGACAAGTTTTCACCATAGGTTTGCTCCCCATAGGTGAGGATTTGATTCCCCTCCTTAGCGTTATTGTTTATAAAAATATTAAAGGCTGATAGAATGAAAAGATGATCTAAAAGGCAAGTGTTGGTTTCAGTTTTGATTGTTATGAATTCCGTTGTTAATTACCTGTGATATCATGATATTGACAATTGGATCTCTTATTGTTGTTAAGTCGGGACTACACTATACACTCATGGATCTCAATGTTTAGAATTTTCTTTCTGATTGATGGATGAATACTTTGAATTTGACTATGAAGTTTACCGTGTGCTTGAGTCTAGGAGAGAATAATGCCCAACATTCATGCATCGTAGAATTCTCATATTTAGATTGCTTTTCTAAAATCACTCGAGTTTATAGAAAGTGTCCTGTAATTTTCAACTTATTTTTCGCATATTTTGCTCGGGACTAGCAAAATGCTGGTTGGGGGTTGTGTTGAGGGTCAAATATTGCGTATTAGACCCCATTTATTACCTGAATTACGAACATGATACTGTTTTAATGGGCTATTTTAATCATGTTTGTGATGCAGGGTGAATTGACACGCATGAATTGAAAAGGTTGCTAAAGACATGGCTTTAACGTTCAAGCATCATAAAGGCATTGGACGGAACTCCATGGGACCAAGATAGAGGATTTACACGCCAGAGATCAGAGAAATTCCAGCCACTCACTTTAAACAGGCATGAAAGACGTCCATAATGCAAGATCACAGGGTTCCCACCATCTGATCGGCTCCAAACTTCAGATATGGCTTGAGGACTCTAAATTAACCGTACATGTCGAATTTCAGCTAGTGAATCCGTCTGGAAGTGGCTCAATGAGCAAATCAGCCCCGTAATTCTTTAAGTGGGGCCCACCTGATATCTGGATATGCCAGAAAGTTTGTCTCAACCGCTTATATTTGATGGGAAAGTGGATGGACGGAGCAGATATCTCAAAAACATCTTTGTGGGACCCACATGTATAGAACATGTGTACGGTGTACAAGTGCACCGGGTGTGCACCCACATATTAACATCCCTCATCTTTTTGAAACAGGTTTGCGCAAAGTGTCTAGTCTTGTGGCAATAATCACAGTTTCTCCCGGGAGCCGTGGATGGTGCACCTGTAGGTATGACCCTGGCTCTTCTCTCCGGTGTAGATGGGGCGGGAGGCACCTGTTTAGACCTGACAGGGCGTCCCTAGGGGGGGGGGGGGTCCTCAGGCCTCACTTGAAATCTTTCTCGACCCACATAACTTTGTCCACTAGTTTTGCAAAGTCCTCAAAATCCCATGCGCATACTCACAACGGCATTCCCTGCCTAAGCCCTTCCTTGAACTTTTGCAGCATGTACTCTTCATCCTTCGAGGCTTTGGCACATACCGAGAGAGTTCATCGAACCGGGCCTCATACTGGGCCATGGTCAAACTACCCTGCTCCAATTTCAAAAACTGGGCTATCTTCTCATTTATACACAACCGGGGGAAGTATTTTTCTAGGAACTTTGTCCTGAATGGAGCCCACGTCTATGTGTATGTGGCTGGGACACTCCGCTGCAGGCCCTGCAACCAGTTCTCCGCTTCTCCCTCTAACAAGTATGTGACCAAGTTCACCATCTGTGAATCGAAGCACTCTATGGGCCGCATCATCATGGAAATTCTCGTTAGCCAATGCTCTTCCTGCACTAGATCCGGCGCCCCCTCGAATGTCGACAACCGAAGCCTTTGGAACCTCTCGAAGATGTCCGCACCTCTACCGTCTCTCTCCCGAGATGCCTCCTCGCGGTTCCTACTTCACAAGGATTCCATCATGAGTGCATGCATGTCTTGCTGCTGACGCATGAATACGTCTTGTTGTTGCTACATGGCTGCAACCATTTGCTCAACGACTGTAAAGGCTGCAACCCCATTTTGATCCCTCGCGGATGCTTCAACGGTCGGCGTCCTCTGTTCAAAGTATTGTGATGGCGGCCTTGTGGTGAAGACCTGTGGGGAAGGATAATCCCTCACCATTTTCGATGTATTGTCCATATTCGTTATTCCTGATGGAAGGCCTGGTGTGTACTCAGGACTGCGCTCTCTTTGGCGCTCGGTTGAGGGGATGGGATGAATATCGATCGTATCAGAACATTGTGACCGTAATACGGGTGGCATGGGTTCCTGAGAAATCAAAATTTGTTGTTCAGGAATTTGGAAAAATTTTCTTAACCAACCACGAAGCAATGTCAAGGTCAGATATCCCATTTTGGCTACCACGTGTGTACAAGCTGTCCCTAGCCTAGGGATGTTCCTAGTTAAAATTTTCAGGGAGGCTAAGATTTCTGTTTCTAAGTTCAGACGACTGTTTTGATGTTTCTCAAGGGCTCCTAAGTGTTTTGTTTTCTACGTTTGTTCATCCTAGCTGCTTTTTAAGGGGAATTTCTACATTTTTCTTAGGGATTTTGTATATAGATCCCACAACCAGGTTATCTCAGACTCCACTCTGATACTAACTTGTAATGCCCCGGTTTCTAAAGCCTGAGTATGAGACTCGCTTTAGAAACTCGGGAGTTTATAAATCAGAGAACTGGTGAAAGTATAAATTCAGAGTGCAATAGAAAAATGAAGCATAAATAATCATTTAATGCCCAAATATTAGACCCACCTAGCTGGGGGTCTTAGTTACAAAATTTATAAGTTCCAAAAATACTAAACCATTGAAATTAAAATTTTGATCTACTGATTTAGCCCAAAATACACTGCCGCTTCTTGCTGCGGCTCATCATCATAGTACCCTTCCTTGGGCTCTGCGGTTGCGCATCAAGGCCAGCGCTGTCATCCTCCACATCCGTCCTTACATACTCTGTATGGTTGGATAGTTGATGAATGAGTGACCAACTCAGTGTGAATTCCCCTCAAGATTACACATCGCTGCCTTAACAAATATAGTTTTAAGAAAACATGATAATAATCCAAAACAAGCAAGATGCAATCATATTAAATATATGGATGTATGAATGCATATCAACCAGGGGATGCTCATCCAATCAGACTTGGGCTCGTCACCCATGCAATCATCGACCTAGGAATGATCATCCAGTCGAAACAATAGATCAATAGTTGGTGGTCTGCGAGCTAGCGAAACGATACCCCGATGATCCTAAGAGCACGCGCTACAACATCCAGAATTAGCCACCCGTCATCGTCAATATACTGTGGATGCATGATTAGCCAACACATTTATTATTCCAGTTACAATCAGCCAGTTTGAGCAACTCAATGGTCACTATGGGGGGCTCATCACCTAGCGTAGGCTGACAGCTTGAGCATAGTGTCCCATGACCACCATCCTCGGCCCATGAGGTTCTCCACCTTGGGATGTTAAATAAGATCCCTTGATCAAAATGACACTAGGTCATGGGCCCTATTTTTCCACACAATTCATCTAGTTTCATCCCAAGTGTGGCTCATATACAATAGTAGAATCCTCCACGTGTAACGTTGTGAGTTAAATTATAAGGTGACTCACAACAGTCATTTAACATGTAACAACATATAAATTCAAATGATAATATTAAAATATGTAAGGAGGCATCATGAAACTGAAATACTAACTATCGAACGATACAATACTAAGACATGTGGATAGTGATCATTTCTCAAGAATTAACTAGCATGTGGGCCTATCATATAGTGTGAACATAGTACATTGAATCATAAAGTTGAGATAGGACAGTTAACAGAACTTTAGATATTTACAACAAATATTAAGACCTTAAACTAATAGTAGTAATTTGATGCATACTATGTTTGGCTAACTTAGTGATGGAAAGCCTAAGGGGAAAGTCATCACTTGGAGGGTCACAATATTTAATCCAATCCAACGTTCTTGTGAATCTCTTACGGCCCAAGAATGGCGCAAGTAGTCCCTAGAGTTCATAACTTGTATTAGCCGCATATTTCTAAGGTTTTTAAATTATTTGATATTGTGTGGCAAATGGCTTGTGAGGGCCCATCAACAAGGGCATTCGGACCAGAGTCAGGGGTATCCAGGCCCACCAGATCTTGGTCCAATAAGTGGCCCAATTTGGGCCTAGGTTACACCCATAAACAAGGCTCAGACTGGGCTTAACTGGGCCCAGTTATGGGGTCCAAATGTAAGCCCAAATGGAGCTGAGTTAGGCCATCCCTGGCTCATCTAAGCATGGCCCAATGGGTCTGTTTAAAACCCATCCAGAGGCCCATTTTTTGGACCGCTTCTCAGCCAGTTTGTGTCCTGCTGGCATCTTCAGCTGTGCAGGGTGCGGCCCACCTGCTAATCAGTTGTGTGCTACCCACCTGCTGTTCAGCTGTGTGAGGCCCACCTGCAAGTTAACGTGAGGCCCACCAGTTAGTGTGGTGCAGCCCACCTGTTGGCGTGGTGCAGCCCACCTGTTAGTGTGGTGTTTGCTTGCTTTTATGGCCCAGCTGGGAGCCTAATTGAGGCCAGATTTTTGGGTCCGTCTAGAGCCCTCATAGAGGCTTACATCTGGGCTGGATTTACCTTGTTCCAGACCAGTTAATGGTCCAACTAGGGAACCATTTTCTGCTGCCATTAAGTTGAAATCTCAGCCATTCCCATGCTGAAAATTTCAGCTGGTATCGAGCTGACTTTCAGCTGATTCTATGTTATAAATCTGGTTCATTTTTAAGGTAAACATTCGGCTGATTCCAAGCCGTTTTTAACCGAATGCTCAGCTGCTCACAAGTTGTGTTTTCAGTCTAGTTTCATGCTGGAAAATAGTTGTTATCAGGTTGTGTTTTGAGCCTGGTTTCATGCTGGAAAATGGCCGTTATCAGGTCATGCTTTCAGCCTGGTTTCATGTTGGAAAACAGTTGCCATCAGGCTACCCTTCTTGGTCATTTTTAAAGCTGAAACACCAGCTACTTGCAGGCTGTTTTTACGACTTGGCTCGTCCCTGCTTCAGACCTTATAGCGGCCCAGGAGGAGGGCCATTTTCCGGCCTGGTGCAGGGCCTATTTTTGGTTAGGGTTGGTAGTTTGGTTGGGGTGCTGTGTTGGCCTCCAAACGAGGTTGGAATCTACCTAGAAAGGAGGGATAAAGGGAGGCGGTTAGGCCATTACCTGGCTAGACCTGCAAGGTGGTTAATGCCTCCACCAACACTCTCTTTCTTTTCTTTCTTACTTTCTCTCTTTCTCTCTCTTTTCTCTTTGTTTCTCTTCCTTGCTGGTGTGGAAATAGAGGGCAGTGGTGTTGTATTTATAGGAAGGGAGAGGTGCCACTAACGGTTGGAAAAAGCTCACCATATGCAACGGTTAGGATTGACAGATGGCTATGCGTGGGGCCCATTCATGTTTGGGGATGGATTGCTAACACCTTGGCCAACCCGAAAGTACATTCCCAGGGTCTGGTGGGGCCCATCTCGCGATCAGGCTTTGATGGGTTAATGGGGAAGATGACCCAAGCATCAATGGTAGATTGCTGTCCCACGCGTTTTTCCATGATCTGGTCTATTTGAGTGGAACAGATGGGTTCCTAGATCAGTGTGGGGTCCACTTTTTGGATAAAAAAATGTGGGTCTTGATCCATCTCATGAGAAAGCTTGGTTCTCACCATCTTCTCATGAGATGAGATATGGTGTCTTCTCATTTCGTACCACCCTACTGGGAGGCCTGGGATGACTCCACGTGGCCCTATCGAACGGTCCCAGGCGTGCTAGCCTCTTATATCTAAAAATGGGAAATCCCATTTTCTTTCCTTAAAGCTTGTTCGGCCATTTCTGGTAATGAGGAGACTTCTCATTAGTTGTCTCGTGGGTGCCTGAAATCCCCTAGATAAAGGAGTGCTGGCTTGCATCCCAAGTTACCTGATGGTCCCAGATTGTGGATCCTAGCCACACATGAAAAGAATGGACGGTCTAAGCCCAATTCCCTTATTCTTATGCATGGGCCCGAATCCATATACCGTTTTGGTTGGGCGGGCCCCACGAGCAAAGTGGACGGTTTGGATTGCTTGGAAAGTAGCCAAGGTGGCTCACTTTAGGGCATGAAGTTTACCAGTTTCAAATATTGAAATGGCGGGAGAGAGTTTCTCTTTTTTGCAAATGGGTCGGTCAACAACCATTTGACCCCTCCCCCTTCGTCCAGTGCACATCGTGCACAATAGCCCAAGGTGCACACGCACCTTGTGTGGGGTCTAATGTGATGTTTGTGATAAATCTACACCGACCATCGTTTAGGGGTCCTAGTATAGGGGCCCCGACCTAGTTTGGGGCTTATGTGAGGCCGAGGTGGGCCGTATCATGCCTTTCAGGGTGCTATTCGGCCCATTCATCGTGATCCAATGGTTGCATTGGTCTGGTGGTTGGTTTTAATAGTTGAACGTGGTTCTAGAGTGCACTAATTATCCCGTTGGCCATAAATAAGTCCTTAAAAGTTGCTAGTAGGCGCATTGTCCCACATGACTTGGAGATTTTACTCATAAGCTATCTTATCTTAAAGTGTTTGTTGAGTTTTACCTTTCTGACTTCGACTTGGCTGGTACAGCTAGTGGTGGATGACTTTAATGTTGACTGGAAGTCTCAATCTACACGTGTAGAGTTTAAGTCGGTTTTCCATGAACATAGTTCTAAGAGGTAACACCCGTGTACCTGGGGTACAAGGTGTTACAATTTGTCCAGCCCTTTTACGACAACGAGGAAGCTGCAAAGTTGGCCACTCAGGAAGCTGCTCTCAATTCTTCTAAGCTTCCCATTCCACCTTCCTCCACCTCCATCACCACCACCACCACTGCCACAAGGACAGTCAATGCTACCTCTATGGGTACTCTCTTTGTCATTTTTTCTTCCTTTTCTGCATGACCCATTTCCATACATGAGAAAGCACTCTCTCTCTCTCTCTCTCTCTCTCTCTCTCTCTCTCTCTCAAGAACATTCAATATCAGAAAGCCTCATTTCCATACATGAATGAAATCTCTCTTTTATTATTAGAAAATGATCAATTTCCGACAAGACCCATTTCCATACACGAGTAACTACTCCCTCTATCTTGTTTCAGGCCAGCATGGGTTAGGATCGGCTCGAGTTAGATGACCCGGACTCGGTCCCGGATTGGACCGAGTTCGGGTCAAGCCATGCAGAACTCGGGGTGAGTCGAGTTGGACTTAATCTGATCCGCTCGATCCGATGCCCAGCTCTACAAACTAGCCCCATGAGGATTCTATCCACATCTTAATGCTGGAGGACCTGAGAACCTGGTGCCTAATGGCCCATACATTATAAAGTGGGCCCATGATTTATCAACCTTCAAAACCATTCATCTCATTGTTCTACTGTGAATAAGGGATATATCTCAAAAAATTCCAAAATTATTCACATTTCATTTCTCTGATCAGTGTCCCACAACACTAAAAGAAAGTGTAGCTTAGTCGACTAATGGGGCTACCGTTTACTGGTAGCCGGTTTTAACAGTTGCGAGTAAAGGGTCCCATAAGAAGAAAAAAAAACCCTACCTTCATTTCCACCCCCTCATCTCCAGCTGTGCGCCGATTCTCCCTCTCCAGTCCCTCAAGCTCTCCGCTCGCTCTTCCTCCCTCTCCCTCCCTCTCTCTGCCTCTCCATCTCGCTCTCCCTCTCCGTTCGCTCTCCCTATCTCTCTCTCTCTCTCAAAATCCTAGTCATCTCTCCCTCTCTCTCTCTCTCTATCTCCTCGGTCCTCTGCTGCAGTTCTTCCTTCCGCTGCTCGTGAATCTCCGATTCTCAGGTATGATGTAAACCTTTTCCCTTCTTGCTATTGCTTTCTGTAATTTAGAAGACCTGATTAGGGATATGCATTGTCGAATCCCTTTTTAGGGATTTGCATTGTCGAAACCCTTTTTGGGGTTAGCATGCTTTTGTTTTCAGGTATATTGTCGGATAGTTTCCAGTTGCCCTGGCTTGAAATAGTTTGACCTTCAGTTTGGGACAGATAATGGGAGCCTGTGAAATGCAGTTCCTGTTTGTGCAGTCTCAGTGTACTCGGTGGACCACCAAAAAGCAGATGCAGTTGCGATTTTGGGGTATACCCAAACAGTTCTTAAAGCATGCCAAAGTTTAGTGCTGTTTTGTTTTTTATATGAATTCTGTTTTCTACGGATGACTATATAGATTTTATATGAATTCTGTTCAGTGTTGTTTTGTTTTTGTTTTTTGTTTTTTGTTTTTTTTTTCTTTATTCACTTTTAACTTAGAAGGAAAAAGCTATTCTCAAGCTACAATATTACAATTTTTGCTTAGATCTATGCTATGGCTTTCTAATCATGTAATAAATATTGGCTTAACAATGCCAATAATCTCAGTCTTAAAAGATGTTAATTCTCATGCTTCTTTATATTAGGAACAAATAGACTAAGTAATTCTACTTCATATTTTCTGTTTAGTTGAATCTGTAATTTTATTTGACACATTTAGTACCTGTTTGGTAGATCCAAAAATATGTTCATCTCATTTTAGCTAACAATAATTATGTATTAGAGATTGTTATCTGTATCACATAATCACTTTTAACATGAACTCATTATCTATTAGAGATCAAGGTTAATGCATAGTTTCTGTTAACCAAAATGAGATCAACTCATTTTTTAGGTGTCTACCAAACAGGGCCGTAGGTGAGTTAATATTGTTTGTTTGGAGTAGTAAACATTATGCAAATATCATTTTCTATTTTTAAATTAATCAATTTGAAGCTTTCTTTGTGCAGATATCTTTATGGCCATGTTACACTTTCCTTTTGTCCAGCATTTTCATGGGTATTTACATATTTCCAACACTATCATTTTTGACTTGCCATATGCTAGTATCCAACCTATTTTGATAAAATTAGATCCAAAACTTTTGTGACCCACAAAAAAAAATATGTTTACAATGGTCTTCCACCACTGTTTTGTATGTCGTGGTCCACCTGAAATTTGTATATAGTTCATCTTTTGGCCCATGCCATAAAGTTTGTACATTGTTTACACCATTAAAAACCATAAATTGAAATGGATCTGCTGCAGATGTTACTGTTAAAGAAGGTGATATCCATGAGGCTCTATTTTGGAATTATTTCCTTCTCGATTATCTCTTAATAAAAATCTCTTGTTATATCTCATCATATTGTCAGGATTCTTGATAAAAGGAAGGAAAAAAAAAAGAAGAAACGTTTCTAAGAACCTGGACCTGGAACTGATTGGGTTCAACTATCCTTTGGTACCCATTGGGTCTTTGGACCTTGGTTTCCAGTGGGTCTGGTTCAGTTTCATGTTAAACAAGGGCATTTACATGATTGTGCCACTTGAATGGATTGATTAGATCACACACATGTTTACCACATAACGGCCTCACTACAAATTGAAAAGCAAGGCGCTACCGGATTGTCATGAATTGTGGACCGGCGAGCAGTTCTCGGGAACAAAGATTGCAAGGACTCTTCACCAACCCAAATGTCCTCCTAAAAACTAATATTCTCCCCATTCCCGAGGGCAAAGCCCATTCCTTCAACAAAATTTGACTTCATAGAAATAATCTCTTTCCAAATTGCCAAGGCTCTAGACATGGAGAATTCCCTAATACACCATGCCTCCCACTGAACCTTTCCCCTTTTTCATTGTTTGGCATGGAATCCATGATTTCAGACATGCCTTAGTTCTTGGAGAAGTTCTAAACTAGAAATCAATATCTCTTTTTCATTTGCGGTTTGTTGTTTTAGGTGAGATGGATGGCGAGGAACACAGTGAAATTGAATCTGCAGCAGAGTTGTTTTGGTGAAGCCACTCACATCTGAACTTCTGTTGGAAGCGATCTAGACAACCAGTTCTAACTGAAAAATGTGCCTAAATAGTGGTATGGGCATGGATTTCAATGAGACATTTTCTTTGATTTCTCTTTCTTTCTCATTACTATGTTCATGTAGATATGTTTTTGGAGATTTATACAAACTTGAATTATCTTCAATTAAGAAAGAGTAGTTCTTGTAACTGGGGGTGTTGGGATAGCAAAAGCGCTACAAGCTGCTCACGGGGTGGTTATCAGGAATCAACTCTGTATATGCATCGTTCATTTGGTGGGCCCCACCATGTGTTGTGATAAAAAATCAGAACAGTCCTGTCATCAGCTGGGGGAACATGTACGTTAAGGGTGTGGACTGTTGGACATTTTTTTTCCCTAACCATCTTATACATGAACTCAGCCAAGGACATGTCCAGCTTGATTTTTGGGCCGTGCGTATGTGCAAATAGCACCAGATCAATGGCCCTGCATCAAACATATGGCACAGTAGCACATGTACAAGAAATATGAATTGGATGAAATGAACAACAGATCTGGCCTAATTTTTTTTGCCATAATGCATATGCAGAAGCACCACTAGTCAATAGTCTAGAGATCGTAAAGAGTAGTATCCAGATGGCTTCCTACACTTTTCTCCAATAACATAGTTGGTGATGAAACTGTCTTAATTATGTTGATATGTGTTGAGGGTCAAATATTGCGTATCAGACCCTAGTTATTACTTGGATTTACGAACATAATATTGTTTAAAGGCCGACTTAATCGTGTTTATGCTGCAGGTTGAAATTAGGAGCTTTGATTGTAAAAGAGCACTAAAAGTGTGGATTTGACGCTCAGAATTCACTAGAGCAAGGGACGGACCCCAGGGGACTAAGATTAACGGAATTACACGCCAGAGATCCGAAAAAATTGGGAAACTGAAGCTTAAGTGGCCCAAAAATCTTCCAGAATGTAAGATCATAGGGTTCCCACCATCTGTTGAGCTCGAAACTTCACATATGGCCTGAAGACCATAAATTAACCGTACACGTCAAATTTCAACCATTGGATCTCTCAGAAATTGGCCCAACGGACAGATCAGCCCATAAATTCTCGATTTGGGGCCCACCTGATATCTGGATCTGCTTCGATTTTGGTCCCAACTCATGAAATGAGCTAAAAAAATGGATGGACGGCATGGATTTCTCAACTGACCTCAGGAGGGGACCCCACCGACTGTCAGAGCTCCTCGCGTAAGCTCTGTTACGCGGTCCGGAAAAACCGGACGTTCCGGATCTTCTTGGCCCACCATCAATGATCGGATGACTGATCTACACCGTCTATTGTGTAGATCATCCCGAAAAACACCAGAAGATGTTGTTTGTTTGGAAAGGAAGCAAGAAAAGCGGGCCATTTTCGGCCATCTTCGTGACTGCGTAATGAAGCTTACGCAGGAGAGTTTCCCTTTCGCACTCACCAGCCGTCCTTCGACAGTATATAAGAAAGAGGAGAGAGAGAGAGATGGGATCTACGGCTGGGTTGGGAGCTGGACGTGAGTTTCAAGGAGAGCTTGGAGCTTGGCTGGGCTGGAGACGTGGGGAGACAGATAAGCTAGAGTTGGTTTATTTTATTTTATTTTATTTTGTCCAGGGATTTGAGTCCACCATGTCTATGCGTGGCTAAATCTCTTAGCTAGGGCTAAGAGGTGAAGCTTGTAGTGAGATGAGGGATTTTATTCATTGCCTTTAATTTGATTTTAATTCATGAACTGAATTTGATTTTTGTTTAATTAAGGGAATACTTTTAGTTTTCAATGGTTTATTGTGATTGAAATTACAATAGATCTGTGGTGGCTTTGAGTATTTCTTCTCCCTTTTATGTTTATGACATCAGGAAACTCTGTTGTTCACCATCGTCTCCTAGGCATGGTCGGATGACAGTACCCTTCCTAACCTTCATGGCATATTGATTGGTTGGTAATTAGTTTAATTCTGTTGTTTGCTTTGTCTCCTGGGCATGGTTTGGTGATGGAATCCATTTTAATTCATATACCTTTCATCTTTTGAACACTATATCAAATAAGTTCAGTCTAATTTCCATGATTTTTAATCCAGGCATAAGATCTCCCTGATTTCTACAAGTGGATCCTCTGAATCCCTAGTGTCTTTCTTCTGAATTTCTCTTAAGTTTTAGATAATAATTTCATAATCATTCCTCGAATTACAAATCAATTTAGATTTCATCTCATTCTAGTTCTACATCTAGTTAGTTTTCAGATTACATACAAGTTCAGTCTCTTGGGATTCGACCTCGGTCTTACCGAGTTTATTACTATATCACAACCCTGCACTTGGGGAGTGAACAAGTTTTTGGCGCCGTTGCCGGGGACTGAAGGCTACGATTTTCTGAAAATAATTGGTTTTAGAATTAGTTTAAGATTAGGATTTTACTAGCTAATTTTAATTTTATTTTCTATTTAATTCATAGAACTAACACATTTCCTATTCTGTAGGTTGTTAAGATAGAACTTCTAATTTGGTAAACTCTTTCTAATTTTCTAGATTTTCTAACTCTTTAGATTTGGTTTGCTTTAGAAACTAACTTATTTTGTTTTGTTTTGTAGGTCTTTAGCTTAGGGACTCCAATTTGGTAACTTCCTTCCAACCCTCTCTTTCTTTCTAGATTTTCATTTTCTTTCTTATGATTAGGTTTAGAATTTGGTTGAGGGCTGCGAGTGTTTCATGCCCAAGTGGGCCCGTGACGACACTCGACGTCTCTTGACTGAAGGAGGATTAGTTGAGGGGTTGACTGTCCATCGCAGGATTAGACACCGCTCGAATTCCCCTGAGTTAATTGAGGTTATGGCTGCAAATCAACCTCAAGCACTACCTCCACATATGGATGAGGAAGTACATGATGAGAATGAGGTGCATCAAGCACCCCCACCTCGTACTCTACAGAATTATTTACAACCGGCGGGGGTGAGCACGCCCTCATGCATGATTTTTCCTGAAAACACAGGACAGATGGACATCAAGCCAGGGGTTATCCAACTCATTCCTAAATTTCATGGGCTTGAATCAGAAAGTCCATACTTACATTTGAAAGAGTTCGATGAGATTATAGCCACCTTATATTTTCCCAATGTATCCAAGGATACAATCAGGCTGAAACTCTTTCCTTTTTCCTTGAAAGAGAAGGCTAAGACGTGGTTACATTCACTGTGTCCTAGATCCATTGGCACATGGAATGATATGCAGAGGGAATTCATAAAGAAAATTTTCCCACACCATAAAACGATTACCCTCAGAAAAGCAATCATGAACTTCGCCCAAAAGGAAGATGAAACATTCTACCAATGTTGGGAAAGGTTCAAGGATCTTGTCAGTTCATGCCCACAACACGGTTTTGAAATGTGGCGCATTACAAATTTTTTCTATGATGGACTGACATCTTCCATGCGCCAACTGGTCGAGATAATGTGTAATGAAGAATTCATGAATAAAGAGGTCGATGAGGTATGGGATTATCTCGATAGACTTGCCGAAAATGCATAATCTTGGGACCATTACCCAAAATCAAACACCACGTCTAGGCCAACTCAATCTAAGGAGAAAGGTGGAGTATATCTCCTGAAGGAAGAGGATGATGTAAATTTTAAAGTGACTAATCTCATACGAAGAGTCGAGGCCATAGAAGGAAAGAAGGATAAGTTTAATGAAATTGTTTGCGGCATCTGTGATTGCAACATTCACACAACTGAAAATTGTCCTACAATATCTACTTTTCGAGGAGTGTTGAATGAGTAAGCTAATGCCGTAAATAACTATCAAAGACCTTTCAATGGATCTACCTCCAATACATACAATCCTGGTTGGAGAAATCATCCAAATTTTAGTTGGAAGAATGGACAAACTACTACCCCTCAAAGTTTCTTCAATCAAAATCCAAATCAGGGGAAACCTCAAGAAGAACCGGTTCAAAATTCCATACAAGAGCTGGCTCAGGCAGTGCGTGGACTTACAGACTTTATGCAAAAAATAGATTCACGTATGACGGTTATAGAAAAGGGGATGCTTCCTGCACAACCGCTCCCCAATCCTAAACCGTAATACGAGATAAATGATCCCAGCTCTTCAAATCAAATGGGGCACGCTAAATCCATCACCACTCTTAGGAGTGGGAAGATCATTGATAAAACCCTTCCGGTTAGGCTCGAAAAGCCTCAAGAACTAGAAAAGGACAATAATGATGGATCTAGTGATGTCCCACAAAAATTAGAATCAAAACTTCTAGAGAAGCCAGTTGCTCCGTTCCCCCAACGGTTGGTTGCACCAAAACGTCTTTCTAACTCTCAGGATATTCTGGAGGTGTTGAAACAAGTGAAAGTCAACATTCCTCTACTTGATGTCGTAAAACAAGTTCCTTTATATGCAAAATTTCTGAAAGACCTATGCACGACCAAAAGACGGCAGAGTATTCAAAAGAAGATCTTCTTGACTGAGAAAGTGAGTGCCATCCTGAAGCAAGACGTGCCGCAGAAATTCAAGGATCTCGGTAGCCCAACCATATCATGTGTAATCGGGAGCCATCGAATTGATCACTCACTTCTTGACTTAGGAGCGAGCGTCAATCTGATTCCCTACTCGGTATACAAACGGTTAGGGTTGGGTGAGTTAAAACCCACCCTAACCACACTACAACTTGCCGATCGAACTGTTCGTGTACCAAGAGGAATTATTGAGGATGTGTTCGTCCAAGTCGATAGATTTTACTACCTTGTAGATTTTATCATCCTGGACACCGAACCCATCAATAACATGAGCACTCAGATTCCCGTCATCCTTAGTCGCCCATTCCTTGCCACATCAAATGCAATCATCAATTGCAGGAATGGTGTCATGACTATGTCGTTCGAAAATTTGACATTGGAGTCAAACATTTTTTTTAATAACGACAGCAACTCAGAGGATGATGACGATGTCCACGACATTAACATGATCGATACTTTCGTGGAAGATAAGACACCCCTTACCTTATCCTCTGATCCTCTAGAGACGTGCTTGGCCCACTCTCATGAGTTTGATGATGATATGATTAGGGAGATGTGTGCCTTGCTTGATACTGTACCGGTACTTGAAATTAACCGGTGGAGGCCACAATTTAAAGAATTGCCACAAACTGATGTAGTGCCTCTACCGTCTAACCTCAAGGCACCGAAGCTTGACATAAAACCTTTGCCCTCTGATTTGAAATATGCCTATTTAGGTCAAGATGAGACATACCCGGTGGTGATCTCTGCCCACCTGGAGAAAGAACAGGAGAGTATGCTCATATCTACTCTCATTGAGCATAAAGGAGCCCTAGGATGGACGATAGCGGACCTCAAGGGAATCGATCTCTCGATTTGTACTCATCACATATATCTTGAGGATAATGCGAAGACCGCTCGGCAACCACAACGCAGATTAAATCCAAACATGAAGGAAGTGGTTAAGGCCGAGGTTCTTAAACTATTGGATGTGGGTATTATATACCCCATATCTGATAGTCAATGGGTGAGTCTAACTCAGGTGGTTCCTAAGAAGTCCGGAATCACCATCGTAGCCAATGTTAATAATGAACTCGTGCCTACTAGAGTCACGACTGGTTGGAGAATGTGCATTGACTACAGGAAATTGAATACTGTCACAAGGAAGGATCACTTTCCTTTGTCATTCATTGATCAAATCTTAGAAAGGCTAGCTGGTCATTCCTATTACTGTTTCCTTGACGGGTATTTGGGCTACAATCAGATTGAAATTGCCCCTGAGGACCAGGAAAAGACCACATTTACATGTCCCTATGGCACCTTTGCTTACCGAAGGATGCCATTTGGACTATGTAATGCCCCTGCCACCTTTCAGCGATGTATGCCGAGTATCTTTTCTGATATGGTGGGGCAATATCTAGAGGTCTTCATGGACGATTTCTCTGTCTATGGTTCATCTTTCAGCAAGTGCTTGGAAAGTCTTAAATGTGTGCTGAAAAGATGTGAAGAAAAGAACTTGGTACTTAATTAGGAGAAGTGCCATTTCATGGTTCATAAGGAGATTGTCCTTGGACATATCATCTCGTCCAAGGGAATTGAGGTAGATAAGGCAAAAATCAATCTTATCTCTAACCTGCCTCCACCCAAGAACATCAGGGACATGCGATCCTTCTTAGGACACGCAGGATTTTACAGACGATTCATAAAGGACCTTAGTCTCCTCTCTCGTCCTTTATGTAATCTTCTTCAAAAGGATGTTCCATACAAGTGGACTGAGCAATGCCAGGAAGCTTTCACCAAGCTTAAAGGCACGTTAACCACTGCACCCATCATGCAGCCACCTGACTGGAGCCTTCCTTTTGAGCTTATGTGCGACGCTTCTGATTATGCTCTTGGAGCGGTTCTAGGCCAGAGAAAAGATAAGAGGCCATACGTCATCCATTATGCGAGTAGGACTTTAAATCCTGCCCAAGTGAACTACTCGACTACAGAAAAGGAACTCTTAGCCGTGGTGTTCGCCTTGGACAAATTTAGGTCCTACCTGATCGGATCCAAGATCATTATCTATACAGATCATGCGGTACTGAAGTATCTTCTTTCTAAGAATGATTCTAAGCCCCGCCTGATACGATGAATCCTTCTACTCCAAAAATTTGATTTGGAAATTAAAGATAAAAAGGGAGTAGAGAACGTAGTGGCCGATGACCTTTCTCGCCTTAATACCTCTGATTCTCTTGAGGCGACCCATATCAATGACATGTTCCCTGATAAACAACTGTTCAGAGTCTCCCATTCACCTTGGTTCGCTGATATTGCTAATTATCTTGCTACAGGTTCCATACCGACACATTGGACTGCGCAAGATAAGAAGAAAATTTTCACCAAGGTGCGCAAATTCTTCTGGGATGATCCATACTTGTTTAAATATTGCCCAGACCAAATCTTGAGGAGATGTGTGCCAGACGTTGAGCATCAGAGTGTCATCTCCTTCTGTCACTCACAGCCTGTGGTGGTCACTTTTCTGCAAAAAAGACCACGGCCCAAGATTCTGCAAATGTGGCTTCTATTGGCCCACTATGTTGAGGGGACACTCATGAGTTTTGCAAAGCTTGTGAGCGTTGTCGAAATTAGGAGCATTGTCCGTCGAAATATAATGCCTTTGAATCCCATTCTTATCATAGAGGCATTTGATTGCTGGGGCATCGATTTCATGAGACCATTCCCCCAATCTTTTGAGAATTTATATATTTTGCTTGCTGTAGACTATGTCACTAAATGGGTCAAAGCGATTCCGTGTCGAACTAATGACCATCGCACGGTCATTAAATTCCTGAAGGAAAACATCATTTCCCGATTCGGAACGCCTCGAGCCATCATTAGTGATGGGGGCTCACACTTTTGTAATAGGCCATTCGAGAGTTTAATGAAAAAATATGGTATCTCTCATAAGGTGACCACCTCATACCATCCACAGACAAGTGGGCAAGCTAAGATTTCTAACAGGGAGATCAAACACATTTTGGAGAAAACGGTTAACCCTGACCGTAAGGATTGGTCAATTCGATTGACCGATGCCTTATGGGCGCACTGCATCGCTTTTAAAACTCCTATTGGAATGTCTCCCTTTAGACTCGTCTATGGGAAGGCTTGCCACTTGCCGGTGGAGTTGGAACATAGAGCCTACTGGGCGATCAAAAATCTAAATTTCAATCTGAACAACGCTGGCTTGCTACGCAAACTTCAATTAAATGAACTTGAAGAAATCCGGAACGACGCATACGAGAACTCGAGAATTTACAAGGACAGGATGAAGGCGTTTCATGACCAACATATTCTACGAAAATCATTCACGCCAGGTCAGAAAGTCCTTTTGTATAATTCTCGATTACATCTCTTTCCGGGTAAGCTTCGATCTCGTTGGACCGGCCCTTACATTGTTGTTACTGCATATCCTTATGGGGCCGTTGAGATAAGAGACCCCGACAATGGCAAGAAGTTTAAAGTAAATGGACATCGCTTAAAGCCATTTGTCGAGAAATTTGATTCAGAGGACATGTCCATGCCTCTGAATGATCCTGTTTACCAGGACTGATCTCCTAGTCTGATGGAGGTATAGGTAGGTTATCGCTTTCTTAGGACTAGGGTAGTTGCTTTATTTGTTTGGATGAAGACGATAAACTTAGCGCTCCTGGGAGGCAACCTAGCTTTTCAATTCATTTTATTTTCCTATTTAGTAGTTCAATGTTTGTGGGTAACATTACTGTAAACCCTCACGAGACTACAACTCGTCCACTAGGGGCAACCTAGGGGTTTAAAGGCTTGTTGCATACGCTAAATGTAATCGAAAGCACCTGCGAAAGTGGTATAGGTAGGATTTTATTTTGTTATTTTTGTTGGTTTCACTCTTGTACTGACCTACTCTCTCCCAGTAATCTCTTGAAAAATCTCTCTTGATTCGTTATCCAGGTACTATCTTCCCATCACTTTTCTTTACTGTCGTTGTCTCATGTGCATTGCATGTTTATATCTTTTACATTGAGGACAATGTAGATTTTAGGTTGGGGGTGGGAGATTAGGTTACCTAATCAGTGTTTTCTTGGTCTTGAGCAAAAATTGTGAAAATTTTTAAAATTTTTTCTGGACTTTCTAGTGAATTCGAAGTGATTTTGACAGCCATCTTGGATTTAGAATTACAAGCTGAAGACCATAAATTAACCGTACACGTCAAATTTCAACCATTGGATCTCTCGAAAATTGGCCCAACGGACAGATCAGCCCATAAATTCTCGATTTGGGGCCCACCTGATATCTGGATCTGCTTCAATTTTGGTCCCAATTCATGAAATGAGCTAAAAAAAATGGATGGACGGCGTGGATTTCTCAACTGACCTCAGGAGGGGACCCCATCGACTGTCAGAGCTCCTCGCGTACGCTCTGTTACGCGGTCCGGAAAAACCGGACGTTCCGGATCTTCTTGGTCCACCATCAATGTTCGGATGACTGATCTACACTGTCTATTGTGTAGATCATCCTGAAAAACACCAGAAGATGTTGTTTGTTTGGAAAGGAAGCAAGGAAAGCGGGCCATTTTCGGCCATCTTCGTGACTGTGTAATGAAGCTTACGCAGGAGAGTTTCCCTTTCGCACTCACCAGCCGTCCTTCGACAGTATATAAGAAAGAGGAGAGAGAGAGAGATGGGATCTACGGCTGGGCTGGGAGCTGGACGTGAGTTTCAAGGAGGAGAGCTTGGAGCTTGGCTGGGCTGGAGACGTGGGGAGACAGATAAGCTAGAGTTGGTTTATTTTATTTTTATTTTTATTTTATTTTATTTTGTTTTGTCTAGGGATTTGAGCCCACCATGTCTATGCGTGGCTAAATCTCTTAGCTAGGGCTAAGAAGTGAAGCTTGTAGTGAGATGAGGGATTTTATTCATTGCCTTTAATTTGATTTTAATTCATGAACTGAATTTGATTTTTGTTTAATTAAGGGAATACTTTTAGTTTTCAATGGTTTATTATGTCTGAAATTACAATAGAACTACGGTGGCTTTGAGTATTTCTTCTCCCTTTTATGTTTATGACGTAAGGAAACCCTGTTGTTCACCATCGTCTCCTGGGCATGGTCGGATGACAGTACCCTTCCTAACCTTCATGGCATGTTGATTGGTTGGTAATTAGTTTAATTCTGTTGTTTGCTTTGTCTCCTGGGTATGGTTTGGTGATGGAATCCATTCTAATTCATACACCTTTCATCTTTTGAACACTATATCAAATAAGTTCAGTCTAATTTCCGTGATTTTTAATCCAGGCATAAGATCTCCCTGATTTCTACAAGTGGATCCTCTGAATCCCTAGTGTCTTTCTTCTGAATTTCTCCTAAGTTTTAGATAATAATTTCACAATCATTCCTTGAATTACAAATCAATTTAGATTTCATCTCATTCTAGTTCTACATCTAGTTAGTTTTCAGATTACGTACAAGTTCAGTCTCTTGGGATTTGACCTCGGTCATACCGAGTTTATTACTATATCACAACCCTGCACTTGGGGAGTGAACAATATGGTGGGCCACAATGTGGATGATGAGACAACTGTTTGACTATCCAATTGTTGTGAATTTTACTTTGTTAAGTGTAGACCACTGCTATTGACTCTTCCTTTGGTAGGCCACTACTTCTCTCTGGGATATGGCTAGGAGTATATATATCCATCTTCTCCTACTTGTATTGGCCATTTAATTACTGGATCAGACTGACTTTTGGGCCTGGGCAACAGTTGCATCATCATCTCATTTTTATTTATTTATTTTTTTTATTGTGATTTTTTTTTAATGTTATATAGATATGTTATATTTATACAAACATGCTACAAGGGTTTAATTGTGTTTACTTCATTTGTATCATGCAGAAGGCTTCCTTCTACAAATGTTTAATCACCTAACATAAATGCACCGTAGTTCTGGAAATGAGAAGGTATTCCATTCATATGAGTTTTTAGACCATTTCCACCTTTTTGTCTGGAGAATTCCACACTTGGATGCTCAAATTACATTTTGTTGTTGTTCAATTTATATAGTCCTACTTAGTGACATTGATAATTAGTGGAGCAATTAGCTACTTTGCTGGTGAGTTTTTGTTCTGGAGAAGATAAGTTCAATTTATATAGTCCTAATTGCAATTTGTTATGACCAAGTAAATCTAATTGCAAGTTCCTTGCCATCCAATCTTTTGCAATCTCTTTTCCTGGGCAATTGATGTTTTATTTTCCTGTCTTTTGTAGGGCAACCATCAAGAGATTAGACAGGAGCTTCAAGTAAGATTTTTGGAGCATCTTTCGAACTACACCAAAATTGTTTATCAGGAATGGCCAGGGCTTTGGTTCGAGAACAATTTTAAGCCGTTCCTGATTGCACACGGTTCTACACCATTTTTAAGTGTAGGCATAACTCGAAACCAGGGAGTGTACATGCTTCCACCTTATTAGGGCTCTTTGCTCCCCCTTTTCTTCAATCTCGTCTCGCGTCTCTCTCTCTCTCTCTCTCTCTCTCTCTCTCTCTCTCTCTCTCTCTCTCTCACTCCCCCTTTTCTTCAATCTCTCTCTCTCTCTCTCACGTTTTAATGGCGGTCGAATGTCTGAGTGTGGAAGAACCCAACCAATCCCTGCCATTTCTAATCCTCTTGGATCGAGATCTCTTCCAATCTCAATGGCTTCCGCGTCTGCTCTGCCTCCTTCATACGCTCTTGAGATCCAAGACCAGTATGACGAGAAAGAGGATTTCGCTGAATGCAAATGTGCTTTCATTACGGTAGCTCTCTGCCCTTGCCTTGTGATTCTCATCATTGTCATCATTGTCGTGTCGATCGTCCTTATGGTAAAGCTCCGCATCCACATCCCTATCCACTGTCTCTCCAGTCTCATTTCTAAGAAGAAATGCCATGCCTGAATGATTCTTTTGGAGTGCTGATTACATGTCTCTGTTTCTATAGATATGCTAGTTCTGAAAATTAATCTAAGGAATTGGGGTGTTATGATTTTTTGATTGCTAGAAATGGCAATTAGACTAGAATTCATCAGTTTGTTGAGAAAATCATAGCCACACCTTTGATTTAATCAGTATCAGGAGATTAATTTACATGGCTTTCTAAAATGATGGCCTAATCCCATTTCATTACTATTTATGGCATGCATAGCTTCCTGTTTTCTTTTGCTTTGTGGAAAGGAGGGAAACTTGTTACTTAAAAAAAAAAAAAGTTGCTTGTGAAGCATCTAACAAGGCAATTCGATTAAAAGACAACCAGAAATTGATTTTCTGAACCCCACCCAGCAGGCTATACATTTACTGTGGCTACGGTACCAATGGCTATGGTCATACTGTGGGGGTAGCCGTATTTAACTACGGATTTTATCCGTAGCCTTTGACCATGTTTACAACAAAAATTGACGATTTAGCGGCGTCCAGCACAACTGTCAGTAAAGGTCATGGCAGCCGGTAAAGCCTTTACCGGTTGAGGCTTTACCGGCTATTGGCTGACCGCAGGCAAAGGCTTTGGCGGCAGTTTTCTTGGCCTTTGCCGGCGGTTTTGACCGCCGGTAAAGGCTAGTTTTCTTGTAGTGCAAATAGCCGGTAAAGAAAACAGCTACAAAAACCGTCAAACAAAACCGACCAATTACTCAACGGATAAGCGCTTCCAATCTGGAAGAATTTTTAGACACCCCATCCATAAGTAGACCATCAAATCAACATTTTATTTTACCAAAACAAGGACTCAGTTGTAAGAACTCCGCGTGCTGGGGCATTAAAAACGAGAATAGTTGGGCCTGGGCTAGGTAAAATCAGTATTTCAAATTAGCCTGGCTTGACCACTTCTAAATCCCAGGCCTGAACCATCCCCAGGCCTACGAAAAGCTCCTTGCCCTGGAAGTGCAGAGCTAGGGTGGTAATGGGCCAAGTAAAGCTCAACTCCTGGCCCTGTTTAATCAGGCCCACGATCTTGCCTAATATTCATACCTGTACACCTGGCATTTGGCCCACATTAACGGACCTACTATGCACAAGATCAAGTTGGGGCCATTAATTTATAGGCCCATAAAAAATAGAGAAGCCCATCCTAGACAACGACCTTCGAATAGACCCAAGCCCAGTAGATCAGCAATCCTTCCCTCTTAATCGAGTTCCATAGTGGGCACGAGAACACCTTGGTTCAAACATGTTGCACTTATGTAATGTGATCAGCACCCTTGATGTGCTGGTCCATCATTTAGTGGGTGATGTAGAGCAGATTGCGGACAATTTCATGGCCAAGATAGACCAAAGAAGGATCAATCGGAGGGCGAAGTGATCAGGACCATTAGAACCGTAAAATAGGCGTATCTTGCAAATTGGAATGAGTTATTCGACGTACCATATATAATTTTGGGGTAGGAGAAGCTACTTTAGCCAACCAACCCACTATGCCGGGTTTCCCATGCCAGATTTGAGAGATTCCATTAGATCGTCGGTCGAAAGTCCTTTTTAATTTTATTTTTACTATTTATAGTAAGTTTTATTTCGATCATAACTCTTGATCATTTGATCTTTAGGAGTCTTCCCAACTTGAAAATGACTTAGAAAAATTAGGACAATAATGTGGTTAGGTCAAATTGGACACTTACTAGTTTCAGTGAAAACAATGAAGTCTAATAGTGATCATGGCGATCTATAAATACTAAGTTTACTGTTTATAGCAAGTCACGTTTGTTTATTTGGGAGCTAGAGTTTGATTCTGAAACTTCTTACTAGGTTTGATATCATGGTTTAAAGGATTGTAAATTCATTTGTATCATCAATTAATTTATTATTGTATTTATTAGAATTTATATCTTTTTTTTTTTTTTTTGGATTTGAGGAATCTCTGTGAGGAGTCTAGAGAAGCTCCAATGGATTCGGAGTAGTTATCCCTGAGGAAGATGGTGATTGACCTCATCATGTCCATCTTGCGTCAATAGGTCACATCACAAAAAATCAAGGATGGGACTAATTTATCCTCGTGTTATCTTTCGGTAAAAGAAAAAAGAAGAAGAAGAAGAAGAGAAAGATTCCCACTTTTATTTATATAAAGAAGCCTCTAATAAAACCATAACAGCATTACAATGTTATTTGTAAAAACACAATCTCTGATCAGTTGAATTTGGAGGGCTTGGTGTTTGGCGATCTCATCAGGCGAAGTTCCCTTTCTCGTGAAAGTTGCTTGGCAAACCTATAACAAAAAATGATGATTAGTGTCATAGATTAGGTTGTGTTTGGATGCACCGAATGTCATTGCCAAACACATATCCTTAAAGATAATAACTGTAATAACAGCATTTGGAGGGGTTTAAGCATCCACCTAATGAGAGCTTCTTCATTAGTGCCTCCGTTCTCAACAGGTCGGAAAACACCAGTCTCCAAATTCGCCCTGGAGAGTGTTTTCTGCAACAACCGTTCGCCGCTCTTTACAAGATTCTCCAAGTTTTCTTTAGTAGCGATATCAACCGATGCTTCATCTCCAACCAGTGCATCATCCTAGTTTTTCCATTCAAGGGCAAACAAATGTATTATCTCAAGAAATTAAGGTATTCCTATCTACTATTGTTTCGAACGGAGCTGCCAGCAGATGATGTACGTGAGATCTTGGAGACCAAAGTGAAATATGGTGGCCCAAAAACTAGGTCGGTCCACTCATTAGGAGGGCCATCCATATGATGAAAATGGATTATTAGAAGAGAGAAAAAGACCAAATTCAATGTATATGTGTGGACAACTACATGAGTAGAGTCACAAAACCTTGATTAGTAATCTAAAGAGATTGAGAATGTGTGTGCCCACCTGAATCCGGAGGTAGTTATTTTCAGATCCAAGGGCACGAAAAACACTCGAAATGTGAATGTCGACCATATCTGCACTTGCTTGAGTGAACACATCCACTAATGGATTAGAACCGTCGCTCAGCAACCACCCCAAAACACCCCACTTGCTTGCTTGAGCTGCGCCGAATTTCTCTCCCGCCTTCGCTGAACCTGTCCCCAATGAGATCATCAACAATCTACTGTAATCCATTGGCTTGGGTGCGAAGAAATCCTGATTTCCTTTGAAAATCTCCTTGGCCACTTCACCCATAGCAACCAGTGCCTGAAACCACAACACTCAGTAGGTTTATTCATGCATGCTTAGGGTCTACACCATGTAAAGATTTCTAGAGGCGATGATAATTAAGAATGTGGTGTGGATGAATTAATTCTGTTCATGTGGGACTACTGGACAACAATGCAAACAGATGGGCCCCACTGTGAATTGGAGACATCCAGAAATCTTTCAGATTGGATGATCCAAACCCTTCCATTACTGGATTGATCATATGGGCCCCACTGTGGATTGGAGACGTCCAGAAATCCTTCAGATTGGATGATCCAAACCCTTCATCATATATGGACCATTTTTTGAATTGTCTCCTTAACCGTCTACTTGTGGGCCCCCTGATCAAAAGCCTAGCGTGTTTCAATCAGCTGGAAGAGTTTGAAAGCATCCCCATCCATTGGGGTTCATCAGATCAACGGTTTAGATCATCGAACCTGGTCCCACATGAGCGAAATCCTGTGCATCTGCTAATGAAAGGGACCCCTAGCTATAACTCCTTGTGTAAGGGTGATGATCAAACCGGATTATTAGCAGCGACGCCACCGTCGATGAGGTTGAAATTCCTCGTTTTCCCTTGAAGATCTTTAGTTTGGAAAAAATGTGCAGGAAGGTAAGTTGGAGCTGCAGATGTGCCGATGCAGATATCCGAGAGTAGAGCATTCAAGGACGGCGTGGATTTTACCTGCTTATCAAAAGGATACATAAAACGGTTTGGACAAAATGACTACAGCCTAGTTGTGATAAAGAAAAAGAAATGAAACTTACCAAAATCTACATGTTTTATATGCTTTCATAACCCAAAGCTTTCAAGGTGAAGCCTTAACCTTCAACATTTTGTGTGGGGTCCACCTTGATCTGTACATGACATCTAATCCGTCCATCTTGTGTACCCCTCATAGTCTAAATGGCGTCCTGTATAGAATCAGGCCATCCAAAACTCGATGGACCACACCACAGGGAGCATTTTGGATGGGGAACACACCAGATTCTGAGTGGGGCCTGCCGTTTTTTATATGTCTCATCTAATCCATTCAGAAGATGCACCACCACGATGAATGGACACCCCAAAAATCAGGCCGTTCCAAGATTCAGGTGGTACACACCACATGACCTTAGAGGTTTCAGGCATGATTTTACATTTTTTTTTGTGGCCCACCTGAGTTTGGATCGGGCTGATTTTCGGGGACCAACAATAAGATAAGGCAGCACACATGATGGACGGATTGGACGTTATGGACACATCACAGTGGACCCCACACATTGCCTATTAAGCTTAACCTACATAGCTTTAATTGTATGGATTCGGCCACCTCTGTGTCTCTCTACTAAGAAACTCACCTTTACCTACTTGTGAATTTCGGTTGTGAGTCAAAGCTAGAAAAAGGTACAGATACCGACACAGTCCGACGTGTACTAAAAAGAACCACTCGTGTCATTTTCGAGCATTAGAAGACCCCACCGGAAGCGGATTGGCTGGTGTGCATCACAACAGCTATACAGCAAGTTACGTGGGTCTAATCACGAGGTATGTGTTGTATTCAAACTGTCCATTCATTTCGGGAGCTCGTCACGAAAAAGAGAAATTTAATTATAAAGTGGACCATGCTCTAAAAAGTAGTGGGGGAGGTTTGAGACGAAAAAGAGATATTTAATTATAAAGTGGACCATGCTGTAAAAAGTAGTGGAGGAGGTTTGAGACGAAAAAGAGACAAATTTAATTATAATGGACCATGCTGTAAAAAGTAAGTAGTGGGATAGTGAACGTCTACCATTGAAATCCTTTTCAGGTCACAGAAGTTTTGGTTCAATATAAAATTTGTTTTCCTCTTCATTCAAGTCTTTTTTACCTTATGAACAGATTGGGTGGAAAATAAATGTTATGGTGGACCCTATAAATTTTTTAGCGGTGAAAATCATTATCTCCATTGCTATTTATGGTGTGGTCCGGATGATCTTTAGATATAATTCATTTTTTGCATAATGCTCTAAAATGATCCCTAAAAATAGATAAATGGTGTAAATATAATAAATACATCACTGTGGGGCTCAGCAAACTTTGATCTCCTTTGAACCGTCTGTGGGCCAGTGCCGACACGTACCTACGTGCTACAGCAGATATATAGCTGTGTATTGATTTCAGTAAGTTTTGTGTGTCTGATCACGAGGTATGTGTTATATCTAAATTGTTCATCCATTTGGTGAGCTTGTGTTAATGCTTGAGATGAAAAATAAGATAGATCTAACTATCAAGTGGACCACACTGTAAAAAAAAGTGGGGGATTGAACGTCTACCATTGAAATCCTTTTTGGGGACACAAAAGAATTAGGATCAATATGAAATTTGTTTTTCCTCTTCATATATGTCTTGTGAACTTTTGAACAGATTGGATGGGAAATAAACGTTTTGGCGGGCCTTACAAATTGTTTAACCGTGAAAATCATGATCTCCGCTACTATTTATGGTGCGGTCAATATCAACTCTTGCGAGAGAGAGAGAGATTTCGCCCCAAACTCTTGCTAGGGCATGCGCGGGCGCCGAGGCCCCTCCGGTGAAGGGGAGAAATCCTTCCGAAGAGGGGTTCGTTCACCCACCGACGGTCGTCGAAGAAATCTACCAGACCCTAAATGCTTATTTGTTGGAAACCTGCCGTTCAGCTGTTCTACGCAAGATGTTCTCAAAATCTTTCAGAAATATGGGCGGGTTGTGGAGGTTTATCTTCCGTTTTTCCCAGGAACGTCCAAGCCTAGGGGTTACGGGTTCGTTCGCTTCTGCTATGAAGACGATGCACGGGCCGCGATGGGTGTTCTGCAAGGAAAAAGGATCGATGGTCGGGAGGTCACGGTAAAGAACGCCCGCCCGAAACCCATTCCGCGTTCCTCCATTCGCAATGCTTCCGATCCTCAGCGCGCTCATCCTCAACATTCGAGCTCAGCAAAGATAAGGGTTTCTCTCATCCTCCTCGAAGATGGGAAACGCAAGGCACAACTGCTCCCACGACAAATCAAGGACTTTATCAGGTTACTGCTGACTTGGCTAAGGTCTCCCAGAAACTTCAAGATCTCGAACTCGCCCTCGTCGGTTCTTCTGGTTCGAAGGTGATTTCTATCCTGCAGATTATTGAAGCCATTAGATCCTCAAAATTCATTGCCTCTGCAGTTGATGTTGCTAGAATTTCGCCTCATCAATTCCTCATAACATTCAAGACCAGGAAAGATCTTTCCGAATTTGCTGCTGATTCTAATCTCTGGTTGCGTATGGGCCTCATTGAACTCCTCCCCTGGTCTCCATCGATTCACGTATCGGAGGAAGAGCACTGGATTCGGATTGGCGGGATCCCGGCGCATGCGTGGGTTGAATCAGTCATTTCTGATCTGGGTAGTCTTTTTGGAGTGGTGGAAGACATCGACTCCTTTCTCGTTTCGGCATTTTTCGGATGTTTGCCGAGTGAAAGTCTCGAAGCTAAATGAAGAAGCTCCAAATCTCCTATTCACTTCTAGTGGCTGGCGAAGTTTTCTACATCAAGGCCCATCTCGAAAAGAAAAAGGACGCATCACAACCATTCGGCGAAATGCCCCTTCCCCGTTACGAAAAAGGACACTCTGCGAAATGTCCCTAAATCAGATTATGAAGGGATATGCACAAGAGAGGAGAATCAGCTGGTAGTTTTTGCTGGTATAGACTATGAAGAAAGGGCTCCCGATGATCCACGATAGCTTGCTTCTTCGCATTACATTCGACGGAATGACTCGAGAACCAGCCCACATTTCGCAGTTGATACTAACCCCAAAGGACTTCACTTCAGGCAGAAAGGACCAACTCTCACATGCAAAGGCAGTTATTGATCAACCCACCTGCGTCTCAATCCTCCCCCGCGGCTCCAAAGCACGTGCTTTCCCAACATCCTGATTCTAACAGTCTTCCATGTAGTCCCCAGGTAGCAGTCTCCCGATTCAACGACGTGCTAGTTCAAAATAGGGACCCAACTCTCCCATCGACTTCTCAGGCAAACGAGAATCACTCACAGGTGCGCCTCCCTTCTTCCCCCTGCTCTGTTGAATCATTATTGTCAGACAAACAAGGAACAGACAAAGCTTTACGGTCCTCTCCGGCGTCCAAATCCCCTGATGATAGCCAGAGGTCTGCCATTGGTTTCCCCATTCTCCCCAGGAATCTTTCTCAGTCCCTCGGGAAGTGGGGAGCTCAGATTAGCCCCATATCATCCCTGGACATCACCCCCAGATCCCAGACAGAAGCAGTAGGTCTCTCTTTACCTCTGAAAGGGCTTACTGACGGCTGTACCTCGGTATACAGACAATTGGACCTCTCTATAGACCTTTCTCCTTATAAGATTGCTCGCTCGGATGGTAGATTGCGTTCCGACCTTCGGTCGGCTCGGAGGAAGGAAAGAAAAGATTGCTTCAATTTAAAAGAAGGGCTGACTTCTCAGGGAATGTATCTGATGGATAGCGTCATTTCCTGGAATGCCCGTGGGTTGGCTAATACGGCCACTATTCGCTCTTTGAAAAGACTAATCAGATTACATAACCCTTCTGTTATTGCCATTCTAGAACCTAAGGCGAGAGATAGTCGTCGTGTGGGGATAGGTCTCAAGCTGGGCTTCCACTCGTCTATCTCAAATAATTCCGACGGCGGAAAAATTTGGGTGTTCCATCGGCAGGATCTTTCTATTTCTGTATTTGGGAAAACTGACCAGCTGATCACAGTTGATGTGTGCTTGCAGAATAATGTGTCTTCTTGCAGAATTTCCTTTGTTTATGCTAAATGCTCTAGGGTCAGTCGTAGATCGCTTTGGAGCTCTTTGGAATCTTTAGCCGCAGGATTTTCCGGCCTTGGGCCATTGTTGGTGATTTCAACGTGGTCCTAGACTCGTCTGACCGTATGGGTTATCGGGATCAAGATCTGGGAAGCATCAGGGAATTCAGAGAAGCTATGGATAAAGCTGGTCTTTGTGATGTGGGCTTCTCTGGCAACAGATTCACTTGGTGTAATAATCAGGCTGGCCTCTCCCGTACCTGGGCTAGACTGGACCGTTCTCTTTGTAACAGCAACTGGTTACATCTCTTCCCGGGGTTTCATGTCAAGCACCTTCCCAGAATCAGCTCTGATCATGCCCCTCTTTTGTTGGCTTTCCCCTCTATCCCCATTCCCGGCCCAAAACCTTTCAGATTTCAACGGATGTGGATGCTTGATGCCTCCTTTTCCCATCTGATTGGAAATGTCTGGGCGGTCAATCTCTCCCCTCAGCCCATGATTAATTTGCTGATGAAGTTGAAAGCGGTCAAACGTGCTCTGCGCACTTGGAACCGCGAAGTTTTTGGTAATATTTTCCAGAAAGTCCAGCTTGCTGAACAGTCGCTGGCTTCAGTGGAGTCTAGAGCGATCTCAGACCCCATGGTCCCTGCAGCGGAGATAGCGGAGGCCCGTCTCAACCTATCCAAGGCCGAACTTGCAGAAGAAATTTTTTGGAAGCAAAAGTCCAGGAATTCCTGGTTGAAGGAGGGAGATAAAAACACTAAGTACTTTCATCTACAGGCCACAAATCGGATTAGAAGGTTGGGGATTCGCACGATCCAATCTGGGGATGGCACGCTCCTAACAGATCAAATGGCCATTCAAAGTGCTGCTGTGGAATTTATGCAGTCCCTCCTCTCCTCGGAGACTGCGGCTCCTTCCTCAGCCGATTATCATGATCTTTTGGATTGCATTCCCCAGTTATCTCAGAAGAGGACAACAAGGCCCTCATGATGAAGCCTTCCTTGGAGGAAGTTAGACTAGCTGTCTTCAAGCTCCCAAAAGACGGCGCGCCTGGGCCTAATGGCCTCTCTGGAGCTTTCTTCTTGGGTTGTTGGAACATTATAGGGAATGATCTCCTAGCAGCTGTAGAGGCTTTTTCCTAGGGTCCGTAATCCCTAGGGCCTTCTCTGCCACTCTGATCTGCCTTGTGCCAAAAAATGTGGGAGCCAAATCCTTTTCAGACTACAGGCCGATCAGCCTTTGCAACGTGGTGTACAAGATCTTTTCCTCTATTATTTCGAGCAGGCTCAGTTCTATCCTCCCAAAGGTGATTTCCCCGGAGCAGGGGGCCTTTGTTCGGGGCCGTTCTATTGCTGAAAACATTGCGCTTGCTCAAGAACTATTCAGAGATTTGGATCGTAAAGTGAGGGGCGGGAACATTGTCCTGAAGCTCGATATGAAGAAAGCGTACGACAGGGTGGAGTGGAATTTTTTGAGACACGTCCTGCTGAAATTTGGTTTTTCTGCTTCCTGGGTCAATCTAGTTCAATCCTGTTGGGAGAATAGCTGGTTCTCGCTCTCGGTAAACGGATGTTTCTTCCACTCTTCGCGTGGTCTAAGACAAGGGGATCCTCTATTGCCGAGCCTATTCATCCTTGCTTCAGAAGTTTTAAGTAGAGGGCTGTCCAAGCTCAGCTCAAGTGGCTTATGCTCCTCTTACAGGGTCAAACAGGGATGCTTTCCCATCTCTCATTTGCTATATGCGGATGATACGGTTTTATTTCTCAATGGCTCAAAGCGCTCCCTCCTAGCAGTTAAGAACTTCCTCTCGCTTACCAAGCCCTGTCCGGCAAAGGATTAATCTTCTCAAGAGCTCGTTTTATTGCTCCTCCAAATTATCAATCGCTAGAATTAGAGGCATTCAAAGAATGTAACCGGCATCTCCAAATCTTCGTGTCATCCGGTCTACCTGGGGTCCCCATTTTCAAAGGCCGTGCGAGGCGATCGTTCTTTGCTCCTCTTTTGGATAAGATTGCGGTTAGGCTTCAAGGCTGGTCTATGAGAATCCTCTCCCAAGCGGGCAGGCTCGCGTTGATCTCGTCGGTTCTGAGCTCTATTCCTATTCATTCCTTAGCGGCGGTAATAATGCCAAAGAATATCTTGAAGGATGTAGAACGGATGTTTGCCAATTTTCTCTGGGGTTGGCGGGATGGTAAGTCGAAGTTCCATTGGCGTAAGTGGTCGTCTCTTGCTAAGCCTAAAGAGGAGGGAGGCCTTGGCATAAGGCAGCTTAAAGAAGTGATGGCGGGTCTTCATTCAAAGATGGCTTGGTCGATCATGCAGAAGGAAAATAACAGCTTATGGGGGCAATTCATTCGATCCAAGTACTCTAGCTCTTATCCTATAGGGTCTGGAAGCCGGAGCGCAGATGTCTCCAACGGAAGAGGATGATGGACCTTTTCCCGTTCTCGAAAAAATTGCATTATGGATTATAGTATGGGGATTGCAACATGTGGTCTTCCAATTGGACCGGCCTGGGCCCGCTGGAATCTCTCCCCTCTCTTCACATCCCTGAGTCCTCTCGGTAGCTGAAGGTGTCAGATTTTTTGAATGGGGCGGGTTTAAGACCGGAAACCCCTGTCATGCTCCCTAATTGGCTCAAGGATCATATAGTCAGTGGTGGTTTTTGTACCTCGCATGCAGAAGATTCTCTTATCTGGCAGCAGGAGCCCTCCGGAATATTCTCAGCAAAGTCGGCATGGAACATCTTTCGGTCCCGCGGTCATGATCGTCCCTGGGCCAAGTGGATATGGAACCCAAATATTCCCCCCAAGATCTCTGTCTTCCTTTGGAGATTGCTCCACGATGCTCTCCCTGTGGACGTCTTGGTGCCGCGAAAGGGAGTGCAATCGGCGCGCTTGGCCGCTTCAAGCCGTCGTTTGGCTTTCGTGGCCCCAAACTGAATCTTCTTCGCATCTTTTCCTCACAGTTCCCTGGCAGTACTCGGTATGGCATCGGATCGCGGCCTTCCTGGGGTTGCAGCTTTTCAATCATTTTTCCATCGCGAATAGGTTGTCTTGGTGGTGGCAAAGACCGCATCCCCCAGGAAAAAAAGTTTTGATCATTCGTCTGGCTCCGGTGTTTATATTATGGGAAATATGGAAAGCTAGGAATAATGCCCGCTTCGACGATCGCCCATGCTCTGCTGTATTCCACAAGGTTAGATGGTGGTTGTATACCATTTTCCCCATCCGGACTGGACCTCTCTTCACTCGGCTTCCCAAGTCGCCCCTAACCCCCTTTACCCTGCCTGCCCTCCATCCATTATCAAATGGATCAAGCCTAAAGCTGGTTTATTCAAGTTGAACGTTGACGGTTCTGCTCTGATTAATCCTGGTCTTGCGGGGGGCGGTGGGATCTGCCGGGATCATCAGGGTGTCCCTATTTTCGCCTTCACATGCGGCTACGGTTCCGCCTCTAACAACACAGCTGAAATTCGTGCGGTGCATGATGGCATTAAATTCTGTTTGTCCCTCGGGATCTCTACTGTTATCATTGAATCCGATTCTAGTTGGGCGGTGTCCAGTCTAACCAAAGCTTCCTCTCCCTCTTGGAAGTGGACTTACTGGTTATCGAAGATTAGATATCTCTCCTCGCAGGGGATCTTTAGGATTCGTCATGTTTATAGGGAAGCAAACGGTCCGGCTGACAGTTTGGCTAAGATAGAAGCTCGGATCGATTAATTCTTTCTTCCAGGATCTCGATTCCCTCCTCGTCGATCAAGGGTCGGGTTTTTTGGATAAAAGTGGGGTGTCGGAATTCTCGGGGGAATAGAATCTAGTTGAAGTCCGTGGTGGAGTAATGCTCTTTCAGTGTAACATCGGTCTGCCTGGCATGAGCTTTCACTCTTGGTTTGGGTCTTGTTCTCTCCGGAGATTTCGGGGCTGTCCCCAGGTGTTTTTCTGGCCCAGGTTTTGGTAGCTCTTCCCTCTTGCGGTGGCCCTGTGTTACTGTTCACAGGCCTGCTTGCTGGTTTCCTCCTCCATGTCCTGTTCATGTCATTCGTCCTTTCAGTGTTTTGCAGCTGAATCACATAGGATTCAGTCCCTGCTTCTCCCTTTCATACAGCTGGAGGTTCTGTACATCTTCTTAGGAGGGGGTAAATGATGGGTGAGGCATCGTCATTTTTGTGATGCCCGCCTGAAATACATGTAAATCCCTGTTTTGTCTAAATGAAAGCTCTTGAAAAAAAAAACAAAAAAAAAAAAAATATCATCTTTAGATATGATTCGGTTTTTAAATAATGCTTTAAAATTATCTCTAAAAATATATGAACGTTTTAAGTATAATAAATACATCACTGTGGGGTCATGTAACTTTGATCTCCTTTGATCCGTTCGTACAACTCAGAGCCCGAGGAGGCTCGTCTTCGCATGACACGTACATCTCCTTTGATCCGTTTGTACAACTCAGAGCCCGAGGAGGCTCGTCTTCGCACGACACGTACATCTCCTTTGATCCGTTCGTACAACTCAGAGCCCGAGAAGGCTCGTCTTCGCACGACACGTACATACAACAGGTATTAAGCTGCTGTGTGGTACATCAGCCAATCCGCTTCCCTATCAGACAGGGTTCCGGATTCATGGAACCATTGCATGGACATGGTAAAATGGGAAACGGTCTGGCTACTCCCCTACACCAGGGAATCAGATTGCGTACTGAGTGACTCAGTAGGATCTTATCGTACTGAGTAAACTCAATTGGGCCCACTGTGAAAATAAGTAGTTTATCCACACTGTCCATACGTTTTTCAGCTCATTTAAGGGGTTGAGCCCAAAGTTGAAGCATATCCAACTCTCAAGTGGATCATACCACAGGAAATAGTAGGAATAATGATTTCCACAGTTGAAACCTTCCTAGGCCCTACAGTGATGTCTATATGTCATCCAAGCTGTTAATAATATCACAAAGACATAGACATGGATGAAGGGAAAAAACCAAATATATGCTTAATAAAAAAAAATTCTGTGACACTCAGAGAATTTTGCAACGGTATAAGTTCAATTCACACTGTTTCATGTGGTGTGGTGTATTTGAGCTTTGGATATCCTTCAATTTTGGATCCATGTCATAAAATTATCTAATAAAATAGATGGACGGAGTGGATATACATAGATCATGGTGAACCCCACTGAGTTTACTCAGTACCATAAGAGCCTACTGAGTTACTCAGTAGGCAATCCGCTTCCCTACACCAGCCCCGTGGCTGATGGTTGGTGCTCTGTGGGCCCTGCCATGATGTATGTGTTTCATTCATTCCGTTCATCCATTTTAAAGATCATTTTAGGGAATTACATAAAAAACTTAGAGGGATATAAATTTCATGTGGACCACACCACATGAAAACAATAGTGATTGGATATCCACCATTAAAATCCTCCTAAGGCCCACTGTACTGTTTATTTGACATCCAATCTATTGATTAGGTCATACAGGCCTAGATGAAGGGAACAAACAAAAATCATCTTGATCCAAAACTTTTATGGCCCTTAAAATCTTTTTAATGGTCGACTCTCATTCAACACTGTTTCTTGTAATGTGGTACCTCATTTTTGGTCTCACATGGTAAAATTATCTTTAAAAATAGATGGACAGAATGGATGAAACACATAAATTATGGTGGGTCCAACAGAGCACCGACCACCAGCCATTGGCTGCTGTCAGGGGGAGTAGCCAATCCGTTTCCGGTAAAATGGCGATTTTGCGCATATAAACATGCATTGATGATTCGTACAAGTCAGGCGTGACTTGTCTGAGTCCACTTGGACTTAGTCAAACGCGGTTCGACACCACGAGCCACCGAGATGAGTGACCCGACTCGCCCCTAACTCTGCCCAACCGTGCTGATTCACTCTCGACTCAGGCACATCATGACTAGACTCGAGACTGGATTAGTCCCCCAAGTCCCTGAGTTTCATCAATTACAATCAGAAAGAATTCACGTGGGCTCTACATCATATACTAGTAATTGAAATTTATGTGTGGTTTTGGAGAAATGAAGAAGAACCTCGTAGCTGGAGAAGATGGTGGGCTGGAGGTGCTTGATATCGAATGTAGGGATGACGACATTCGTCAAGGTCTCCTGCAACTGAACCTTTCCTAGTTTTTCTCTTACAACATCATGGAGATAGCTTCCATCGTATTTGGGTCCTGATAAAAATAATTTCGCTGTCTTGATCAAAGCTGAACCAAATAGGCCTCTGATTCAAAGAAATCACAAATGGTTATTCAACTGGCAAAAGAAGTTATCGATGTCCTGATCTTAAAGCATATTGATGTATGGACTTATACGCTTAAGACAAGCCCATGAATCCTCCGCGTAAGTTTTGAAAGACTAATAACAAAAAAAGAAGAAGTTATTTCCCTTGTTATTACTCTTATTACCCGGTTTGTGGGAAAATTTTTGGGCAGTTGTCGAGGTAGAAATCCTTGATATCTTTCGCAGCAAACATTGGACGGTTGTTTTCATTTGGTGCAGTTAACATGGCGGTCACAAGACCACCTGTGCTCGTCCCTGCAATGATGTCAAAATAGTCTGCAAGTCTTGCATCCTTATCATCATCTATCGTCTGCTCCATCAAACAAAGTAAACCCATGCAAACATAAGTTTTAGAAACTAGTAGCCTATTTTTTCTTGGGTAACCAATTGATGATTTGATCATGGAAATGTTAAAAATATTCTATGATCATGTTTGCAAAAGCTGATCATCATCTTCTCAGCCTTTCTCCTAACAATCGAGGATTGGCTTTTAAATGGTAGACTGCACTGATAAAAGCTTTATGATTAGCTGCCAGGCATTTCAATGTTCCTAGCTCTTTTACCTGGCTCATGGAACCCACCATGCAGCAAATCAAAATACTTGAACAAACATGTATACGCTCTATGTTCAAAGTACTCCATAACTTGATAATGGTGTCATGTTGATTCAAAAGCCAATCCGAAATACCTGGGAGAAGACTATGATGATGATGATTAATTTGGTGTGTTTTTTTTTTAATTTTAATTTTAATTTTATTTTTTAATTTTTTATTTTTTAACACTGAAAATTTTCCATTACAAAAATCGAGATTTTACAGCAGGATACTTCAGGCAGGCCCACCTATCGTAGAGTAGCTAAGAAAGGAAGGAAAAGGGGGCTTAGGCTTCCCTCAGGTTGCCTAGGCCAACTCTGTCAAGGAACAGTAGACCACGAATGGAGGGGGGGAGTTCTCCGGAAGAGCCGGTCTGCTGTCCATCACTCCCTAACCAGGCCAGGCCATCCGCAGCAGAGTTGTTGATGCTTATGATGACAACAATTAATGATGAGTTGTTGATGCTTATGATGACAACAATTAATGATGAGTTGTTTATGCTTATGATGACAACAATGATGACGATCTAGATGATCATGGAATTTGAAAGATAGATTGAACTTGTACATGTGTTAGACGTACGCCTTAAAATTTTCCTTGAGAATTATATTTTATACCTGAAGCTGCGACTCAAGGAAGCTTAGAATGGTTGCAGGGATTATTCCTCTAATCCCCCCTCCATCGATGCTAAGTATTGTGATTCGGTCTCCATAAGTCGGGGGTTGAATCTGATGGATGGTTGATTTCACATGCTCCATAACAGAATGGGAAGAGGGATTAAGGTTGGAATCGAAAATAAAAGAAGAGAGGCGTTCCAAGTGATGAATGTTAGTTGTATGAACGAGTATATATAGGCTCTCGATGGAAGTAGGAAATGCTTACTATTCTCCTTTCTTATGTGCTAATGACGGGCTAACAATAAAACATTATTTAAAACTTGTAATTAGTTCTTGACTGACTTTTCAAATTCGCAGATTGGGAGTTGTTTTGTCGCACCATCGGTCGTGTTTTGGATGTAGCTTGGATGACTTTAAACAGGCTTCCATGAAATTGGACTAAAAGGCATTTTGATTTAGGTGGAAATTTATTGAATTGAGGTAAGGGCTTGGGTTAGGTGGAGTTCCATGAATCTTGTGACAAATTGCTTAGCCATAAGATCAGAATCCGGCCAATCATGTTGCTTAAAAATGGGGACTTATCCTAAATTATTAATTTTCTAGGCGACTCATTCTCCAATTACACAATGCACCGTGGGGATTTCACGGAAGATGCGCCACACAGAGCCTTATGTGCATGGATGATGTACAGAACAAAGGTGTGCATTGAAAGGAACTATGATGAAATGGACTGATTCATACAAATTAAAGAGGTGACTAGGGTCAAATGTAAGTGAAGATGGAAGACATACACAACCAGTCTGTGGATCAAGAAGGAACGTGTTTTGGAACTGTCCACATGAATTCGTTGTAGCACATGGACAAAAATGTGCCAGCCGATCATCCAAATAGGGCAATTAGGGCATGAATCTATGAAGATGGAGGATACCTACCATTCAGTGAGGGTTTATGAACCACCTACCCTTGTTCATGAACCACCTACCCTTGTGAGACACATTCAACACGCCCAATTGGAGGGTTGAACACTCCCTCACGTCAAGGGCATCCCTCCGAAATGCTGTGACGTCCCTGCCTACTTTCTTCGGATCGTTCTGACGATGCTTATTCTTTTCTTTTTGATATAACCTCGTCTCAAGGGCCGCCTGCATAGCAATCCATCGTCCTTGGCGCTTCCTACTCCTTCGGCTAACAGGAGTGCTTCATTCTCCTTGAATATATCTTTCGGTACATACAACAAAAAACGCACAACACAGCTTGACAAGGACGTGCGTAAGATATAAATTTTATTGTTATACTGTCATTGTAAGATATAAAAACGCATGTTTTTTTTTTTTAATAAAATATATATGAAAATGAAATAAATTACCAAGGGAAGGTGTAAAGCCTACAAATTAGTGATGACTTTTTACCATGAATTTTAGTTCAGTTTTATTAAAAGTACTTACATATTTTTTTTCAAATCATTTGATAGTTCTAGTTTTTTTGTTTTCTATATATAGCGACGAAAATTTTTGTCGCTAAAAGTCAAATTGTCGCTAAAAGACCGGTGTAGAAGGGTTTTATCGGCGAAAAATCCGAATTGTCGCTAAATGTGAGCTTTTTAGCGACGAAAATTTTCGTCGCTAAAAAAACTACAAAAGACTTTTAGCAGCGAAAATTTTAAAAATTTGTTCAACACTTTTAGAGACGAAAATTTTCGTCGCAAAAACAATATTGTACAAGACTTTTAGCAGCGAAAATTTTCGCTGTAAATACAACACTTTTGCGGTGAAACTTTTCAGTGTTAAAAAAAATGTTCAACACTTTTAGCGACGAAAATTTTCATCGCAAAAAAAAATACTATACGAGACTTCTAGCAGCGAAAAGTTTCGCTGCTAAAACTTTTCAACTTTTAGCCCTAAAACCGGAGGAAAATCCTTTTGTTTTTAGCAGCGAAAATCTTCCTCGCTAAAAAAACTGTAACATACTTTTAGCAGTGAAAAAAAAATTGTTCAACACTTTTAGCGACGAAAAGTTTCATCACTAAAAAATATTATACAAGATTTTTAGCAGCGAAAATGTTCGCTGCTATAAATAAAGTAACATATCTTTTAGCAACGAAAATTTTCGTCGCCAAAAGTCTCTTTTTAAAAAAATATTCCAGCTCAAAATCCATACAAAATTCCTGATATACACCTGTTAACAATATATTCCATCATATTCATCTTGATATACACATTTCATCATATTCACATTCACATCCATCTAAACCTAAACTATATAAACTACATTCATCCAAACACAAACAATCTTATCTGCATCACATTCATTCACGCATAAATACATATAAACTTAATATCATAAACAAATAAACAAAAAATCACAAAGATGAAGGCGGAGGTGGTGGGGCATCGGTGGGTAAGCGTGCAGCGAAAACCTTAAACATCTTCGTCATCCGTCACCCGTTTTGAGAATTGAAAATAGGTTTAGGTTAAGGGTTGGGTTATATATTAAGGTATAGTTTTAGGTTTAGGTTAAGGTTGTAAGTTTAGTTTAAGGTTAAAATTATAGCTTATAGGTTTAGGTTTAGGTTTAGGTTCAGGTTATAAGTATAGGTTTTGGGATTTGAGAATAGGTTTAGGGTTTAGGGTTTAGGAAATCGGGTTCGGGTTCGGGATCGGGTTTAGGTTTGGGTTTTCAAGTTTAAGCTTAGGTTAAGGTTAGGGAGTTGAGATTAGGATTAGGTGTAGGTTTAGGGATTTGAGAATACATTTAGGTTTTAGGTTTACGTTTAGGTTTTAGGTTATAGGTTAAGGTTTAGGTTTTAGGTTTAGGTTACTGTTAGGTTATAGGTTATAAGTTTAGGTTATAGGTAATAGGTTAAGGTTTTAGGTCATAGGTTTAGGTTAAGGTTTAGGTTTAGTTTTAGGTTAAGGTTTAGGTTTAGGTTATAAGCTATAGGTTTAGGGAATTGAGAATTGGTTAAGGTTTAGGTTTAGGGAATCGGGTTCGGGTTTGAGATCGGGTTTAGGTTTGAGTTTTCAAGTTTAGGCTTAGGTTTAGGTTAGGGCGTTGAGATTAGGATTAGGTGTAGGTTTAGTTTTAGGGATTTGAGAATACATTTAGGTTTTAGGTTTAGGTTTAGGTTTTAGGTTATAGGTTAAGATTTAGGTTTTAGGTTTAGGTTAATGTTAGGTTATAGGTTATAAGTTTAGGTTATAGGTAATAGGTTATAGGTAATAGGTTTTGGTTTAGGTTAAGGTTGTAGGTTTAGGTTAAGGTTTAGGTTTAGTTTTAGGTTAAGGTTTAGGTTTAGGTTATAAGCTATAGGTTTGAGAATTGAGAATTGGTTAAGGTTTAGGTTTAGGGAATCGGGTTCGGGTTTGGGATCGGGTTTAGGTTTGGGTTTTCTAGTTTAGGCTTAGGTTTAGGTTAGGGCGTTGAGATTAGGATTAGGTGTAGGTTTAGGTTTAGGGTTTTGAGAATACATTTAGGTTTTAGGTTTAGGTTTAGGTTTTAGGTTATAGGTTAAGGTTTAGGTTTTAGGTTTAGGTTAATGTTAGGTTATAGGTTATAAGTTTAGGTTATAGGTAATAAGTTTTGGTTTAGGTTAAGGTTTTGGTTTAGTTTTGGGTTAAGGTTTAGGTTTAGGTTATAAGCTATAGGTTTAGGGAATTGAGAATTGATTAAGGTTTAGGTTTAGGGAATCGGGTTTGGGTTCGGGATCGGGTTTAGGTTTGAGTTTTCAAGTTTAGGCTTAGGTTTAGGTTAGGACGTTGAGATTAGGATTAGGTGTAGGTTTTGTTTTAGGGATTTGAGAATACATTTAGGTTTTAGGTTTAGGTTTAGGTTTTAGGTTATAGGTTAAGATTTAGGTTTTAGCTTTAGGTTTAGGTTAATGTTAGGTTATAGGTTATAAGTTTAGGTTATAGGTAATAGGTTTTGGTTTAGGTTAAGGTTATAGGTTTAGGTTAAGGTTTAGGTTTAGTTTTAGGTTAAGGTTTAAGTTTAGGTTATAAGCTATAGGTTTAGGGAATTGAGAATTGGTTAAGGTTTAGGTTTAGGGAATCGGGTTCAGGATCGGGATCGGGTTTAGGTTTAGGTTTTCAAGTTTAGGCTTAGGTTTAGGTTAGGGTGTTGAGATTAGGATTAGGTGTATGTTTAGGTTTAGGGATTTGAGAATACATTTAGGTTTTAGGTTTAGGTTTAGGTTTTAGGTTATAGGTTAAGGTTTAGGTTTTAGGTTTAGGTTTAGGTTAATATTAGGTTATAGGTAATATGTTTTGGTTTAGGTTAAGGTTATAGGTTTAGGTTAAGGTTTAGGTTTAGTTTTGGGTTAAGGTTTAGGTTTAAGTTATAAGCTATAGGTTTAGGAATTGAGAATTGGTTAAGGTTTAGGTTTAGGGAATTGGGTTCGGGTTCGGGATCGGGTTTAGGTTTGGGTTTTTAAGTTTAGGCTTAGGTTTAGGTTAGGCGTTGAGATTAGAATTAGGTGTAGGTTTAGGTTTAGGGATTTGAGAATACATTTAGGTTTTAGGTTTAGGTTTAGGTTTTAGGTTATAGGTTAAGGTTTAGGTTTTAGGTTTAGGTTTAGGTTAATGTTAGGTTATAGGTTATAAGTTTAGGTTATAGGTAATAGGTTATAGGTTTTGGTTAAGGTTAAGGTTTAGGTTTATGATGAGGGTCGAATATTGCATCTCAGACCCCGATTATTGTCAGATTTTACGTATATGATAATGCTTAATGCCATATTTTTATTGTGTTTTTATTACAGGATGAAACCAGGAGCATTGATTGAAAAATGATGTTAAAAACATGGATTTGACGCTCCGAAATTACCAGAGCACGGGATGAACCTCAGAGGACCAATATTGAAGAATTTACATGCTAGGGACCCAAGGAAATCAAGCCATTCACGTTTAAAGAGGCCCGAAACTGATCCAGAATGAAAGATCACATGGTTCCCTCTATCCGATTGGCTTGAAACTTTATACATGGGATTAGAGACATAAATTAACCGTACATTTCAAATTTCAGCCCTCGGATCACTATGAAAGTGCCCCAACTGACAAATCAGCCCATAAACCGTTGATTTTGGGCCCACCTGATATCTGGAACTACCTCAAATTTGGAGTCAACGCCTTAATCTGGGAGAAAAAATAGATGGACAGTTCTGATTTCTGAGAAACATCATAGTGGGCCTTGTATATGTGGCGTGTACATAGTGCACAAATGCACTAGCTGTGCATGGCAAAGGCAGAGACAGTTTGACCGTCTCTGACCGAAGAAAAAAAGAAATTTCTATTTGTGGCAGCGCGTAACCGGCCGCTGGACCTTTTTGCGGTCAGCTGTGAGCCCCACACGTGTCCCATCCGGACAATCCAAGCCGTTCATCTTGTAGATGGCCGCGAATACTACAAAACCATGTTTATACTTTGCAACCATGCGTGCACATGTGTGTGATACAGAGGCCACAAAAGGGCTGCCCTGCAACGTTCAAATCTGATCTTTTTGTGTTTTCTTCTCTGGGACACATCAATGGACGTTTGAAACTACTTATTCTTGACTGAAATTTCATCCTAAATTCAATGAACGGGGTAGATTTTCCAGAAAGTACTTTTGTGGGGCCCACCGATCACGACAGCGAAAGGGTGCGAAAGTTTCACACATATTAAGAAATCCGGTTTTTCAGGCGGTTGTGGGCCACCATCTTTGATCATATGGTAGATCTGAACTGTACATCATGTAGAGGACCCAAGAAAGTCCTAAGGGATGGTGTTTTTTTGGAATTTGAGCGAGGAAAGTATGGTGTTTCGAGGCCCCAAACTTGGCTGCGAAAAGGCTTTTGCTGCGCGTGCGACAGCTTCCCAAATCCGATTTTTACCACTCCAGCCACTCCATCAGCTATAAAAAGAGTTGCAAAACGTGAGGAAGAGCATTCAAAAATTGGAGAATTCCAGATCAAGAGGAAAATATCAGATCCAGTGAGAAGAAGAAAGGAGAGAGAGGAAGGAAGAAGGGAGATGTTCCTATTTTTTATATTTATTTTTCCTTCTTTCCTAATTAATTTTATGGATTGCTAATCTTTTAGCTAGGGCTGAGATGAAGCCCCTAATTTGAATACTCTTGTTATATTTTGATTTTACTTTGTTTTGATTGGTGTGTTTCTTTCTCTAAGTGGGCTTGATTGGTTTAAATTCTATACTTCTCCATCTATGAACTCGACCAGAGTCTATATATGGATGTTGTCTGGATGCTTATTCTAGGTGCTTGTGTCTGATCATGAACAGGTTTCCTATAGAGAAAGAAACAGGGTGCTTTAATGAACTGTACATTCCATGTGCCCGACCAAGGACATGGGATATGTTATTCATGGCATTGCTTAAAGGAATTAGACATTCTGTATGCCCGATTAAGGACACAGATTGTGCTTTCTTTATATAAGTGGTATCAATCTAGATTAAGGTGAATCAACAGACAAAACAAGGGTTAGGATAATTAGGGGTGGATTCGAAAGTCCTAATGCTTTCTCTGATCGAATTTTCTTCCCTATTCTAAATTATTTTTTTTTTCAATAGAATTGTGCTTAGTAATTCGCTCCATTAATTGTTGGATTAGTTAAGGAGAATCATAGATTTGAATTGTGACGACCAGTCTTCGTGGGAATGATCTCGTAATACGTACCATATCTACATCTGATTCGTATACTTGCGAGTTTAAAAATCATTTAAATCATGTTGGTTTAAATAAAACAACAGTTTAGGTTAAGGTTTAAGTTTAGTTTTAGGTTAAGGTTTAGGTTTAGGTTATAAGCTATAGGTTTAGGGAATTGAGAATTGGTTAAGGTTTATGTTTAGTTTTAGGTTAAGGTTTAGGTTATAAGCTATAGGTTTAGGGAATTGAGAATTGGTTAAGGTTTAGGTTTAGGGAATTGGGTTCGGGTTCAGGATCGGGTTTAGGTTTGGGTTTTTAATTTTAAGCTTAGGTTTAAGTTAGGGCATTGAGATTAGGCTTAGTTGTAGGTTTAGGTTTAGGGATTTGAGAATACATTTAGGTTTTAGGTTTAGGTTATAGGTTTAGGTTTAAGTTAAGGTTTAGAGATTCGGGTTCGGGTTCGGGTTTGGGTTCGGGTTTAGGTTATAGGTTTTGGTTTACATTATAGGTATGAGTTTAGGTTAAGGTTTAGGTTTAGGCTATGGGTTTTGGGATTTTAGAATAAGTTTAGGTTATAAGTATATGTTTAGGTTGGGTTATAGCTTAAGGTTTAGGGATTTGAGTTTAGGTAAAGGTTAAGGTTTAGGTTATAAGTATAGGTTTTGAGAATTGAAAATAGGTTTAGGTTAAGGGTTGGGTTATATGTTAAGGTTATAGGTAATAGGTTAAGGTTTTAGGTCATAGGTTTTAGGATTTGAAAATATGTTTAGGTTTAGGTTTTAGGTTATAGGTTAAGGTTTAGGTTTTAAGTTTAGGTTAATGTTAGGTTATAGGTTATAAGTTATAGGTTAAGTTTTTAGGTCATAGGTTTTGGTTTAGGTTAAGATTAAGGTTTAGGTTATAAGTATAGGTTTTAGGATTTGAGAATAGGTTTATGTTATAAGTATAGGTTTAAGTTGGGTTATAGGTTTAGGTTAAGGGTGTAGTACCTGCAAATACAGACATAAATACGGCCTCTACAAATGGTCAGGCCCCTCCAATGTTATCCATAGGAAATAGACAGCTTCATCATGGTCATAACAGCAGTTCCCACCTTCCGGGGACCCCCGCTCATCCGGATAGCTCCGACGCACATCCGGGTTTGCTCTATTAATTTCGAGCAAATACATAAACATGGTCTGTCCAAATAGCCAGGCCCTTCCAATGCTGTTCATAGGAAATGGACAACTTCATCATGGTCATAACAGCGATTCCTACCTTCCAAGGACCCCCGCTCATCCATATAGCTCCGACGCACATCCGGGTCTGCTCCATTAATTTTGAGCAAATATATAAACACGGCCTGTCCAAATAGTCAGGCCCTTCCAATGTTGTCCATAGAAAATGGATAGCTTCATCATGGTCATAACAGCGGTTCCCACCTTTCAGGGACCTCCGCTTATCCGGATAGCTCCGACGCACATCTGGGTCTACTCATTTAAATAAAATGGATTATCAAGATCATTTAAATAAAATTAGGTCCAATCAACAATCTGACTTGGAGGATTCTGTTAGCATTGTTGACGGTACCTCAAACCTTGTTCAAATCTAGGTTGCACTCTGTGGCCACTGATGCTATTTGTCTTTCTGTGAAGTTGGCGACAATTTCTGCATTAAACCCAGTGAAAGTAGCCCTAATAATAAAGAACATTTCTTTATTATGAATTCATTATCTCTCTCTCTCTTTTAATTTTTTAACTTTCCATTACAATAATAACTAGAAATTATGGCATTTTCTCAAGATAGAAGTCCAATCCATTCAAACTTGTGCACCTGTTAGAACAAGCAATTCAAACAACATCCTACAACATATTTAAATGCCTAACCAGTCTCACTCCAATCTTATATATTGAATGTCTAATGTACAGTCTCTTGAATTGGTGCAAACCATACTTGAATTGAGTGTAATGAATTAAAGACCTTTAATACTTTTTAGGTAAGAGTGCTATCAATTTTGATCCTTTAAAAGATCGAAGCTCATTGTTAGCTTAGTTGTAAAGTTTGGTTTATTGTGTACCAGAACCAATTGATCCTTTGAAAGAAGCTCATTGTTAGCTTAGTCTCTCTCTGTTGAAGCAAAAAAGAAGAAGAAAAAAAAAATCTCTTTTATGTTTTTTCAATCCATCTTCCATTTTCTTCTTAACAAGAAAATCCATGTTTATTAATATTCTCATTTTTCTATTTTTCAAAAGAATGAGTTCAGACTCCGAAAGCGTCGGCTCCAACACTCGTACTTTCAGCCCAAACCCTAACCAAGGACTCCAAAATTACCAAGTACTCATAAACATTCATTGCAAGCATTTTCTGTCTATGTGCATGACAACCATACTGTTAAGATCAATCCTCTTATTTTCATTTACAGAAACTAGTGGATGATAAATTATGTGTAACATACAGAGATGGTTCAGCCACTTGTGCAATTAGGGAAGGTTCAAAAGGACATACATATTTGAAAGTTAGTCAAATCATAAACAGACGTATTATGGATGGAGACATTGTTTTCATTAATAGGCTACCTAGTACTCATAAAAATTCATTGCAAGCATTTTCTGTCTATGTGCATGACGACCATACTGTTAAGATCAATCCTCTTATCTTCATTTACAGAAACTCATAAAGAATCTAATAGCTTCCTGACCCAAGCACAATTGAAAACATGTCGAGTCAACTCAAATTTGCTAAATACCTATATGAAATCTTGTACAAACCACTGAATCAGGGATACCAAACTCATCGAGTCTTGGCTGGGCGTGTAAAGAAGCTAGCACATGGAAAAGAATCATAAACAAGTAAAATCTACTTCCCATACAAGGGGAATTTCATGACCCCTGTGCAGAGAATTGTTTTCCAACAAGGGCACAAGCATTACACAAATGAAAATTGTTGCGAGCTTCAAAGATCAAAGATGGCAAGGGGAGACATAATTCAGTCAACATTAACAACAAATTCTGCTTATAGAGTTCATCGGCTGAAGAGTCGCTTGGGTGTAAATCTCATCAGCATCTCTCTCTACCTTTAGTTCCAAGCAATATAAGGCAACCAGATAGGTATTAGAGAGCATCTACTAAGGGAAACATAAAGACGAAAGGAAGATTGAGTATGAGTTAAAACATGCATGTAGTGTAACATTGTGATCCTGGCACATCAACTGAGATGGGAGACTTGGGTAGTTAGGAATATGTAAGTTTGCGGCTCTGTTAGTTAAAACTGCCACCTGTCACACAACAACTCATCCTAAAACATATATATTTCAAAGGGACCTATCAATTTGTTCCTTAGCGAAACCAAGTCCACTTGGTTTTGGCAAGTTCTAAAGCCTTGGTTGGTGTAGCACATATGTAATTTTCACTGTTTATTTAGATGTCTCAGAAGCCAATACCAATTAGTCAGGATAAGGCTTAGATGATGGTGATTTAGATGTCTCATAAGTGGCAAACAAATTGAAGAACTGAGAAGCATAGAGCAGTTGGAAATCAAACCTAGAAACCAAAAGCTAAAATTTTAAATGAATTACCTGGTATGCAAGAGTGTGACTGTTGGCAATTCCTCTAGATTTCAATTCTTCCATTATTAAACTGATATAATCTTCCATCTGATCTCTATAAGGATCCCCTGCATCCTCAACATAACTTACTATCACCCCATGTGCACTGAAGAATATCATAACCTGCCCAATTGACCACGATGTGAGTGACCCTTCACCATTTCCTGAAAATAGGAGTAAAGCATGCAAAGAATTCTAGTTAATGTAATGGAACTAGCTTCACAACTATTGATTGCTCCAAACATTAACAAAGGCATATACTGCACCTATGCATCATGTTTATCATAATATCACAAATCATATAAGATTCCAAACAATTTAGAATCAATCAATTGCCTTGAAATGCCAAGTTATTTACCCAAGGTGCACACGATCCATATAGAGCAAATGTCTTGAATGTCTGTTGATATTTGATAGTGGTGGTGCAACTAAAGCAAATTTGGCCAATGAAGGAATTATGTCAAAGATATACCAAATCATGCCCCAACAAAGAGCATGAGAATGAAGAACATGCATGTAATGATAAGGACCGATTATAAAAGATGAAACAAATGTGTATAGAGGTAGAGATGTTGGTTTCTCTAGCAAAACGATGCTATCAATGCCTCGAGTAATTAATGAGGTGCACTGGTTTGAGCACATTTGAGATGAATGGTATGTATGTACATTAGAGATTGCTGTACACATTGTTCATGTACACGCCACACATGTGCCAACATTGCATGTTGGTGCGAGATCCCATCCATCAATCAGGTTTGGTTTGATCTTATACACGTTTCCAATAAAAAAAATCTGGTTTAATCGAAATGTGGGCCACAATATTGGAAACATGTGGATGGGTTAAAAGAACTTCGGCGAAGCTTTTCAGAGCTGTTCATTTGTATTGTTAACTATGGCCCAACTGACCATACAATACAAAAACAATTAAAAAAAAAAGCCCAAAAGATAAAATAAAACCCAATCTCCAGCAAAAAAAAAAAGAGTAAAAACCAATTCAAACAAAAACAACCAAACCCAAATACACGAAACCTTCATTTATTCAATCACATAAATCAAACCCACACAAGAACCAGAATATGGTAGAGCCATCTCCCCATAGTACACTACATTGCCATTTAAAAGATGGTGGTGATTCTCACACCACACCGCCATTTAAATGAGGTGGAATCACACCGTGTAATTTTTTCCTTTTTTGTTTTTTGGAATTGCTTCTACAAAAACAATATAAAATAACTAAATAAAAGAATATTTATTTCATACACAAACTATAGAATTACTTCTACCCAAACAAGATTTCTCATGGGCATTTCATCAAATATCTAACAAGCATCATGTAATCGTACATGCCTTTCTTAAAATAACAACTTAATCTAAATCCTTCATTCTTGGTGACACAACCCATACTACATAAGGCCATAAACGAAAATTAATTCTTTCCAAAAAATCAAAGCCAATAGGAAAAAAAACACATTTGATGTAATAAAAAATCAAAGGAAAGAAAATTTTTCCTGAAAATCAACCAGGGAAAGAGCTAGCAGTCTGATCAAAGGAAAGGAAATTTTTCCTAAAAATCAACCATTCTCCATGAAAAATAAAAAGGAAAAAAAAAACATGAATAAAAGGAGCTTTGCAATGGACTGAAAATATCTACAATAAAAAAATCCTAGCTAGCCAACGACTTTCCTGTAAATGTACAAGTTAAATGGAAATATGACCAACAAGCTCAACACGTAATATGCAATAGGAGGTTGAATAAAAACCTTGTGGCCTTCAGTTCAATGGAGTAGCCCTTCAGTTCATTCCCAATCCATATTGTGGCCTGCACGATGAATCAACTAGATCTACGAAGACCAACCTATAAACTAAAACCTAAACCTAAACCTAAACCTAAACCTATAACCTAATCCAAAACCTATAACCTTAACCTAAACAAAAACCTATAACCTAAACCTTAACCTATAACCTATAACCTAAACTTATAACCTTAACCTAAACCTAAAACCAAAACCTAAACCTATAAGCTAAAACCTAAACCTAAACCTATAACCTAAATTTATTCTCAAATCCCTAAACCTAAACCTAATCCCAATCCCAATCTCAACTCCCCAACCTAAACCTAAACCTAAACTTCAAAACCCGATCCCGAACCCAAACTTGATTTCCTAAACCTAAACCTAAAACCAAAACCTAAACCTAAACCTAAACCTACACCAAATCCCAATCTCAACTCCCTAACCTAAACATAAACCTAAACATGAAAACCCAAGCCTAAACCCGATCCCGAACCCAAACTCGATTTCCTAAACCTAAACCTTAACCTATTCTCAATTCCCCGAAGCTATAACCTATAACTTAAAACTAAACCTAACCTAAACCTATAACCTTAACTTATAACCTTAACATAAACCCAAAACCTAAACCTTAACCTAAACCAAAAACTCAGTAACCTAAACCTTAACTTAAACTTATAACCTTAACTTAAACCTAAAACCAAAACCTAAACCTATAACCTAAACCTATAAACTAAAACCTAAACCTAAACCTAAACCTAAACCTATAACCTAAACTAAAACCTATAACCTTAACCTAAACAAAAACCTATAACCTAAACCTTAACCTATAACCTATAACCTAAATTTATAACCTTAACCTAAACCTAAAACCAAAACCTAAACCTATATGATAAAACCTAAACCTAAACCTAAACCTAAACCTTAACCTATTCTCAAATCCCTAAACCTAAACCTACACCTAATCCCAATCTCAACTCCCTAACCTAAACCTAAACCTAAACTTGACAACCCAAGCTAAACCCGATCCCGAACCCGAACCCGATTTCCTAAACCTAAACCTTAACCTATTCTCAAATCTTTAAACCTAAACCTACACCAAATCCCAATCTCAACTCCCTAACCTAAACCTAAACCTAAACATGAAAACCCAAGCCTAAACCCGATCCAGAACCCGAACCCGATTTCCTAAACCTAAACCTTTACCTATTTTCAAATCCCTAAACCTAAACCTACACCAAATCCTAATCTCAACTCCCTAACCTAAACCTAAACCTGAACTTGAAAACCCAAACCTAAACCCGATCCCGAACTTGAACCCAGTTTCCTAAACCTAAACCTTAACCTATTCTCAATTCCCAAAGCTATAACCTATAACCTAAACCTAAACCTAACCTTAACCTATAACCTTAACCTATAACCTAAACCTATAACCAAAACCAAAACCTATAACCTAAACCTATAAGCTAAAACCTAAACCTAAAACCTAAAACTTAAATGTATTCTCAAATCCCTAAACTTAAACCTACACCAAATCCTAATCTCAACTCCCTAACCTAAACTTAAACCTAAACTTGAAAACCCAGTTTCCTAAACCCGATCCTGAACCCGAATCCAGTTTCCTAAACCTAAACCTAAACCTTAACCTATTCTCAATTCCCAAAGCTATAACCTATAACCTAAACCTAAACCGAACCTAAACCTATAACCTTAACCTATAACCTAAACCTATAACTTTAACCTAAACCTAAAACCAAAACCTAAACTCAGTAACCTAAACCTATAAGCTAACACCTAAACCTAAACCTAAAACCTAAATGTATTCTCAAATCCCTAAACCTAAACCTAATCCCAATCCCAATCTCAACTCCCAACCTAAACCTAAACGTAAACTTCTAAACCCGATCCCGAACACAAACCCGATTTCCTAAACCTAAACCTTAATCTATTCTCAAATTCCTAAACCTAAACCTACGCCAAATCCCAATCTCAACTCCCTAACCTAAACCTAAACCTAAACCTAAACCTAAACCTAAACATGAAAACCCAAGCCTAAACCCAATCCCAAACCCGAACCCGATTTCTTAAACCTAAACCTTAACCTATTCTCAATTCCCAAAGCTATAACCTATAACCTATAACCTAAACCTAAACCTAACCTAAACCTATAACCTTAACCTATAACCTTAACATAAACCCAAAACCTAAACCTTAACCTAAACCAAAGCCTATAACCTTAACCTAAACCAAAACCTCAGAACCTAAACCTTAACCTAAACTTATAACCTTAACCTAAACCTAAAACCGTAACCTAAACCTATAACTTATAACCTAAACCTATAAACTAAAACCTAAACCAAAACCTAAACCTAAACCTATAACCTAAACCAAAACCTATAACCTCAACCTAAACAAAACCTATAACCTAAACCTTAACCTATAACCTAAACTTATAACCTTAACCTAAACCTAAAACCAAAACCAAAACCTAAACTTATACCTAAACATTAACCTATTCTCAAATCCCTAAATTTAAACTTACGCCTAATCCCAATCTCAACTCCCTAACCTAAACCTAAACCTAAACATGAAACCCAAGCCTAAACCGGATCCCGAACCCGAACCCGATTCCATAAACCTAAACCTTAACCAATTCTCAATTCCCTAAACCTATAGCTTATAACCTAAACCTAAACCTTAACCTAAAACTAAACCTAAACCTTAACCTAAACCTATAACCTTAACCTAAACCAAAACCTATTACCTATAACCTATAACCTAACAGTAACCTAAACCTAAAACCTAAACCTTAACCTATAACCTAAAACCTAAATGTATTCTTAAATCCCTAAATCTAAACCTACACCTAATCCTAATCTCAACTCCATAACCTTAACCTAAGCTTAAACTTGAAAACCCAAACCTAAACCCGATCCCGAACCTAAACCCGATTTCCTAAACCCTAAACCTATTCTCAAATCCCAAAACCTATACTTATAACCTGAACCTAAACCTAAACCTAAACCTAAACTTGGAGGAGCTGGCGAGGTAGAGGGAGGAGCAGGAGAGGCAGAGGGAGGAGCAGGAGAGGAGGATAGAGGATCAGCTGGCGAGGCAGAGGAGGATGGAGGATGAGTTGGTGAGGCAGAGGGAGGAGCAGGAGAAGAGGAGCGCGGAGATGCGGGTGGAGCATGAACGATGGATGGCGGAGATGTTTCAGACTTTCGCTGCACGCTTACCCACCGATGCCCCACCACATCCGCCTTCATCTTTGTGATTTTTTGTTTATTTGTTTATAATATTAAGTTTATATGTATTTACGCGTGAATGAATGTGATGCAGATAAGATTGTTTGTGTTTGGATGAATGTAGTTTATGTAGTTTGAATTTAGATGGATGTGAATATGAATATAATGAAATGTGTATATCAGGATGAATATGATGGAATATATTGTTAACAGGTGTATATCAGGAATTTTGTACGGATTTTGAGCTGGAATATTATTTTTTTTTAAAAGAAACTTTTGGCGACGAAACTTTTCGCCGCTAAAAGATATGTTAGTTTATTTTTAGCAGCGAAACTTTTCGCTATTAAAAGTCTTATACTACAAGACTTTTAGCAGCGAAAAGTTTCGCTGCTAAAAATAGAAGTTTTCTGCAATTTTATCGCTAAAAGTTGAAAATTTGTAGTAGCGAAAAGTTTCGCCGCTAAAAGTCTTGTATAGTATTTTTTAGCGACGACCATTTTCACCACTAAAAGTTTATATAGTTTGGGTTTAGATGGATGTGAGTGTGAATATGATGAAATGTGTATATCAGGATCATGAATATGATGGAATATATTGTTAACAGGTGTATATCAAGAATTTTGTACGAATTTTGAGCTGGAATATTTTTTTTAGAAAAAAGACTTTTGGTAATGAATATTTTCGTCGCTAAAAGATATGTTAGTTTATTTTTAGCGGTGAAAAGTTTCGCTGCTAAAAATAGAAAGATTTTTTTGTAGAACCGGAGCGCCAAAAGTTGAATATTTTTAGCAGCAAAAAGTTTCGCTACTAAAAGTCTTGTACAGTATTTTTTAGTGACGAAAATTTTCATCGCTAAAAGTCTCATACAGGATTTTTAGCTGCGAAAATTTTCGCAGCTAAAAGTAAAGAAAATGTTTGGGGCATTTAGCGACGAAAATCTTTGTCGCTAAAAGTAGCTACAAAAATTTAGCCTTTAGCAACGAAAGCTTTTGTCGCTAAAAGTCGCCAGTGATTTTTATTTTCTCCAATAATAGAAGATCTTACTGATTTGAAAAAAGAAAAGGAAATAAATTAAATTTTAAATATATTTTCTATGGTCAACATCCTAGATACAGGAGAAGCTTCAAAGTTCTTTCAAGAGACTATTAGACTTCATTTCCACCACATATATATTTATATTTTTTCCACTACAAACCGCCACATATGTACTTCATTTCGACCACAGATGAAGTCTTCATTTCCACCACATATATATGAAGGCCATTTCCAACTAGGAATAAGCAACCGATTCACCCAAACTGACTTTAGACAAGTGAGCCGACTCACGTGAGGCCTACTAGAATGGCTCTTTCTTACATATTAATCTCAGGATGATCTTCTTTTAATTTTCTTTATTTCACAAATTAGAACAAATAAATGTTTAAAGCTGAAGGAAAAGGAGTGGTTGAGATGGGTTTAGAGGAAATTCGGTGGGGCCGGCCCCTCTCCACCATTCACGCAACAAGGGTATGTAAATGAGTTGGGACCGTCCATCCAGTGGACCAACTATATGGATGGTTCATGGTTCTCACACAGATCTGATGATCCTATATCATTAATTCGCTATACTTCTGCTAGATGTAAGCCAATAACGATTTATGCTTTGAAGGCCACTGATTGGGTGGCTAGGATGTCGTTGTTTGTTGTGGTTCTTGAAGCTTTGGATTTTACGTTATGGCCCATCCACGTGGTGACCCAACAAACTAGGCCAGATACAATACGCGAGTTAAAAAGAAATCGGATTGAGTATAACGAGACATGTTGAGTATAAAAATACTCAATAACGAGACATGTTGAGTATACTCAATAAAAATACTCAATCCGATTGAGTATAACGAGACATGTTGAGTATAACGAGACATGTTGAGTATAAAATTACGCAATAACGAGACATGTTGAGTATACTCAATAAAAATACTCAACAAACTAGGCCAGGTACCATACGCGAGTTAAAAATACTCAATAAAAAGACATGTTGAGTATAACGAGACATGTTTTGGCTAGATGGTTACGCAACCTAACAAGTCCTCTCCAAGGACGCGGATTAGATACCGACAGGTTGAATAGCGAAAGGCGGCTGATGAAGTGACGTCACTAAGTTCTCCTCGCCAAGGACGCGGATTAGATACCGACAGGTTGATTAGCGAAAGTCGGCTGATGAAGTGACGTCACTAAGTTATGTGGTCATTATGATGGATGTGTTGTATCCACACCGTCCATTCATTTTGAGATATCATTTTAGGGCACGCGGCAAAGAATGAGGCAGATAAAAAGCTGTAATAGATCCCACCACAGAAAATAGTGGGGAGAGTGATTCCTACAGTTGAAACTATCTTAAGCCCCACTATAATGTTTATTCGAAATCTAACCTGTTCAAAAGTTAAAAGAAGACATAAAATAAAGGAAAACACAAATATCAGCTTGATAGTTTAACTGTGATGTTTAGATACCATCCATAAAATTCTTGCCTTTTTTTTTTTTTTTTTTTTTTACATGAAAAACTTTATTCTACCAATAATTTTCTTTAACACATATTTATATAAATATGTATATATAAGCGTATAAATTTTTTTTTTTCCTTTTTCATTTCTTTCTTTATTCATTTAACAAGAATATCTTCTAAACTAAAATTAGTTACTTCATGTACCCTATATGATTTTGGGGTAGGAGAAGCTACTTTAGCCAACCAACCTAGTTATTTTCCAAGATTCCATCAGGTCGATGGTTGAAAATCCATTTCATTCACTTAGCGGTCAATTTCATTCATATTTGTGAAGTGAAGGGCATACTATGAAATCTTGTAGGAAATGACCGTGAAGTGCATGGAAATGAGCGTGAAGTGAGGTAAATGGACCGTGAAATGCTGCGGAAATGACCGTGAAATGAAGGGGCATGACCGTGAAATGTCCGAAATGAATAGTGAATCAACACGGAATCGACGAGAATGACCATGATATGCATGGAAATGGTAGTAAAGTGAAGCGATTGGGATCATGAAATGCACGGAAATGACCGTGAAATGAAGGGGCATGACCGTGAAATGCGTCGAAATGAAATGAGGTGAATCAACACGGAATAGGCGGGAATGACCGTGATATGCATAGAAATGACCGTGAAGTGAAGCAATTAGACCGCGAAATGTGCGGAAATGACCATGAAGTGAATGGGCATGACCGTGAATCAACACGGAAGAGGCGGCAATGACCGTGATATGCATGGAAATGACCGTGAAGTGTAGTGATTGGACCGAGAAATGCATGGAAATGACCGTGAAGTGAAGGGCGTGGACCGTGAAATGCGTCGAAATGACCGTGAATCAACATGGAATAGGCGGGATCAGGATTGGGTTTAGGTTTGGGTTTTCAAGTTTAGGTTTACGTTTAGGTTAGGGAGTTGAGATTAGATTAGGTGTAAGTTTAGGTTTAGGGATTTGAGAATACGTTCAGGTTTTAGGTTATAGGTTATAGCTTTAGGTTAAGGTTATAGGTTATAGGTTATAGGTTAAGGTTTAGGTTATAGGTTAAGGTTTAGGTTTAGGTTTAGGCTAAGGTTTAGGTTATAGATTATAGGTTATAGATTTAGGTAATTGAGAATAAGTTAAGGTTTAGGTTTAGGTTATAGGTTACAGGGTATAGGTTTAGGTTTGGGTTTAGGTTATAGGTTATACGTTTAGGTTATAGGTTAAAGGTTTAGGTTTAGGGATTTGAGAATAGGTTTAGGTTAAGGTTATAAGTTTAGGTTAAAGGTTTAGGTTAATGTTATAGGTTTAGGTTTAGGTTTAGGTTATAGGTTTAGAGTTGAGAATAGGTTTAGGTTATAAGCATAGGTTTAGGTTAGGTTGTAGGTTAAGGTTTAGGGAATTGAGTTTTGATGATATGTTTAGGTTATAGGTTATAGGTTTAGGTTTTAGTTATAGGTTTTGGGATTTGAGAATAGATTTAGGTTATAAGTATAGGTTTAGGTTTAGGAATTCGGGTTCGGGTTTATGTTCGGATTTAGGTTATAGGTTATAGGTTTATGTTAAGGTTTAGGTTTAGGTTATAGGTTTTGGGATTTGAGAATAGGTTTAGGTTATAAGTATAAGTTTAGGTTAGGGTGTAGATTAAGGTTTAGGGAAATGACCGTGAAGTGAAGGGGCATGACCGTGAATCAACACGGAATAGGCGGGAATGACCGTGATATGCATGAAAATGATTGTGAAGTGAGGCGATTGGACCGCGAAATATGCGGAACTGACCGTGAAGTGAAGACGCGGGACCGCGAAATGCGTCGAAATCACCGTGAATCAGGACGGAATATGCGGGAATGATCGCGATATGCATGGAAATGGGGGTGAAGTGAATCGATTGGACTGCGAAATGCATGGAAGTGACCGTGAAGTGAAGACGTGGGACCGTGAAATGCGTTGAAATGACCGTGAATCAACACAGAATATGCGGGAATGACTGTGATAAGCATGAAAATGGGGGTAAAGTGAAGCGATTGGACTGCGAAATGCGCGGAAGTGATCGTGAAGTGAAGACGCGGGACTATGAAATGCGTCAAAATGACCGTGAATCAACACGGAATATGTGGGAATGACTGTGATTTGCATGGAAATGGGGCTGAAGTGAAGCAATTGGACCGCGAAATGCGCGGAAGTGACCGTGAAGTGAAGACGCGGGACCGTGAAGTGCGTCGAAATGACCATGAATCAACACGAAATATGCTGGAATGACTGTGATATACATGGAAATGGGGGTGAAGTGAAGCGATTGGACCACAAAATGCGTGAAAGTGACCGTGAAGTGAAGACGCGGGACCGTGAAGTGCGTCAAAATGACTGTGAATCAACACGGAATATGTGGGAATAACCGTGATATGTATGAAAATGGGGGTGAAGTGAAGCGATTGGACCGTAAAATGCGCGGAAGTAACCGTGAAGTGAAGACGCGGGACCGTGAAGTACGTCGAAATGACCGTGAATCAACACGGAATATGCGGGAATGACCGTGATATGCATGGAAATGGGGGTGAAGTGAAGCGATTGACCCAAAATCTGTGAGTGGCCGTGAAGTGAAGACGCGGGACCGTGAAGTGCGTCGAAATGACCGTGAATCAACACGGAATATGCGAGAATGACCATGATATGCATGGAAATGGGGGTGAAGTGAAGCGATTGGATTGCAAAATACACGGAAGTGACTGTGAAGTGAAATGCACAGAAATGACCGTATATTAGCCGCATGCATTTCGTGGTCCAACCGCTTCACTTCACCCCCATTTTCATGCATATCACGATCATTCCCGCATATTCCGTGTTGATTCACGGATCATTTCGACGCATTTCACGGTCCCCGTCTTCACTTCACGGTCACTTCCGTGCATTTCGTGGTCCAATCGCTTCACTTCACCCCCATTTCTATGCATATCACGATCATTCTCGAATATTCCGTGTTGATTCACGGTCATTTCGATGCATTTCACGGTCCCGTGTCTTCACTTTACGGTCACTTCCGTGCATTTTGCGGTCCAATCGTTTCACTTCACTCCCATTTCCATGCATATCACGATCATTCCCGCATATTTCTTGTTGATTCACGGTCATTTTGACGCATTTCACGGTCCCGCATCTTCACTTCATGGTCACTTTCATGCATTTCGCGGTCCAATCGCTTCACTTCACCCCCATTTCCATGTATATCATGATCATTCCCGCATATTCTGTGTTGATTCACGGTGATTTCGACGCATTTCACGGTCCCGCGTCTTCACTTCACTTCACTCACTTCGTGCATTTCGTGGTCCAATCGCTTCACTTTACCCCTATTTCCATGCATATCATGATCATTCCCGCATATTTTGTGTTGATTCACGGTCATTTCGAAGCATTTTGCAGTCCCACGTCTTCACTTCACGGTCAGTTTCGCACATTTCGCGGTCCAATCACCTCACTTCACAATCATTTTCATTCATATCACGGTCATTCCGGCATATTCTGTGTTGATTCACGGTGATTTCGACGCATTTCACGGTCCCGCGTCTTCACTTCATGGTCACTTCCGTGCATTTCGCGGTCCAATCGCTTCGCTTCACTTCACTCCCATTTCCATGTATATCACGGTCATTCCCGCATATTCCGTGTTGATTTACGGTCATTTCGACGCATTTCGCGGTCCCGCGTCTTCACTTCACGGTCACTTCCGTGCATTTTGCGGTCCAATCGTTTCACTTCACCCCCATTTCCATGCATATCACGGTCATTCCCACCTATTTCGTTTTGATTCACGGTCATTTCGATGTATTTCACGGTTATGACCCTTCACGGTCACTTTCGCGCATTTCGCGATCCAATCGCCTCACTTCACAATCATTTCCCATGCATATCACGGTCATTCCCGCCTATTATTCGTGTTGATTCTGATCATTTCGACGCATTTCACGGTCATGTCCCCCTTCACTTCACGGTCATTTCCCTAAACCTTAATCTACACCCTAACCTAAACCTATACTTATAACCTAAACCTATTCTCAAATCCCAAAATCTATAACTAAACCTATAACCTATAACCTAAACCGAAACCTATAACCTAAACCGAAACCTAGCTATAACCTAAACCCGAAGATAAACCTGAACCCGAACCCGAATTCCTAAACCTAAACCTATACTTATAACCTAAACCTATTCTCAAATCCCAGGACCTGATGGAATGAAATTGAGCGCTAAGTGAATGAAATGAATTTTCGACCATCGACCTAATGGAATCTTGGAAAATAACCAGGTTGGTTGATTAAAGTAGCTTCTCCTACCCTAAAATCATATAGGGCCTGTTTGGCCGCGTAAATTGGATGGGATTGGAAGATAGATCCTAAGATTGGCTAGGCGAGCCAAACAGACACGAGATCCTGATCTCGGGAGATAGCAATCCCGTGGATCTTAAGACAATCCACTGACATCACCATCATTACCTTTAGGGCCTGTTGGCCGAACCAATCCCACGGTATTAGGAGGAATGAGATTGCGAGATCCCGGGATATGCATGATGAGCCAAACAGACCTTGTGAACTTGTCCCGGGATATAAGCAATCCCATGGATCTTAAAACAATCCACTGACATCACCATCATTACCTTAAAATTGATCCTATCCCTTAGTTGGAAGGAGTGGAAGGTAAAATCTCAGGATATGCCTGATGTGCCAAACAGACCCAGTGAACTTGTTCCGGGATATAGCAATCCGCATGGATCTTAAACCAATCCATTGACACCACCATCATTACCTTAGGGCCCGTTTGGCCAGGCGGATTGGAAGGGATTTGATGGTATTGGAAGGGATTGGAAGTTAAATCCGGGATTGGCCGGTCGTGCCAAATAGACCAGGTGGCCGGGCGTGCCAAACGGGCCCTTAAAATCTATCCCATCCCTCCTGATCTCATGGGATTCGTCCGGCCAAACAGGCCCTTAAATCCCATCCAATTCACCCTAATCCCTTCAAAAATGCCTGGGACGTGTTTGGTTCGAGGGATTGAAAGGGATTGGAAGGTTTAATCCAAGCGAATTGACTGTGAAATGCGCGGAAATGACCATGAAGTGAAGGGGCATGACTGTGAAATGCATCGAAATGACCGTGAATCAACACGGAATATGCGGGAATGACCATGATATGTATGGAAATGGGGGTGAAGTGAAGCGATTGGACCGCGAAATACACGGAAGTGACCATGAACTGAAGACGCGGGACCGCGAAATGTGTCGAAATGACCGTGAATCAACACGAAATATGCGGGAATGATCGTGATATGCATGGAAATGGGGGTGAAGTGAAGCGATTGGATCGCGAAATGCACGGAAGTGACCGTGAAGTGAAGACGTGGGACCGCAAAATGCACAGAAGTGACCGTGAAGTGAAGACGTGAGACCATGAAATGAGAATGGAATGGGTTTGAAGAAGTGAGATTTGGAGAATGAGGGTTTGAAATGGATTTGGGGATGGATGTATTATGAATGGGTTTTGGAAGTGATGGAGTGGGATGAATGGAGGAAAAGTTTTGCGATTTAGGATTTGAGAAATGCTTGAGAAAGGATTGTGGGAGATGTAAACAAAAATATGAAGTTGGGATTTGATTGAGAATGGAAGAGGAGAGATATGATTGAGTGTTGAAAGGGATGGAGTGGAAGATGGTTGAGAAATGAGGAAGAGGAGGTGGGTTAGGAAGGTGGAGAAGTGTGAAGGAGGAAGGAACCTTGGAGGTTTGTGTTTGAGGATGGGAGAGTGGGAGGTCTCTCTCTCTCTTTAGGGTTATAGAAGGAATGAAAGGGAGTGAGAGGAGAGGGATGAAGGTTTTTGGGCACTTGAAATGCCAAAAAGAATAGGCCCCACACGTATGTAGGTTGCAAGGGGAGGAAGACCAAGTTTTTTTTTTTGTATGATTACAAAATGTTTCTATTTCCTATAAGTTTTCTTATACTTTTAGTAACTTAATTATTTTTAAAATTTTTATTATGATTTATCATCAAGTTTTAAGTCATCCTACAAAATTTCATATTGTTTAGAGTTGTAAATAAATTATAAAAATTCTAGGAGTAACAGCTGTCCGAAATAAAAAAATTTTGGACAGTTGACGGAACAGCTTAATTTTAACTATATTATAATTTTTATTTTATTTATTTCTTATTTTTATATAAAACTATACTCATCAAGCTTCAATCTAATTTTTGAATCACCTAAATCGGAGTTGTAACGAATGAGATATGAATTTTTGAAGTTGATCGATTTTTGCAGGAAATTTCGGCGTGGGCACGCCGGTCGGGCGTGGGCACGTCGAGTCCTTGGAGGGTTGGGCGTGGGCACGCCGGTCGGGCGGGGGCATGCCGAGTCGCTGGAGGGTTGGGCGTGAGCACGCCGGATCCGGGCGTGGGCACGCCGAAGTCCTACTTGGGACTTCCTTCTTTTGCGATTTCCCAGGCGCCGGTGAGGCCTCCCGGGACGTGCCATATATGATTTTGGGGTAGGGGAACCTGATCTACGTAATGGGCTTATTAGTTTTATAAAATTCATCCCGGTTAATGGTCGAAGTTTACCTTATTCCCAATTCTACTATTCTTGGTGAATTTCTCTTCACCCTTGAGTCTTTATTCCGGAATGGGTCGGAATTATCAATCCCAGCCCGGTATTGACTTGTTCGGCCTAGGACGATGATTTCGACCGTCTAATCACTCAATTCTCGGCTCGTTCCTATCAATGTCCGGGGAAAATTAAAGAAGGGGCAGGACCGTGAAATGCGTCGAAATAACAATGAATTAACACGGAATAAGCGGGAATGACTGTGATGTGACATCACGGTCATTCCCACTTATTCCGTGTTGATTCGGCGCATTTCACGGTCAATTCCCTTCACTTCACGGTCATTTTCATGCATTTCATGGTCAATTCACTTCACTTCATGATTATTTTCATGCATTTCATGGTCATTCCCTCCTATTCCGTGTTGATTCATGGTCATTTCGGCGCATTTCACGGTCATGTCCCTTCACTTCACAGTCATTTTCGCGCATTTCACAGTCCAATCGGCTCACTTCATGATCATTTCTATGCATATCACGGTCATTCCCGCCTATTCCGTGTTGATTCACGGTCATTTCGATGCATTTCACGGTCATGCCCCTTCACTTCACGGTCATTTCGGCGCATTTCACGGTCCAATCGCTACACTTCACCGTGAAATGTGTCGAAATGACCGTGAATCAACACGGAATATGTGGGAATGACCGTGATATGCATGAAAATGGGGTGAAGTGAAGCGATTGGACCATAAAATGCGCGGAAGTGACCGTGAAGTGAAGACGCGGGACCGTGAAGTGCGTCGAAATGACCGTGAATCAACACGAAATATGCGGGAATGACCGTGATATGCATGGAAATGGGGGTGAAGTGAAGCGATTGACCGCAAAATGCGCGGAAGTGATGGCGTGAAGTGAAGACGCGGGACCGTGAAGTGCGTCGAAATGATCGTGAATCAACACGAAATATGCGGGAATGACCGTGATATGCATGGAAATGGGGGTGAAGTGAAGCAATTGGATGTGAAATACACAGAAGTGACTGTGAAGTGAAATGCACAAAAATGACCGTGTATTGGCCGCATGCATTTCGCGGTCCAATCGCTTCACTTCACCCCCATTTCCATGCATATCACGATCATTCCCGCATATTCCGTGTTGATTCACGGTGATTTCGACGTATTTCACGGTCCCGCGTCTTCACTTCACGGTCACTTCCGTGCATTTTGTGGTCCAATCGCTTCACTTCACCCCTATTTCCATGCATATCACGATCATTCCCGCATATTCCGTGTTGATTCACGGTGATTTCGACGCATTTCGCGGTCCCACGTCTTCACTTCACGGTAAGTGAATGAAATGGATTTTCGACCATCGACCTGATGGAATCTTGGAAAATAACCAGGTTGGTTGGCTAAAGTAGCTTCTCCTGACATCACCATCATTACCTTTAAGGTCTGTTTGGCCAAACCAATCCCACGGTATTAGGAGGAATGGGATCGCGAGATCCGGGATATGCATGATGAGCCAAACAGACCTTGTGAACTTGTCCCGGGATATAAACAATCCCATGGATCTTAAAACAATCCACTGATATCACCATCATTACCTTAAAATTGATCCCATCCCTTAGTTGGAAGGAGTGGAAGGTAAAATCCCAGGATATGCCTGATGTGCCAAACAGACCCGGTGAACTTGTTTCGGGATATGGCAATCCCATGGATCACTGACACCACCATCATTACCTTAGGGCCCGTTTGTGTGCGGATTGGAAGGGATTGGATGGTATTGGAAATTAAATCCAGGATTGGTCGGGCGTGCGCAAACAGGCCAGGGTGATCTGATCCTGGGATATAGCAATACCATGGATCTTAAGACAATCCACTGACATCACCATCATTACCTTAAAATTGATCCCATTCACGGTTATTTCAGCGTATTTCACCGTCAATTCCCTTCACTTCACGGTCATTTTCATGCATTTCACGGTCAATTCGCTTCACTTCATGGTCATTTCCATGCATATCACGGTCATTCCCACCTATTCTGTGTTAATTCACGGTCATTTCGGCGCATTTCATGGTCATGCTCCTTCACTTCACAGTCATTTCTGCGCATTTCACGGTCCAATCGCTACACTTCACCGTGAAATGCATCGAAATGACCAGTCATTAACATGGAATAGGTGGGAATGACCATGAAATGCATGGAAATGACCGTGAAGTGTAACGATTGGACTGTGAAATGCGCGGAAATGACCGTGAAGTGAAGGGGCATGACCGTGAAATGCGCCGAAATGACCGTGAATCAACACGGAATAGGTGGGAATGACCGTGATATGCATGGAAATGACCGTGAAGTGAAGCGAATTGACCGTAAAATGCATGGAAATGACCGTGAAGTGAAGGGGTATGACCATGAAATGCGTCGAAATGAGCGTGAATCAACAAGAAAAATTTGGAATGACTGTGATATGCATGGAAATCACGGTCATTCCGTCTATTCCGTGTTGATTCACGATCATTCGACGCATTTCACGGTCATGCCCCTTCACTTCACGATCATTTTCGAGCATTTCATGGTCAATTAAACTTCACTTCACGGTCATTTCCATGCATTTCCGATCATTCCGCCTATTAAAGTGTTGATTCACTGATCATTTCGACGCATTTCCGCGGTGAAGTGTAGCGATTGGGACCGTGAAATGCGCGGAAATGACCGTGAAGTGAAGGGGCATGACCGTGAAATGCGACGAAAATGACCGTGAATCAACACGGAATAGGTGGGAATGACCGTGATATACATGGAAATGACCATGAAGTGAAGCGTTAATTGACCGTGAAATGCATGGAAATGACCGTGAAGTGAAGGGAATTGATGTGAAATGCGGAAGAAATGACCGTGAATCAACACGAATGAAGACGGGAATGACCGTGATTTCCATGCATATCACAGTCATTCCCCCTATTCCGTGTTGATTCACGGTCATTTCGGACGCATTTCACGGTCATGCCCCTTCACTTCACGATCATTTCAGAAAGCATTTCATGGTCAATTCACTTTACTTCACGGTCATTTCCATGCATTTCATGATCATTCCCGCCTATTCCATGTTGATTCTGATCATTTCGACGCATTTCACGGTGAAGTGTAGCGATTGGGCCGTGAAATGCGCGTGAAATGACCGTGAAGTGAAGGGGCATGGACCGTGAAATGCGACGAATGGCCGTGAATGAATCAACGAATAGGTGGGAATGGGAAAGTGATATGCATGGAAATGACCAAGTGAAGTGAAGCGAATTGACCGTAAAATGCATGGAAATGATGAAGTGAAGTGAAGGGGTATGACCATGAAATGCGTTGAAATGATCGCGAATCAACACGAAATAATTTGGAATGATTTGTGATATGCATGAAAATCACGGCCATTCCCATCTATTCCGTGTTGATTCACGATCATTCGGACGCATTTCACGGTCATGCCCTTCACTTCACGATCATTTTCGAGCATTTCATGGTCAATTCGCTTCACTTCACGGTCATTTCCATGCATTTCACGGTCATTCCGCTTATTAAAGTGTTGATTCATGGTCATCATTCGACATTTCACGCGAAGTGAAGTGCGATTGGACCGTGAAATCTTGTGAAATGACCGTGAAGTGAAGGGCATGGCCGTGAAGTGAAATGCGACGAAATGACCGTGAATCAACACGGAATAGGTGGGAATGAAAGTGATATACATGGAAATGACCATGAAGTAAAGCAAATTGACCGTGAAATGCATGGAAATGACCGTGAAGTGAAGGAATTGTATTTGAAATCGCTTGTAGAAATGACCGTGAATTAACGGAATGAAGACGGGAATGACCGTGATTTCCATGCATATCACAGTCATTCCCCCCTATTCCGTGTTGATTCACGATCATTTCGACGCATTTCACGCGGTCATGCCCCTTCACTTCACGGTCATTTCGCGCATTTCACGCGTCAATTCACTTTACTTCACGCGGTCATTTCCATGCATTTCATGATCATTCCGCCTATTCCATGTTGATTCACGGTCATTTCGACGCATTTCCGCGGTGAAGTGTAGCGATTGGACCGTGAAATGCGCTGAAATGACCGTGAAGTGAAGGGGCATGACCAGGTGAAATGCGACGAAATGACCGTGAATTAACACGGAATAGGTGGGAATGATCGTGATATGCATGGAAATGACCGTGAAGTGAAGTGAATTGACCGCGTGAAATCTTGCGGAAATGATCGTGAAATGAAAGGGCATGACCGTGAAATGCGTCGAAATGACCGTGAATCAACACGAAATAAAGCGGGAATGATGTGATATGCATGGAAATCACGGTCATTCCCGTTATTCCGTGTTGATTCATTTCTGGCCATTTCAGCGCATTTCACTGGCCAATTCCCTTAACTTCACGGTCATTTCCATGCATTTCACGGTCAATCAATTCGCTTCACTTCATGATCATTTCCATGCATATCACGGTCATTCCCACCTATTTCGTGTTGATTCACGGTCATTTGTCGCAGATTTCCGGTCATGCCCCTTCACTTCATGGTCATTTTCAGGCATTTCACGGTCCAATCGCTACACTTCACCGTGAAATGCATCGAAATGACCGTGAATCAACATGGAATAGGCGGGAATAATCGTGAAATGCATGGAAATGACCGTTAAGTAAAGTGAATTGACCGTGAAATGCGCGGAAATGATCGTGAAATGAAGGGGCATGACCGTGAAATGCGTCGAAATGGCCGTGAATCAACACGAAATAGGCGGGAATGGTGTGATATGCATGGAAATCACGGTCATTCCCGGGCTCTATTCCGTGTTGATTCACGGTCATTTCGCCAGCATTTCATGATCAATTCCCTTAACTTCACGGTCATTTCCATGCATTTCACGGTCAATTCGCTTCACTTCATGATCATTTCCATGCATATCACGGTCATTCCCACCTATTAAGTGTTGATTCACTGATCATTTCGTCGCATTTACGGTCATGCCCCTTCACTTCACGGTCATTTTCGGGCATTTCACGGCCCAATCGCTACACTTCGCGTGAAATGCGTCAAAATGACCGCAAAGAATCAACACGGAATAAGCGGGAATGACCGTGAAATGCATGGAAATGACCCGTGAAGTGAAGCGAATTGACCATGAAATGCTCGAAAATGATCGTGAAGTGAAGGGGCATGGCCGTGAAATGCGTCGAAATGCCGGTGAATCAACCACGGAATGACGGGAATGATTTGTGATTTCCATGCATATCACAGTCATTCCCGCTTTATTTCGTGTTGATTCACTGATCATTTCGACGCAAGCAACCGTGAATCAACGGAATGAAGACGGGAATGATTTGTGATTTCCATGCATATCACAGTCATTCGCTTTATTTCGTGTTGATTCACTGATCATTTCGACGCATTTCACGGTCATACCCCTTCACTTCACGGTCATTTCCATGCATTTCACGGTCAATTTGCTTCACTTCACGGTCATTTCCATGCATATCACGGTCATTCCCACCTATTAGTGTTGATTCACGGTCATTTTCGGCCAAGCATTTCACGGTCATGCCCCTTCACTTCACGGTCATTTCTGCGCATTTCACGGTTCAATCGCTACACTTCACCGTGAAATGCGTCAAAATGACAGTGAATCAACACTTGAATAGGTGGGAATGACCGTGAAATGCATGGAAATGGCCGTGAAGTGAAGCAATTGACCGTGAAATGCGAAAATGATCGTGAAGTGAAGGGGCATGGCCGTGAAATGCGTTGAAATGACCATGAATCAACACGGAATAAAGCGGGAATGATTGTGATATGCATGAAAATCATGGTCATTCCGTCTATTCGTGTTGATTCACGGTCATTCAAGCACATTTCACGGCCAATTCCCTTCACTTCACGGTCATTTCCATGTATTTCACGGTCAATTCGCTTCACTTCATGGTCATTTCCATGCATATCACGGTCATTCCCACCTATTCCGTGTTGATTCACGGTCATTTCGTCGCATTTCACGGTCATGCCCCTTCACTTCACGGTCATTTCCACGCATTTCACGGTCCAATCGCTACACTTCACCGTGAAATGCGTCGAAATGACCGTGAATCAACACGGAATAGGCGGGAATGACCGTAAAATGCATGGAAATGACCGTGAAGTGAAGTGAATTGACCGTGAAATGCATGGAAAAGACCGTGAATCAAAACAGAATCGCCGAGATTGATCGTGAAATACATGAAAATGACTATGAAGTGAAGCGAATTGACCGTGAAATGCATGGAAATGACCGTGAATCAAAACGTAATCGCCGGGATTGACTGTGAAATGCATGAAAATGACTGTGAAGTGAAGTGCATTGACCGTGAAATGCATAGAAATGACCGTGAATCAAAACGGAATCACCAGGATTGACCGTGAAATGCATGTAATTGATCGCGAAGTAAATGAAATGAGCGAAATTGACCGCGAACTGATTGAAATTGACCGTTAAGTGAATGAAATAGATTTTCAACCATCGACCTGATGGAATCTTGAAAATTAACTAGGTTGGTTGGCTAAATTAGCTTCTCCTACCCCAAAATCATATACGGTACGTCAAGTAACTAATTTTGGTTTAGAAGATATTCTTGTTAAATGAAAAAAGAAAGAAATGAAAAAAAATGTGAGAAATTTTTTTTTATATGCTTATGTATACATATTTATATAAATATGTATTAGAGAAAATTGTAGGTAGAATGAAGTTCTCCATGTAAAAAAATAAAAAATAAAATAAAAAAATAAATTTTTTTATTTTTTTTCATAGATTGGCACAGACTACAGTTTTGGCTACGGTTATAATCCGTAGTTATAGGGGTCATCAGATGGGCGTGGCCACGCCAGATTGGCACTCCCCCGCCGAATAGGGCAGCGAGTGGCGCAGATATTCTAGTTCAGCGCGCCCACCCCCGACAAATCCCTTTGGCTACGGATTGTGGTAGATATGGCTACGGTTATAATCCGTAGCCAAATATCTGCATCCAATAAAATAAAAATCTTTTTTTTTTTTTTTTCTTTTTCTTTTTAACATATAATTTTTGTTGTTTTTTGGGTCCCGTCATGAGGTCCATGTTATATCCAAACCGTACATCTATTTGGGGACCTCATAATAAGGCTTGAGACGGAAAATAAGACAGATCTAACTGTCAAGTGGACCACACTTTAAAAGGCAGTGGGGAATTGAATGTCTATCATTGAAACCCTTTTATGGGTCACAGAGGTTTTGGATCATTATGAAATTTGTTTTTCCTCTTCATCCAGGTTTTTGTGACCTTATGCATATATTGGATGGAAAAATAAATGTTACGGTGGGCCTTACAAAAGTTTCAATGCTGAAAATCAATTTTGTGCTGCTCTGTGGTGTGGTCCAGTTGATCTTTGGATATTAATTTTTTTTTTTTTGGGATAATGCTCCGAAATGATCTCGAAATACGGATGAACGTTGTGGATATAATAAATACATAACTGTGGGGCCCATATAACGTTGATCTATTTTGAACCGTTCGTACAACTCGGAGTACGACGAGCGTCAGCGCTCGTCTTCCCGCTTGAAGGAAAAAGCAGGGGCATTTTCGACCTTTGGAAGGGCGTCCGTACAGCTGGGGCGTATTCTCGCAAAGGAAAACGAGGTGGGCTTACCCTCCTAAATGGGCCATAAATGGGTCGTATTCTCTCAAATTTCTCTTTAAAACTTTTATGACCTTTAGAAGTTTTTAACGGTGGGAGTCATTGTCCTCACTGTTGTCTATGCTGAGTCCACTGGAGCTTTGGATGTAGCCCATTCTTTGGATATTGCCATAACATGATTTCTCTGAATGGATGAAAGGTGTAGATACAAAACGTACATTATGGTGGGAACACAGGACTTGGTGAGTCTTACTACTCAACCTGTAAGTGGCCAATCTCCGCCCAGGCCATGTACGGACGCGGATTAGTTACCGACAGGTTGAGACTCACTATTGAAGTAACGTCACCAAGTTGCGTGGGCCTCACCATGATAGTTGTGTTGCAAGTATGATCTAAACAATGAGACATCCAAATTTGGAGTGGACTCACCGTAGAAACAGTGGGAAGAGTGAAGTTCACTTTGAAATCTTCATAAGGTACACCATGATGTTTATTTGAGATCCAACCAGTCCATGTGTTAACGCAGGCATGAAAGAAGGGAAAACACAAATATCAACTTGATGGAAAACTTTTGTGGCCCTTAGAAGTTTTTAATAGTGGGAGTCACTCTCCCCACTCTTTTCTGTGGTGAGATCCACTCTAAATTTGGATCTAACTTATTCTTTGGATCATGCACTGATATGATCTCTTCAAATGGATGGACGGTGTGGATATAACACATACATCATGGTGGGGCCACATAAGTTGGTGATGTTACTTCAGCAGGAGTCTCGCTACTCAACGACTCGCTCCTCATCCGCATCCGCCAGGTACCACGAGATATATGCTACACCGCACCAATCATTACGAGATGCAGTTCTTTGGCAGGATGTTAGGTGGGGCCCACCGTGATGTTTGTGAGAAAGCCGCTTCATCCGTACGTTTTTCGGTAGAATGTGATTCCTCTTCTTGCAGCACTGTTCATTAATGTGGCCCAAATCAGATTGCAACGAACGGAATTTTCCTTCTTTTGGTAAGCAGAGGATATGATATCTTAAAATTGACGCGGATCAAAAACACAAGTGGGATGGCGTGAATGGAAACAGTGAAAATTAAACATCCACCGTTAAACAATTGTAGGGCAAAAAGTTTGGGATCACACTAATATATTTGTGTCTTCAGGTCATCCCACCAGGAATAACCTTACAACAGGTATGAATGCCATATAGACACAGGGTGGACCCAAGGAGGTTATAATGGTAGGCATTTCCCTACTTGCAATTTCGTGTTGAATGGTCTACTTGAGTTTTGGATATACCTCAATTTTTGTCTCATGTCATGGAATGAGCTGACAAAAGATAAACAGGGTAGATTTCTCACAAACATCATGGACTTTCTTGTGAAAGGCTTTAGTTGGAAATTCACGTTTGGCTGCCATAGCTTGATAACTCAAGTCAATTGATTGGTCATGTACGTTTACACCCGTTTTCAGTGCTCTAAGGTAGACCAACAGGGGATCACCATGTGTTGATGTTAAGGGGTTAGAATAGATAGAAATCCTACTCACACATGTGAGTATCTTCGCTTGATTTTCCTTCAACGTTGTGCATTTCGTTATTAATGTGGAGGCACAAACTTTTGCTCATGCACTCATGCCTTTAGAGGAACAAATCAATGGGTGCCAAGTGGTCATGATTAAACGTATCAATTAAAGAGGCAATATACCTTTTTTTTTTTTTTTTGGAAAATAGATTCATTTAAAGTTGTCTGCAAATATAGATTTCAAGGATCCCCAGGAGAAAAAGGACCCAGGGAGGCCTATCATATTGAAGCAACAAAAGGAGAAAAACGACAATAAAGACAGTCGACTACTACGCTATAGGACGCTCTCTAATCGCCCCTAGCCCCAATTTGTCAAGGAAAAGGAGACCGCGAACTGAGGGAGGTCCGCTAGGTGCTCAAAGATGAAGGACCTCTGAAAATCACCACCCTGCCTAGCCAAACTATCCGCAGGAGCATTACCTTCCCTAAAAATATGAGAGAATTTGATCCGGCCTCTGATCTTCAGAGAGCTGATTCTGTTTATCCAATATATCCAACGCTATCCCAACTTTGCTAAACCATTTAACACCTTCACAACCAACAGCAAATCAGATTCAAGAATGATCTGAATAAAACCTCTGGCAAGACAGAGATTCAACCCGTCAAACACCGCCCGAAGTTCAGAGTAGGTGTTGGAGCCGACACCGTACCCGAAGGAGAAAGCAAACAGAAACTGTCCCCTATCACCTCTACAAATGCCACCACCTCCTGCTGCACCCGGGTTGGATCTGGAGGATCCATCAATATTCACTTTGACCCAATTACAGCAGGGTCTAACCCATTTCACCACCTGAACCAAACTGACGGGCGGCGCTCTAGCAAAAAAGGAAGATGGACTGCCCCTACCTCTGATTTGGTACCTCCTCTGCTGCACAGAAAACGACACTGGAGGCTGGCCCTGCAGGGAGGGATGAAGCTGGGGGGCGCTGGTGCTCAGCCACCATTGAACATGGCAGATAACCGAGCCCTCAGAGAGGGTCTTGCCTTCAAATCGGGCAGTGTTCCGAGCCTTCCATAGCTCCCACAGCAAGAACGCCGGAGCGAGAAGACATCTGGTCCTGGAACTTCTTCTACTTTGTCCTACTCCCCACCACTGCAACAGCCTCACCTTAATCGAAAGAGCCGAAAAAATATTAATGCCGAACTGAACAGCAAGCCACGTCCATGATTGGTTAGCGAGGGTGCTTTTTAAAAGAAGATGGGAAAGAGATTCAGACACTGAAGCGTCAGTAGGCCCGGATCTACAGTACTCACATTTAGAAGCAAGATGGACACCTCACTGTTGGACAACATCATCCACAGGAATTGCCGAATGTAGAGCCTTTTAAAGAAAAACTGAAATCCTGGGGGGCAGATTGATGTGCCAAACCCACTGCGCCCACCGAGGATGCTCACGAGAAGCTCTTTTCGTCGCCCAGGTAGAGGATATCGAGAAGGAGCCCGACGGGGTGAAAGGCCAAATAGAGACATCAGGACCATCAGAGGTGCAAAAACCTTGCTGGAAGAGGAGATTGATGACTGATTGCGGAAGAAGCTGGAAAACTGCAGAGGGGGTAAACGGACCAGCCCTGTCCAGGAAGGAATTAACCTTCAGCTCAGTAAGGTGGGCCGGGATCGGGGTGGGAATCAGACTCTGGAGGGGGCCGAGGCCCTTCCAATTGGCGGTCCAAAGGTTACATTCGCCTTGACCAAGACTCCATTGGACATTGGCCTGGAGGAAAGGAAACATTTTACGGATTTCCTTCCAGAAAGGTGACGCCACGGAGGCCGACCGCTGGGAAGAGAGATCATCGAGATCCGAGGCATATTTTGCAGCCATAAACGAGCCCCAGAGGGATTTCCTCTCGCTGAAATGAAAGATCCAAGCCAGTTTAATACGGAACGCCTTTCAAATTTTCGATAATTTTCGAATTCCCAAACCTCCCTCATTCTTGGGGAGGGCCACCTCATTCCAACTATGCCAGTGGAGCTTCTTTCTACCGTCCATCCAGCCTCAAAAGAAGTTCGCAAAGCGTTTCTCAAGAGCGGAAATCACCTGCATCGGGATATGCGACGCTGCTAGAGTGTGGACTGGGATACTCTCCAGCACGTGTTTCAGGAGAACCAATCTGCCAGCCAGAGATAAGCATTTGGCTTGCCAACCGCTTATACAACCTTCAATCTTGTGAAGGAGGGGTTCGAATGACGAAATTTTGACTTTCCCCTCTGCCAATGGAACCCCTAGGTACATTAGATGCGCTGACGACCTAGAAATGCCGAGCAAATCTTCCACCATTTTCGTCTTGGCATAGGAGAAAATTTTGGGGGCAAAAAAGGAGCTTTTCCTAAACTTTATGGCCTGGACCGAGTTAGACTGATAGGTTTCTAGGAAAGCCTACAGCTTGCGTAGCGACACTTTTCCGCCATTAAGAAACAGCAGGGTGTCATCTGCATAAAGGAGATGGGAGATCAGGGGACAACCACGAGGAGCCTTGTATGGAAGACAAAGGCCTTAATCTGCTAAGCTGGAGAGACCCCTACTGAGAACCTCCGTAGCGATGATGAATAAACTGGGCGAGAGCGGGTCGCCTTGTCGAAGGCCTCGAGAAGACTTGAAGAACTAGGCACGAGAACCGTTAATTAGAACTGAGAACTACACATTACCCCAGCAGGCTTCAAGAATCTGGATCCATCTAGAACTGAAACCGAAGCAGAATAGGACTTGCTTGAGAAAGTCTCATTCCACCCGGTCATACGCTTTCTCCATATCAAGCTTTAAGACTATGTTTCCACCCCGAGCTTTCCTGTTAATGTCCCTGAAAAGCTCTTGAGCCAATGCAATGTTCTCTGTAATTGATCTGCTATGGATAAATGCTCCCTAATGGGACGATATAATAGAAGGGAGCACCTTACTAATTCTTGTTGCAACCACACTTGCCATGATCTTGTAGAAGCAGTTGCACAAACTTATCGGTCGGAAGTTAGAGAATCTAGTCGGGGAGTCTGATTTTGGGATGGGGTAAATCAGAGTAGCCGCAACCGCCCTCAGGAGCTTCCTGCCTTGAAAGAGATACTTGGTAGTATTGAGCAGGTCGAGTCTCACGATATCCCAGCAGTAGGCAAAAAATGTAGCCGAGAAGCCGTCTGGCTCGGGAGTGCTATCTATAAGCATGGCTTTGACTGTCGTCTAGACTTCCTTCAAGGAGGGAGGGTTAAGAGGTTGTTGTTGATCTCCTGCGAGATGAGGTGGGGAATATTGTTCAAAAGGGCGGACCTACTGTCGCAAGCCCCAGCCGAGAAGAGAGTTGAGAAATGGTGGATAGCCGCATCGCTGATTTGAGCCTGCTCTGTTAGCACTTGGCCATAATCCACCGTGATTTTATGAATGCCAGCTCTTCTATGCCTGGCCGCAGCCACCGCGTGGAAAAAAGCAGTGTTCCTGTCACCCACACTTAGCTAGTTGACACGAGATTTCTGTTTCCAGAAAATCTCCAGGTGGTCCTCCATGGTACGTAAATGGTCCGCAACCGCAGCATGATTGGACTGCAAATTTGCAGCACGAACATCATCGTCTGACGCCAACTATTGAAGCTCAACTTCCGCAGCAGCTAGAGCTTCTTCTGCCTACTTGACTTGGAGAAATATGTTTCCAAAGCTATTTTTGTTCCACAAAATCAATGCTTGTTTAATAGCTTTAAGTTTAACTAAGATGTTTAGGATGGGGTGGTTAGAGTCAACTTGGACCCACGCTGCTTTGATCAGAGGCATGAAGGAATCGGGTTGAGTCCACATTCGCTAGAAGTTAAAAGACTTGGGGCCGCTGTATTGCTGAATTGGGTTTTGCAGAAGTAATGGAGCGTGGTCGGATGAGATTCTGGGGAGGTGAAGAACCTGAAAGCAGGGGAAGGAGGTGGACCACTTGGCGTTAAGCAGAACTCTGTCCAAACGGGCCCAAACTCTGGCCGCCCCGGCTTGGTTATTGCTCCACGTAAAGCGGCTGCCCACGAAGCCAGCATCGACAAGACCTGCAGCATTGATTGCTGTGAAAAACTCAGCAGGGCTTGAGCTGTCCATGTCCTTGTGACTTCTTCTTTCGGTTGCATTTACCACAGCGTTAAAATCGCCACAGATAGCCCACGACCCCTGAACGGTCGTCGCAGTCGCTGACATCTCGTCCCATAGATCCCTTCGGACAGATCTGGAACAACTTTTGTAAACAAAGGACATGTGGATGTCCCCCTGATTATTCTGAGCCTGAATCTTGACTGTAAGCATCCGGGCCGAAGCACTTAACAGAGAAACTGCCACTTGGTCATTATAAAACAGTCATATTTTCCCACCTGCATTGCTATTGGAAAGATATTGATGGAAGCCGAGGGATAGGCCTACCCCTACCCTTCTATCATCTCTGAGCATTTGCTCAAGAATAGCCACGATCCAAGGCTTGTGAGCTCTGATTAACCTCCTACATGACCGCCTTGATCTTATACCGTTGTCAATGCCTCAGACGTTCCATAGAAGGGTCTTATCCATTAGTTACACACCCTGAATTTACAGCCCCTCGCTTTAGTCTGCGCAATCTGGATTCTCAATCACCCTTTAAGTAACGGATTCTCGGTCTCCTTAATCTTGTTGTCACTGCTTTCTCTCTAGTAAGACTGGAGATAGTCTGCTGAGGTTGCCCTGGTTTTGTCTGATCTTTCTAGCAGTCTGGATCTGAGTGGTGTTGCTGAACCAGGATGGTCCTTCCATGGGTGGGACTGGATATGGAGGAGAAGAAAGGGGAGAGATCAACTTCCAATCTGGATCTAATGGGGTTTATGGGCTGAGGACAGTGAGAGATAAGTTCTTGAAGTGAGGGGGGGGGGGGGAGTAGCTCGTTATCTGGAAGTATGCAAGGGAACCATGCTTCTGCAGATCTTTCTCTAGCTCTAGGACACTGATTCGGAGGTCTGCAAGAGATAGATTCTTGAGGAGGACGCTCTTCTGCACCTTTTCCAAATACACTCCCCTCATCTGTGGCTGTTTGAATTGAGCATTGCGGAGATAGGCCTTCTACTTCTGCCAAAAACAATTGTATTTGAAGGGTACCACAGTTTAAGGTCCGAGGTGTTCTTGCCTGATGTAGAGAGGGACTCTGGTTTAGTGGCGAAACTTGCGTCTTAGAGCCCTCTTCAAGAGGTAGACATGTGGGCTGATCTGATAGTTGTTGGATATCTGGTGGCCTAGGTTGGATGTCCTCTAAATTTTCATCGGCAATTTTTAGGAGGGGTCCATCTGAGTCACTTCGGCATTTCCTTGAACACCATCCAGGCGAACATGGGTGTTGAGATTTTGCTGCTGGCTCAGCATTCCAGCATCGACATTTCCTTGAACACCATTCGGGCAAACATGGGTGTTGAAATCCTGCTGCGGGCTTGGCAAACTGTTACATACTTCGGCATTCTTGGTCTGAAATCTCCTTTCCACCCACCGTCTGGTTCCTTCCTGCTGAGGATCCGGCCTGAGGGAAGTGAGACCTTCATCATGAACACCGCTAATTATGTCTTATCCAGGACTTGAAGTTTCAGGATTTGTCGCAGATTTGAACCTGGTCGAAGCAGCACTTTGATGCAGGCAAATAATTGGAATAGACCATAGCTACTTTGAGAGTTGATCTGAAGCGTGGTGCTGAAGTAGTTTGCTAAATCCAGGACCACCGATTCCATCCAGGCATGAGCAGGAATCCCATATAGTCTGTTCCATCTCCTGTCATCTCCCATCACTTCCCCTTTAGACATTGAAGTGAGACCCATTCGTCTGTGCAGTTCGAAATCAGCAAGAAAATCTACTAGCTCTTCCTTAGTTTTTAAAACAATCAGGAATTTCTCTGGCGAGATTCTCATTATGTCTATGGAGGATCGAACAAAATTGGAATCTCTAATTGCGTCTAGCAGTTTCAAAATGGAAATGTACGGTCCCTTTGCTCTTCCTACCAGGGTGAGTTACAGCTCGAGGAGCCTAATGTTCACTGCATTGCGATCCGCAATAGTCAAGTACTCAGGAGGATCCTCTGTTTTATCCGAATGAGGATTGAAGCCCTTTGAAAGTGCCGCAACATAGGAGATAGTGTGGCACGCTTGTGTCTGCGGGCGAATAAGGATCTTGGGACCGTTGTTAGAGGGTTGATGAGATCAGGATTTCACCCACCTCGCAGAGACAACCCTCCCGTCGATGCGCTGGTCATTTAGAACATCCATTGCCGCTTTTGCATCTTGCTCATATCAAAATCTGACGAATGCGTATCCTCGTGGTTTTTGCAAACTTGGCAGAGTGGGGATGTATACATCCAAGATCCTCCCATATTTCTCAAAAATCCCCTAAATGTTGGCAGCGGTGCAATCAAATGGGATGTTCCCCACAAACAGGCTAAACCCTAGATTTCGGGGTTATAGATTTGGAAAGTGTTTGTTGGGGTGATGGGTTTGCAAATCGTCCGCCTAAGGAGGAGAGGGTTCTAATAGAGGGGAGGATGATCTTCCCCTAGTCACCGATTTTGGCTGTTGAGATCTGCGGCGCTCCGAGTATCTGGATCTGCCTCTTTGTGCCGGCCTGGATCTACCTCTCTCCCGATGCCTGAAACTATCCCTCATTAATTCCAATTTTTGGCTGGATGATCTTCCCCTCGTCACCGATAGGTTCAAGACCTTGAAAACTTTGTGATGGACCTCATGAGGCAATATACCTAGCACCTATATAAAAAGACCAGTTGAGAAAACAAATCTTATCTATGATACACTCGACGAGGCCGTCTTTTACCATTCTTCCAGAATGAGATATCTTCCTAGATACATATTCCAAGAGTTTGTAGTGTTCAAGAAGTTTTGGAATATTAGAAGAGTGAGCTGATTTCCAAGTAAATCCGACTATAATTTGGACCCAAGTCAGGAGAAAATGGACAACAACTACTTTAAGTTCTAAGTCATACAATGATTGAAATAAAAAGAACGGGGGAGTTTGAGAACATGATCTTATAGTTGTGGCTCAATTGGGATTAAGGGAATAAGAGAACTAGATGGAAGATCTAGTTTAATACATTTTTGATAACAAATCATTATCAGGATAATCTTGTCCATCTATCCTCTCCAGCACTCTAAACCATCATGGAGTTAATGGTTAAATGCAAAAGGTGGCTTGATCTGGACCGTCTAACAACTCAGTTGGAAGTGCATGAGGTGGGCCACCAGGTGAGTGGCCATGATCGATTTGAGATCCAGATTAGCAATCTCCTGATCATCTCGAATCCAATTAATGAGCCGCAAACATCTCTATAAAGGGATTAATTATAAGAAGATAATCCTAGAAGCCAACAATTTTGTATCCACCCAGGAGATTTTCTTATGTAGAAAGCACATCATAGACACAAAAGATTCAGGATCAGTAAGAAACCCAGTGAGGGTTTTATCGCCTCAACAAGTTATAAAAGGAGAATATGATAAAGAGCTCGAAGCCTTACATCAAACACATATATCTACTTTTCAGTTTATCTTTCATTTATATATTTTAGCATAGCCTATTTTAGTTATAGCTTAGATTGCTACTATAGTACCATAGGGTAATATTAAATATCTACAACCTTAAGTTGTTGGATCATGATTAACTAAGTTTTTATTTAGGTGATCATACCAATCCGATATATCATGTTGATCACCCGCCTCAATTGTCTATTCCGATAGATGAATTAGGTATTTATCTCTTGTTTATTTTATTTTATTTTTTTGTTTATTTGATACTTTGTCGATTGTAATGGACAATACATTCAAATATTAATAACATCGACATTATTTAGCATTCCTTTTGTTTTATTCATTTATATATGTTTCTTTAATAAATATCAAGTTAAAATACTGGTTAAATAACAATTCCTTAAGTTCATTAACACAAGGCAAAAAGAATCCATTCAAAAGGGCTAACCCCGACCCTTTCACAAATCGTTAATCATAACCAGTGGTTAAGATGATAATTGAATCGCTGTGTCTAGTCTCTAATCAGTTTGACTCAATGCGAGAGACGTCAATGGTCCAATCAAACATTGAGTCTCGTAGACTCTGGCAAGATCTTGCATCATATATATGTTGCCTCGTGTTTGATTGAATTGACACAACAATGTGGGTTACGGTTTTCAAAATGGACATGAATTGCATGTATATCTAAAATATGGGTGTGTAATATTGGAGTGTATATTTTTTTATTCAAATAAATTATATATGTTTTCTCCATTATCATTTTTATTTATTACTCATTGTTGTTTTATGTGCGCGTGTGTGTGTGTGTGTGTGTGTGTGTGTGTGTGTGTGTGTGTGTGTGTGTGAAGAATATGATTGAAACATATTTGTTTGGAGACTTTATCAATGTTTTCGTATCCTCCGAGAATGAAGACAAGTTTGATATGAAATACATTATAAGCTTTAACTTGTTTGGTTCTTCATAAACTTATAATATTGACCAGCAAATAAGTTAGAGTAGCTTAACCCATATGATAATATACATGGTGTAATTGTTGTGTGGATGATGAATTTTTGCCATGGGGCATTGTCCCCACACAAGTAAATGTGTACACGTGTATATATTGAGTGGATATACGAAGTTGATCTAGATTAGTTGTTTGGCATTGGCTTTGCGCCTCTCATGCTTGTCATGCTTATCATTGGATATGAGATGTCCTAAAGTCCTAGTAGGGATTTGATCGATTGTTTTAATTTTATTTAAGGCTCTCATGTAGATCATGGTGGATTTGGTGGCTGATCAAGTTTTTACAAGGATAGGATTCTCAACAAAGGATCCATGACTCTCATAAATTTAGCCTCATATTAGCGATTAAAATGATTGATCAAATATAGTCGGCCAAACTAGTGTTGATTAAATAATTAATTTCAAAATCATTATATGCATTGTTTTGTTATTAAAAAAAAGAGAGTTGATATTTGCTTTTGGATAATCAATCATGATCATAGAACATGCTAAGCCTAGGACAATGAATCTTAAGGCAGTATGTAAAAGGATATGTATATCAATATAAAACAGGATTATTACATACATTTATGCAATGTACAAGTGAAATCGATTAAGCTTAAATAGTTTTGACTTGGCTAAAGTTCTTATATATTTAGGTAAATATAGTGTAGGTATTATTTGCAAGTACCTAATAAAGATTGTCCTAAAGAGATTCATCTACAAAGCCTATAAATATACGAGAGCAGCATAAAAAGTCTCATAGAGTTCCCACACCCTAAGAAAGCTTCCTTGACACAGTTGAAATCTTTGGTCAACCAGGTCGAGAGAAGAATAAGAGAGAATGAGCAAGGAGGTCGTCTTCCAGTCTTTATAAAAGATACAATTTGTTTTGAGTTTGTGTTAATTCATGCATACCTTAAAAGTATATATGATTTTAGAAAAAAAAAATATATGATTTTATTAATTTTGTTATCAAAGTGGTATTAAACTGCGTGCATAAAAAAATAGTGTAAAATTTTTAAGACACAAGGAAATGACTTGATTAACTAATTTTTTGGTCAAATTTTCTATCAGGTAATTAAGGCTTGTGTGCACATATAAGCTATTTCATAATGATAATATTTTCACAAACCTAATAAGAGAAGAACATTTATAAGTCCAAACTTTTTTTTTTCCTCAAATATTCACATTGTGTCAAGAAAAATGCTTTTAACCATAGGAAATAAATTTTTTTTTTTTGTTTTTTTTGTTTTTTTTTTGTTTTGTTTTTCCTTAAACACCTATATCAAAACCTCTTGTTTTTATTAATAGCAAAATGTGTGTAATGCTTTTGCATATGGATTGCTAATGGTACATGTCGGTATATCATATGTCAATATTCACAATTTAGTTATATAATTTTATAGGCTTTTCTTCCTAAGGTTTGGATCATGTTGAAGTTTTTTTTGTTTTTTTTTTTAATTTTATTTTACGTGTAATAAATTTTATTTTAACATTAATTCACTAGATTTTGAAAATCATATCTTAGAACGCTCGAAAAATTTACCTGGAGTTTACATAATATGTTTAGCATGTATGGTTAAAATTTTAACTTGATCCAATGGTTAAATTTACCAATCGCTTGTAAAATTCGAACCAGATATAATGGTTTATAATATCTTTTTATGTATACATTAAATCAATATAAATTTTTATATGTAAGCATCAATGCGTACTATGTGCATACACAAATTCACCTAAATCTAACAATTGAAATTAGCCACAACTATGTCTTTATTTAAAGGATTTAAAATCTATGATAAGAACTTTAACTCTTCAAATTTAAAAATTATTGATTGAGTGCCTTTAATTTGGTACAACTTTCTTTCTCAATTTAATCAAGATATATTTCGGTCGACCATTGCATGTTGTGATATGTTTGGTCAATCGAAGGTCCAGTTAGGTTGACCAAAGCATGCCGTAATGAAGTTTTCGGTCAACCGAATGTCCAGTTGGGTTGATTGAACGAGCGCATAAGTTTTACATCAATGTAGGTTTTATTTTCTAATTCTGTATGGTAGTATATAGAAGTACGTTCGTTTACGAGTAATGCTAGAGACGTTCTAGAGGCTAGCATAATTTTTCTAGGGTATGAAGGAAAAAGCTAAGGTTTTCATTTGGAAGTCTCTTGTAACTTTCTGATTATAGTGGATTTTTCGTCACTTTGTGTTGTAGTTTTTTGCCATATGAATTTTTCACATAAAATTCATGTGTTCTCTATGTGTGTGCTTGAATTATTATTTTTTCTTTATTGCTTGTTTGATTTATAAGGTTGCTTTTGTGCCCAATAAAAATAATATAGATTTGACCAACATAAAAATTAGGCAATAAATGAATATGTTAGTTTAATATGTGTCTTTGAAATTTAAGATCAATCCAATAATTATATGGTTGAAAATAAATTAATTATTGACTGTTTAGGAACTATTATTTGTAGTCCAGAAACAATAGAAGGGTCACATCTTTAAACTTGTTTTCTTAATAATCTAAGGATGAGGATCACCACATATTTAACCATTTTGATGCAAGAATGAATGGAATCCCAAGCCTATATGGCGAGCTTTAGAGCTTTTATATTTGGATAGAATCTCACACACATATATAGTATATGTTTTTTTTTTTTTTTTTTTTAATAATCATGAACCATGATATATCATGGTCCTCTATTATCAATGATCAAGTTACACACTGATTCTTTCATTGTTTCTTTTTTAAAACCAGAAATTCCATTGAAGAAAAGGTAATATAACCATTCAGGATGGACCCTACAAAAAGGAAGGGGACCACCCTATCATATGAGCCTAACTGCACAAGAAAAACCACACAAGAAAAGGTCGAAGGAAATGCGACATAAAGAAACTGAAAAAACCAACGAAACCATCAGGAATGTCGTAAGTTACCGAGGCCTGCCTGATCGAGAAGAAGAGCACCTCGTACCTTAGCCGGAAGGTCATACTTGGAGAGAAAAAGAGAATTAGGATTACCCTCACTGGCTAATCTAGCTAACACATCAGCTACAGAGTTGCCTTCTCTGAAGATGTGGCTGAAATATAGGTTGAGGGAGCTACGGAACTCCTGAATCTTACCTATCTTATACCAAATATTCCAAGGAACTGAATCATACCTGTCCGCGGCAGCGTTAGCAATTGACAAAGAGTCTGATTCGACAATGATGTTGTGGACGCCCAACTTGGAGCAGATCGAGATGCCATCAAGCATAGCCTGGGCTTCAGCAATAGTGTTCGTGGTTTGACCGTAATTACGATGAAAAGCCAAGATCATATTACAATGGTGATCCCTACAAACCCCACCCCCACCACTCGGGCCAAGATTCCCTCTGGAGGAACCATCAACATTCAACTTAAGGGAGCCCCTAGCAGGTTTAAGCCAAGTTACTATAGTGTGGTTTCTAAGAGAAGGTGTCGCGGCCTTGGTAATATTAAGAAGCTGAAGCGTGATTGAATCCGCCAGTGAATTCTGATCCTCATCCAGGATAGTGCAAGCCAAATTATGCAACCAGCGAGTAACTTTAAATATGATCCGGGAGGTAGACATCGCGCGACCTTCAAAGCGAGCCAGATTTCTGCTGAGCTAGATTTTCCAGGTGATCACACTGGGAACAAGACCAATGAGGCAAGTCACTCTGGATTTTCGGGTAGCTGTGGAGATCCAGAGGTTAAAGCGTTGCAAAATGGACTGATTCGGGGGGTTGTTGACACCAAAGATCTTGCTAAAATGATCCCAAACGGAGACTGCAATGTTGCCTTGGCTGAACAGATGGTCCCGGTCCTCCTCCTCACCTATAGAAGGGACAGTGGTTGCCGCAATCTGCTCGGAATGAGGAGAAGCTTGCTGCTTTGCAACACACTGTATCCGAGCATCAATAGAGCTCCCTTCATGAATCTGAAAACTGATCCGAGTAGTAGGGGGCTGATCGGAGTGAAGAGGTAGGGGAGCCGGCAAAAACAGGGCCTGCTGATGATGAGAATTTTGCTGGACTGAGGGGACCTGTGCAGGAGCAGAATTCCGCTGGACTGTGAGGGCTTGAATATAGCATTCGCAGCGAGATGCCATCGAAATTCCGATCTTCTGGAGGGATTTGTCTACTGGAATGACATTTTTATAGATCTTCCAGACGAAGATGCTCATCTTGAGAGGGAGAGCCTTAGACCAAACCCAATTAAGCTAGCGAAGAAGGGGATGATGGGGCCTGACTTCATTCCAAGCTGACTTCACTGAGAATTTTCCAGATGCAGAGAGGTCCCAAATCATTCAGTCTTTCCTGTTGGAAAGCTGAGGGGGAGAGGTAGTAATTAAACGTGTCGCTCGAGGGGAGATAATGGAGCTGATTTCAGACAGACTTACAATAGGTGGGTGGTGGAAGAGTTCTCTAACAGTGGCATCTTTCAAATGCAGCGGGATGGCTCTGACAGATGCGCCAGCTAACAGACCACAGCTAGACCAATTCTGGTTCCATAAATTGACGTTAGCTTCCCCGATCAGCCATTTGGAGTGGCTAATGGTAAACTGCAACACTTTGAAAGTCTCATTCCATGAAGATGACGAGGGGAGACCATTCGCACCATTTGAAGCAATGGTCTTCAAGAAATACCTGGCTGAAATGTACTTAGCCCATAAGGACTTACCTTGCAAAAGGTTCCATCCCATCTTAATTCTGAATGCCCGAGAAATGTCCTTGAAGGATCTGACGCCCAGACCTCCTTCAAGCACAGGAGTACTCACCAACTGCCATTTAACCCAGTGCTTCTTATTGCCTTTCTCAGAAGATCCCCAAAAGAAGTTAGCAATCGCCCTGTTGATAGCTTTGGCCATTGATTTTGGGATGTTGACAGCAGCAAGCATATGGATGGGAATGCTAGAAAGGACGTGCTTGATTAAGACCAGTTTGGCTGCTTGATTTAGGAGCTTTACTCTCCACCCGTCAATCCTGCGAGCGATCTTTTGGACAATCTACTGCAACTGCAGGGCCGAAATTCTTCCTTTGGAAAGTGGCACTCCAAGATACGTAATAGGGAGAGAACCCTGCTTATAGCCAGTAATGTTGCTAAGCTTTTGGATTTTGGTTCTGGAGCAGTTTTTCGGGACGATGAAGGATGTCTTGGCTGAATTCACCTTTTGACCGAATGCATTTTCGTATTGAGTGATGAATCTGAGCAGTGCGCACGTTGGATAACCTGCCATTAAGAAATAATATCGCATCGTCAGCATAAAAGAGGTGGGTGATAATGGGGCATCGTTGGGGAAGCTTGAAGGGTTGGCAGCAGCCCGACGAAAAAAGGTTTGATAAACCCCTACTAAACACTTCAGCCGCAATAATGAAAATGGTAGGGGAGAGTGGGTTCCCCTTGCCTCAAACCCCTGGAGGACTTGAAGAAATCGAAATTCCTACTGTTAATGACGACTGAGAACCAAATATCTTCCTAGTAACGCTGCAACTTTGAAATCCAATGGCTGGCAAAACCAAACTTCTTAAGAACCTCAACGATGAACCCCCACTCCATTCGATCATATGCTTTCTCCATATCAACTTTGATAATCAAGTTTCCGCCAAAAACTTTACGATCAAGATTAAAAGCCATTTCCCTGGCTAATGAGATATTCTATACAATAGATTTGCCATGAATGAAAGCACTTTGCTCTTCTAAGATTAGATGAGGAAGGATGGGGGCCAACCTGGAGGTCATGATTTTGGAGAAGATCTTCATGATGCAATTGCACAAACTGATGGGTCTGAAATCTGCAATAGGTTCCGGATTCTTCTTCTTTGGGATAAGACTGATTAGCGTGCATTTAAAGGCCCTCGGAATTTTACCTCCACTGAAGAAGTCTGTAGCCGCTTCAAAGAGATCGGACTGAATGATTTCCCAACAACTAGTGAAGAACGCGCCGCCAAATCCATCGGGGCCAGGGCGCTGTCAACGGGAATGGAGAAAGCAGGTTGTCTTACTTCTTCCAAGGATATGGGCTTTGAGAGATACTTGTTCATGTCTTCAGACACAAGATGGGGAATGTGATTAACCAGATCACCTATTTGATTGTTGACGTTGGAAGAGAAAAGGTTCGAAAAGAATGAAATAGCTTCTTCAGCAATTTCCTCAGTTTTCTCGATGGTAGCACCAGAGGTCATTTTCAGCTTCCTGATTTGAATTCTCCTGTGATTTTCGAGGACTGACTCGTGAAAAAATTTCATGTTCCTGTCTCCCTCAGTCAACCAGGTAATCCGGGACTTTTGTTTCCAAAAAATCTCCTCTTGAAGTAGGGCCTTTTTGAGATTAGCGTGGGCCTTGTTAAGATTGAGCGTGTCTGCCTCGGAATACGAGCTGAGAAGGGCATGCTCAGCCATGAGAACTTCAGTTTTAGCAAGCTGAATGTTTCTGTCAACGTCACCAAAAGTCTCCTTGTTCCAAGTCCTAAGGATGGATTTCAGCCTTTTCATTTTAATATAGAACTTGATCATAGGCGTGCCAGGGGTCACTTCATTCCAAGAGGCGCAAACTGTTGAAAGAAAGTCATCGTGGGTGGTTTGTTCACTCCCCAAGTATAGGGTTGTGATGTAGTAATAAACTCGGTGAGACCGAGGTCGAATCCACAGGGACTGAAACCTGTACGTAATCTGAAACTAACTAGATCTAGAACTAGGATAAGATGAAATCTAAATCAGGAGAAAATATGAGAATAATGATGAGAGAATAATCTAAAACTTAATAAATTCAAAGGAAAGGAAACTAGGGTGCTAAGGATCCACTTGTAGAGATCAGGGAGAACTACACTTGATTCATGAAAATTAAACTGAACTTTATTTGATCTAGTTTTTAAGAGATGAAAGGTGTATGAATTAGAATGGATTCCATCACCAAACCATGCCCAGGAGACAAAGCAAAAAACAGAATTAAACTAATTACCAACCAATCAACATACTATGAAGGTTAGGAAGGGTACCGACATCCAACCATGCCCAGGAGATGATGGTGAACAACAGGGCTTCCTGACGTCATAAAACATACAAGGAGAGAAAATACTCAAGCCATCACAAATTTACTGTAATTCAGTCACAATAAACCATTAATAACTAAAATAATTTCTTAAATAAAAACTAAGATCACATCAATTCAAGAATAAATCAACATGTAGAATTTCCCATCACCCCCACAAGCTTCACCCCTTAGCCCTAGCTAAGGGGTTTAGCCCAACATAGTTCACAGGAAAAACAAAAGAAAAAAATAAAGAAAAGAAAAACTAAAACTTCAAAAACTTCTCTCTCTCTCTCTCTCTCTCTCTCTCTCTCTCTCTCTCTCTCGTCCACGTTCCACCTCCCAAGCTTCCCTGGCAATTTCCCCTGTCACTTCACCTTTCTTTCTTTTATAGTGATAGGAAAGTCAGTCAGATGGCCTGGAGTTGGCGTTCGGCTGGGAGAGTCTGTGCGTAACTCATTATCGCAACCAAGAAACAATGTCCCTACTTCATTCTGTCCTAGCTTTCTTTCCAAAAGATCTACATCCCTTGGAACAATTTTTGAACAAAATACATAATGGACGGTCTGGATTACCCATCCAATGGTGATCAGAAACAAAAAAAACCCGCAGTGGCCGGATTTCCCTGCACAGGGTGCGAACGCAATCGCGCTGGACTCCTGATGGAGTCCATCATCGTTAGTAAAGGAGAAATCCATACCGTTCATTGTATTTACCTCGAAAAACCAGTAGGAAACGGCCGGTTTTTTACTGGATTTAGTGAAGCCTACTGAGCTTTTCAGACTACCGTCTGAATTGCTATTGAATGATGAAAAACTGATCATTCGTTGTCTTCTGCAATTCCGTCACCTAGTATTTGATGATAGGGACTGTGGGCTCCTGATGGACGGTCCAGATCAGACCAAGTATGCATGATGGTGGCCCACAACTTTCCTCCACAAGCTCTGTTGTGAAACAGAGCTTACGGATGCCGCTGTGATGATTAGTGAGGCTCAGGACGACGTCAACTAGAAAATCCATACAGTCCATTGTCTTTAGAATGAAAAACCATCTGGGAATGGCGAGATTGGATTGATTTCGGTGTGGCCCACAAGTCTATCTACTCCGCCGTCCATCTCAAGTTTGAACACAGATTCCTTGTGATTGGGTGCATAGGACCGAAAGGTAACCATGATTGTGGTCGTACCAACCCTATGGACACAATGGACAGTCCAGATCATACATATGTATGATGGGTGGACCCCACTAAGCAAAAACGGACGGACAGCGTCCGTCCGCTGTTTTTACGCAGAGAGAGGCTGAAGGAGACGGGCGGGGCTCAGTCAAAGTGGTTGACCGATCCCGTGGGTTGCGAGGGTGCGTGTACATGGTGTACACGCACTGTACATGCAAGGTCCACTGCGATGTAAATGTGGAATCCGTTCCGTCCATCTCTTTTCTCAGATTATTTTAACTGTTAGGACCAAAATTGAAGCATATCTAGATATCAGGTAGGCCCAGAATCATGATTCTGAGGGCTGATCTGTCCGTTAGGCCACTTCTAGGGGGATCCGACGGCTGAAATTTGACATGTATAGTTAATATAGGGCGTTCAGGCCACGTATGAAGTCTCGTGTCAATCGGATGGCGGAAACCCTATGTTCTGGCATTCTGGACGTCCTTCGGGCCACTTGAGCTTTAGTTTCTTGATTTCCTTGGATCTCGGGCGTTGATCTTGGTTCACTGGGGTCCGTCCCTTGCCTTTGGTGTCATCAGAGCATTAAATCCATGCTTTTAGCACCATTATTCAGTCCCTGCTTGTAATTACATCCTGTATTACAAATGTGATTAAAACAGTCGTCAAACAGTTATTATGCCCGTAAATCTAGGTAATACATGGGGTCTAATATGTAATATTTGACCCTCAACATGGTCCACATTCGTTGAAATTTGAAAGGCCTGGGAAAAGAAGCAGAGTCGACTTAGAAAGAGCAATAGGGGAGAGTGGTCCGAGAAAGTCCGGGACAGATGATCGACCTTGCAGCTCGGGAGAAACAACGCATCCAATCGGAATTAATGACAATTCTGTCAAGCTGCGCCCATCTACGACTTCTTCCCACACTATTGTTGCACCATGTGAAAGGGGATCCCGTATACCCCGCGCCAAACAGCCCGGAATCATTGAGAGCCTCTTGAAAGTCAGCCATGGAAGGGGTCATCTGAGGTGATCCGCCAAGACGCTCATCCGGAGTGGTGGTGACGTTAAAATTGCTGTAGACTATCCACGGCCCCACAATGGCCCCTGATATGCTTCTAATTTCATCCCACAAGTCATTCCTCTGAAGATTAGAACAGCTAGCGTAAACAGCTGTGACATAGATAGGATGTGACAGGCTCTCATCAGAAATTTGGAGAGTGATGCATTGCCTGGTAGCTTGGATCTTTTGCACTTGGAAATGATTCTTTGCCATAATCCAGATCCTGTTTTCAACTGCATCGTCAGAAAAATGGATAGGCATTCTAAGTTTTGCTGCCACAGCGGGATGTTTCGACTCCCTAATCATGGGCTTTTGCAATAGCAATATTCCTACATTGTGATTCCTGATCAATCGCTTCAGAAACCTGATAGTTTGGGTATTACCTACCCCACGAACATTCTAAGATAGTAGACTAATCATCTGAGACCCATTCTTTGTGCCCGGCCCTCCCCTTCAAGGACTTCAACCTTCGGTTCGTCCAATCGCTGAGAATATGTTTCTGCACTGTCTTTCGTTGCTTTTTTCTTTTGCTCCTGATTGATTCGTCTTCTTTGGAACTAATACTCGAATCAGAATCGATAATGCCCGGATCTGGGTCTTTCATTGTTTCTTATTAGGACTAATAAGAGTATTGTTTGATGGGTTGATGGATATTAACAATATCATTCGTTAAGTGGAAATGCATCTGATATTAGGTTACTAGTTATTGGCTGAATTCAGGTTAATGGTGCAACATGACACTAAGATGATGGTGGACCATAAATCAAACACTAATTATATTTATGTACCAAGTGCCATTAATACTTAATCAATGACTAATTAATAATTAGTGTATGCATGCATCATATGAAGTCTATAAGTGCTATATATATATATATATATATATATATATATATATATATATATATATATATATATATATATATATATATATATATATATATATATTACATTCGTCTTCCCCGTAATGGCATATATTTAGTGCCTACGTTAGCTGTTTTAACACAGGCGGGCGAGCTTTGCTGAGGTCAAAGGCATCTAGAAAGCCCATTTAAGTTATAGTTAGTGCAGATGCCACCACACATGGCATGCAAATTATCCTAACCCAACAGCTGGACGTAAGAATTACTGCCCAAGTATAAATTAGGTGGGGCCCTCAAAAGGTGTTTCGTGATATTAGAAATAAGTGGATAAGTTAGAAAACCTGGGAATACTAATTTAAAGCGGTTGATCAGTTAATTGTGGCCCACCTTAGCACGGAGAATCCACATAGTGGTACTCTTCTGATTGAGGGCTTGGATATATATTAAGCTGTCTGCTGTGTTAGCATACGTTGTGGCATGAACATTAACTAACTTGCACTCGCACATGGGCTAGAAAAGCTTAGGAGCTAATTCCCTTGTTGCTTTTATAAAAGGTTCACGTATGATTATTTATTTCCACCAACGTGTCAGTTTGTGTAACATCTGAGCCGTGCAGATGGGGAAGAAATTAGATGGTCCATTCATCAAGGGGCTACGGATGTAGAAATGATGTGTAGCCAATGGTGTGACTTTGTGGCCCACTTGATAAGCAGATTGTTCCAATTCTCGCACTAAGTGATCTTCTTGGTACGGTCCATTTTTTTAACGGATCGGATTTTGCACAGAGTAGCAGAGAATAAGAAGGGTGCAGGGGAAATTTAAAATACAATTGTGTGTTAGGGGCATTGCTACTCGCTAGACCCTGAGTTGCGAGTAGAAATGCTACGGCTCGAAAATGTGAATTGCGAATCGTTCCAACATGGCATGCGTGTGAAAGATCCAGTCCATCCTGTAGGCAGCGTCAGCTGTATATTTAACATGGCACTGAACGCTTAAAGAAAGAAAGGAAAAAAAAAAAAAAAAAAACAACGGCCAAAATTCAACAGAGGCATGTCACCGAGATTATGGGTGGCCCAGATTTAATTTCTGTATTGAAGGTTTAGTAGAGCCCCACCTACTGTGTGGCTGCATAATCGGACATGTGTGCTGCATTGGCACGTGTGCCACAATTCACCTATATTCAACCTCTCCTTTTATTTATGAGAAATTTAAGACTGTGGACCCCACCTTTTATCCAGTGGTTTTTATCAAACAAAACAAACTTAACGTACGCACTTGGACCTCCTTGTACGGATACCAATTTTGAGGACGAAAATACCCCTGCCTTCCACTGGCTGGCGTGCATAGACGAGCGCTGACGGACGGTCCGGTGAGGGGAACCCAGGTGGGGCCCACTGTGATGTTTGTGAGAAATCCTCCCCGTCTAAGTTCCTTCATAGGGTCACAAAGACCTGAATGAAGAGGAAAAACAAATTTCATAATGATCCAAAACTTCCGTAACTCCTAAAAGGGTTTCAATGGTAGACGTTCAATTTCCCACTACCTTTTATAGTGTGGTCCACTTGATAGCTAGATTTGTCTTATTTTTCACCTCAAGCCTTCATACGAGTTTGCCAAATAGATGGACGGTTTGGATATAACACATACCTCATAATGGGACCCCACAAAAATCGATAGATATTACAAAAGGAAGAAAGAAGAAGGAAAAGAAAAGAAAAAAAAAGAGAGACAGCGAGTTGGGGTCGACCGGGTCTCAACCCGGTCAACCAAGTCAGAGGCCTATTGCTACAGATTATAACCGTAGCCATAAATGTAGTGCTATGCACTTTATTTTTATTTTTACTTTTATTTTTATTTTTATTTTATTTTTTACATGGAAAACATTTTCTCCCTTGCATTTTTCTATAATACATAATTATATAAATATGTATATATAAGTATATAAAAATAATTTTCTATCTTTTAATTCATTTCTTTGTCTATTTATTTAACAAACATATTTCCTAAACTAGAATGATTTACTTAACTTACCACATATGATTTTAGGGTAGGAGAAGCTAATTTAGTCAACCAACCTAGTTATTTTCCAAGACTCTATCAGGTCGATGGTCGAAAATCCATTTGGGAGAGAGAAATCCGGTATATCTTCTTTAAAAAACCAAGCTAAAATATAGGTCTACTCCTTTAAAAAGTCATGTATCATAGCACGCAATCTATTTGGGAGAGAGAAATCCGACATATCTTGTTAGCTTGATTCCTTGGAAATGACGTGGACAAATGAGACCCGACATCACTAGTGTACCTTCTACGCAAATAATCCACACTCAAGTATAATTTATAAGTAACTAATATATTGATCGGGTTCGGGTTGGGTCGGGCAACCTGAGACCTCAACCCAAGCCCAACCTAAGTTTTATCGAGTTGGTGTTTGTATATCCCAAGCTTGAGATCAGACCCGATATATCCTGCCCGAGCCCAACCCAATGTCGGGTCGGTCACGGGTCGGTCGGGTTGAACCCGCCCAGCTTTCAGTCATACATGAAATTGAGCGGGGGAAACTAGAAAATCAGCGGGGCAAACTAGGAAATTAGCGGGGCAAACTAGAAAATCAGCGAGGCAAACTAGAAAATCAACGGGGCAAACATGAAATTGAGTGGGGGAAACTAGAAAATCAGCGGGGCAAACTAGGAAATCAGCGGGGGAAACTAGAAAATCAGCGGGACAAACTAAGAAATCAGCGGGGCAAACTAAAAAATCAGCGAGGCAAACTAGAAAATCAGCGGGGCAAACTAGAAAATCAGCGGGCCAAACTAGAAAATCGGCGGGGCGAACTAGAAAATCGGCGGGGCAAACTTAACAGATAATTTCATAGCATGAGCCGATAAATCTAAACGTATCTACTGTTTAAATGGACCACACCAAATGAAATTTTGAATTGAACTTCATGTTTGCACATACGCTTCTGCACATTCACAGGTAGAATTACAAGGACCTGATGCACCATAGGGTGAATCATCTCATCATGCATTCCTATTGTACAAGTGGGATCCGTGGTTCCATGATCCAAACCGTTGATACAATGGGTGCTCCTGTGGATGGAGCGTGCTCCATTCGACAGCAGGCGATTCTATCCATCTGATCTATGACAGCTATTTAAACCATTCCTGTGCCTTTTCTGTGACCGTTTATTTGTAGGCCACTGATCCAAGGTTAGGATAATCTGTCCAGTCAGAAGTTTTTACCACCACTTATCTGTTGTTGGTTGCTTAAGATCAACGGTTGGATCCACGAACCATGGGCCACATCTGCAGAAAGTGAGCATGAGGACTTTATTCACCTTCTCATTCATAAGGATTTATATATGAACTGTGAATAGTGATTTTGGAGGGAGGAAGAATCAACTCCAACCGTTCAAAAAAAATGACTTGCATGAAAAATAAGTGGGCCCCCCCATAAACGTAATATGTTGTGACACTAAATGCGGACTTTCCATATATAAAATTTTGAATTGAACTTCTAATATTGGTGTAGTCCATTTGAACATTGGATATGCTTAGATTTATCAGCTCAAGCCATGAAGTTATTTGTTAAGTTTACCCCGCTGATTGTCTAGTTTGCCCCGCTGAATTTCCTGTTTGCCCCACCAATTTTCTAATTTGCCCCGCTGATTTTCTAGTTTGCCCCGCTGATTTCTTAATTTGTCCCGCTGATTTTTTAGTTTTTCCCTGCTGATTTTCTAGTTTGCCCCGCTGATTTTCATGTACGACTGAAAGTTGGGCGGGTTCAACTCGACCGACCCGTGATTGACCTGAAATAAGCAGGGCAAGCATGAAAAAGAGCGAGACAAGCATGAAAAAGAGCGGGACAAACATGAAAATGAGTGGGGCAAGCATGAAAATGAGCGGGGCAAGCAAGAAAATGAGCGAGGAAACATGTCTGTATGATCTTATGAATAGGTTTAATAACAAACAAACATCACTGTTGGGCTAACTATGGTTTCAACGGTGGAAATCATTATGCCCACTGTTTCTCGTGGTATCATCCACTTGATCTTTTGATATGCTTCAATTTGGGGCTAACCCCTTAAAATAGACGGAAAAATGGATGGACGGCGTGGATATACTACATACATTCAATGTGGGCCCAACTGAGTTTAAAATATACCTGTGCTGGGGTCCTTACTCTTGCTTGGGTGGTAAACTCTCAGGAGCTTCAACTCCCGATCAAGGGTTTAGTACCCATAGGTGGTGAAATTCCACCATCGTGAGTGTGTGGGGTGTGTGTACATGTGTAATAATAAATAAAAAGGTGGGCGGGTTCAATTTCATGTACGGCTCAATTTCTAGTTTGCCCTACTCAATTTCATGTACGGCAGAAAGGTGGACAGGTTCAACCCGACCGTCCCATGACCAACCCGACATTGAGTTGGGCTCGGGCAGGATATATCAGGTCCGATCTCAAGCTTGGGCTATACGAACACCAACCCGATAAAACTTAGGTTGGGCTTAGGTTGAGGTCTCAGGTTGCCCGACCCAACCCAAACCCGATCAATATATTAGTTACTTATAAATTATAATTGAGTGTGGATTGTTTATATAGAAGGTACACTTCTAATGTTTGTGTGGTTTATTTGAACATTGGATACGTTTAGATTTATCGGCTCTAGCTATGAAATTATCTGTTAAGTTTGTCCCATTGAATTTTATATTTACCCCGCTCAATTTCATGTTTGCCCCGCCGATTTCTTAGTTTGCCCCGCTGATTTTCTAGTTTGCCCCGCTAATTTCTTAGTTTGTCCCGCTGATTTTCTAGTTTGCCCCGCTGATTTCCTAGTTTACCCCGCTGATTTTCTAGTTTCCCCCACTCAATTTCATGTTTGGCCCGCTGATTTTCTAGTTTCTCCTGCCGATTTTCTAGTTTGTCCCGCTGATTTTCTAGTTTCCCCCGCTGATTTTCTAGTTTGCCCCGCTGATTTTCTACTTTGCCCCGCTGATTTCCTACTTTGTCCCGCTGATTTTATAGCTTACCTCGTTGATTTTTTAGTTTACCCCACTGATTTCAAGCTTGGGCTATATAAACACCAACCCGATAAAACTTAGGTTAGGCTTGGGTTGAGGTCTCAGGTTGCCCGACCGAACCCGAACCCGATCAATATATTAGTTACTTTGTGTAGCAGGTACACTAGTGATGTTGGGTCTCATTTGTCCATGTCATTTCCAAGGACTCACGCTAACAAGATATGTCGGATTTATCTCTCCCAAATAGATTGGGTGTTGTGCTACATGACTTTTTAAAGGAGCAGTCCTATATTTTAGCTTGGCTTTTAAAGAAAAAAATGAAGTTTTTTATGATGAATAATCACGTATATAATTAATAAAATCATAGATACAAAAAATAAGTCATATATTGAAATATAATAAAATAATGTAATTATTAGCACGTATACACCTGACTAACCCAATCAACTCGTCGAGCCCTCTTCGGTTGGGCTTGGGTTGAGAATTCCCAACCTAAGATTGGGTTGGGTTGGGTCAAGGTTTAGGTATAGGAACCTTGGTTGGGTTAGGGTTGAGCACCAACCCGAACCAACCCGCCCGATTTTCAGCCCTAATTTCATATTTGCCCTGCTGAATTTCTAGTTTGCCCGGCTCAATTTCAAGTTTGCCTCGCTCAATTTCATGTTTACCCATTTGAATTTCGGTTTAACGCTGATGTGATTGAAATTCAAGCACGAACTGAATGAAATAGAATGATTCTTTTTTACACACGCACACACACCCCCACACACTCACATTAGTGGAATTTCACCACCTATGGATACTCGAACGCTTGACCGGGTGTTGAACTCCTAATAGTTTATTTTCGTTATTACATTAGTTTATTTTTTCTTTTAAAAACCAAGCTAAAATATAGGACTAGTCCTTTAAAAAGTCATGTAGCATAGCACGCAATCTATTTGGGAGAGAGAAATCCAGAATATCTTGTTAGCGTGAGTCCTTGGAAATGATGTAGACAAATGAGACCTAACATCACTAGTGTACCTTCTATACGAACAATCCACACTTAATTATAATTTATAATTAACTAATATATTGATCGGGTTCGGGTTGGGTCGGGCAACCTGAGACCTCAACCTAAGCCCAACCTAAGTTTTATCGGGTTGATGTTCGTTAGCCCAAGTTTGAGATCGGACCCAATATATCCTACCCGAGCCCAACCTAATGTCGGGTCGGTCACGGGTCGGTCGGGTTGAACCCGCCCAACTTTCAGCCATACATGAAATTGAGCGGGGGAAATTAGAAAATTAGCGGGGCAAACTAGGAAATCAATGGGGGAAACTAGAAAATCAGCGGGGTAAACTAGGAAATCAGCAGGGCAAACTAGAAAATCAGCGAGGCAAATTAAGAAATCAGCGGGGCAAATTAGAAAATCAGCGGGGCAAACTAGGAAATCAGCGAGGCAAACTAGAAAATCAGCGGGGCAAACATGAAAAACAGCGGGAAAAACTAGAAAAACAGCGGGGCAAACATGAAAAACAGCGGGGCAATCTAAAAAACAACGGGGAAAACATAAAAAACAGCGGGGCAAACTAGAAAAATAGCTGGGGAAACATGAAAAATAGCGGGGGAAACAAAATTAGAAGGATTTTTTACAACCATCGATGTCATTCTTTTCTCAAGACTATTTGGGTGGCAGCAAAAGTTTAATCCTAAACAACTTGTTTAGGTCAAGCTGTCCTAGAGTAGTTATTTTCATGTTATTTGTCAAGTTTTTAAAAGAGAAGGGTTCTCTCATATTTAGTGCATGTACGTATCAAAATTTTAGCAAATGTGGCCCGATGAACATGTGGCGCATATATGACATTTAAAAATGTACGGTGGCATGACTTATAGGTGCTTGATAGTGCATAGTGCACAAATTGATGCATGATGCATGCATATGGCAAATGTGGCACATGAAAAGAATCCACATAAGCAGGAAAAAAATTGTACCGCAGCCCCCAGCTCAAATCCTAGTTCAATCTAATCCATTTGCATGATGTGCATAAAAAATGCAGAATCAATCCATCCTTTTCATTTATTGCCTTTTGCCTCAAAGTGGGAGGGGTTTCTTGTTCTTTCCAAAGTGTCGTGGGTAATGTTGGGGATAATTGAAGATCTTCTCTTGGCCTGGCTTGGAGGAGGGATTGGGAAATAAGGATGGTGTGGTGGTTGGCTTGATGGTAGTCTTATGAGGTATTTATGGGGAAAGAAATAGTAGGTGTTTTCGAAATAAGAATGGATTGGTGTTGGTGTTTATTAGGGTAAAGCTAGAGGTTGTTGGATGGGCTATTTTTAAAAGCTTATAATTGAGTGTGGATTGTTTGTGTAGAAGGTACACTAGTGATGTCGGGTCTCATTTGTCCACGTCATTTCCAAGGACTCAAGCTAACAAGAATGCCGGATTTCTCTCTCCCAAATAGATTGCGTGCTATGCTACATGACTTTTTAAAGGAGTAGTCCTATATTTTAGTTTTTTTTTTTTAAGAAAAAAATGAAGTTCTTTATGATGAATAATCACATATATAATTTTAAAAAAAAATCATAGATACAAAAAATAAGTCCTATATTGAAATATAATAAACTAATGTAATAATGAAAATATAAACTTAGAGTACCCACTTGGACCTCCTCGTACGAAGTTGGAATTTTAGGACAAAAATATCTCTCCTTTTGAGAGTAATTTCCAGTTGTACAGCTCTATTGCTCAGGTCGAAAATGCCCCTGCTTTTTCCGCTTTTTGGTTTGTGGAAGTTGGGGCTACCTTTGGCTACGGAATATAACCGTACCTATAACCGTAGTTATAGTAGTAGCTATAGCCTTACCCATAGCCCGCCCATTGCAAAAGGTTGGACAGCGAGTTGGGGTCGACCGGGTCCAAACCCGGTCGACCCCAACTCGCTGTTCCACCATTGTACCTTTTTTTTTTTTAAATGAGAACTTTTTCTCTCTTACATTTTTCTCTAATACATATTTATATAAATATGTATATATAAGCATATAAAAATATTTTTCTCTCTTTTTATTCATTTCATTCTTTATTCATTTAATAAACATATCTCTTAAACCAGAATGAGTTACTTGACGTACCATATAGGATTTGGGGGTAGGAGATGCTACTTTAGCTAACGAACCTACTTATTTTCCAAGATTCCATCAGGTCGATGGGCGAAAATTCATTTCATTCACTTTGTGGCCAATTTTAATTTGCTCGTGGTCGGAATTTCACCACCTATGGATACTCGAACGCTTGAGCGAGTGTTGAAACTCCTAATAGTCTACCACTCGAGCGAGGCAAACATGAAAATGAGCGGGGTAAACTAGAAAATCAGCGGGGCAAACTGAAATATGAGCGGGGCAAACTAGAAAAACAGCGGGGCAAATAAGAAAAACAGTGGGGCAAAATGAAATATGAGCGGGGCAAACAAGAAAAACAGCGGGGCAAACTGAAATATGAGCGGGGCAAACTATCTGATTTTGCTGATGAATTTAGAACTTTGAACATCTTTTATTTGAGAGTAATGATCTCCTACAACCAGTTGTGGGATAGCTTATAATACAGTCCATCTAACCTGAAAACCTATCATTTGTCTGGGACATGAGGGCCATGCTAAAGGAGGCCGGACTCACCTTGAAGAATCATTTGGTGAAAAAACCAGGCCATTGTGCATGAAAAAAAATAAAGAGTTTAAATCAGAGATGCTGATGGTGTGCTTCCATGTACTCATTTGGCCCACCTGATAAATGAGTAGGGCTGATTTTACATGGTGGGTCACATTTCTTCATAGTTCAAATATCCTATACGTGACATATTGGCACATGTGATTAGTTGTATCTTAAGCTAAGCAACAATGAATTTTCTAAGATTCTATCGCTGTTTTTCATATTTCCCCCGCTGCTTTTCATGTTTCTCCCACTGCTTTTTATGTTTCCCTCGCTATTTTTCATGATTCCTTCGCTGTTTTTTCATGTTTCCCACGCTATTTTTCTAGTTTGCCCCACTGTTTTTCATGTTTTCTGCATTGTTTTTCATGTTTCCCCTGCTGTTTTTCTAGTTTGCCCCGCTCATTTTCATGTTTTTCCCACTGTTTTTCATGTTTCCCCCGCTATTTTTCTAGTTTGCCCCGCTGTTTTTCATGTTTCCTCCACTGCTTTTCTAGTTTGCCCCGCTGTTTTTCTAGTTTGCCCCGCTGTTTTTCATATTTCCTGCGCTATTTTTCATGTATCTCTCGTTGTTTTTCTAGTTTGCCCCGCTCCTTTTCATGTTTCCCCCGTTGTTTTTCATGTCTCCCCCGCTATTTTTCTAGTTTGCCCCGCTGTTTTTCATATTTCCCCCATTGCTTTTCTAGTTTACCCCGCTATTTTTCTAGTTTGACCCGCTCATACTTCAGTTTGCCCCACTCTTTTTCATGCTTACCCTGCTCATTTTCATGTTTGCCCCGCTCATATAACTGTAGCCATAACTGTAGTGCTATGCACTTTTTTCTTTTTTCTCTTTTTATTTTTTACATGGAGAACATTTTCCCCCTTAGGGCCCGTTTGGCCAGGTGGATTGGAAGGGAGTGAATGGTATTAGGGTGGATGGCATGGATTTCAAGGTAATGATGGTGTTGTCAGTGGATTGTCTTAAGATTCATGAGATTGCTATATAGAGTCTGTTTGGCATGCCCTGCCAATCCCGGGATTAAACCTTCCCATCCCTTTCAATCCCTCAAACCAAACACGTCCCAGGCAAATTTGAACAGATTAGGGTGGATTGGATGGGATTTAAAGGTAATGATAGTGTTGTCAGTGGATTGTCTTAAGATCCATGGGAGGATCAGGTCACCCTGTCCGTTTGGCACTCAGGGCCAATCCCGGGATTTAACTTCCAATCCCTTCCAATCCGCCAGGCCAAACAGGCCCTTACATTTTGCTATAGTACATAATTATGTAAATATGTATATATAAGTATATAAAAATATTTGGTAATTAGCTTCTCCTACACTAAAATCATATGTGGTAAGTTAAGTAAATCATTCTAGTTTAGGAGATATGCTTGTTAAATAAATAGACAAAGAAATGAATTAAAAGATAGAAAAATATTTTTATATACTTATATATACATATTTACATAATTATGTATTAAGGAAAAATGTAAGGGAGAAAACGTTCTCCATGTAAAAAATAAAAATAAAAATAAAAATAAAAATAAAAATAAAAAGAGAAATAAGTGCATAACACTACAGTTTTGGCTACGGTTATAATCCATAGCAATAGACCCAGCTCTGACCCGGTCGACCGGGTTGGGCCCAACCTGGTCGACCCCAACTCATTGACATCTTTTTTTTTTTTCCTTTCTTTTTCCTTGTTGTAATTCCCACCGATTTTTGTGGGTCCCATTATGAGGTATGTGTTATATCCAAGCCGTCCATCTATTTGGCGATCTCGAATTAAGGCTTGAGGTGAAAAATAAGACAGATCTAGATATCAAGTGGACCACACTATAAAAGGCAGTGGGGAATTGAACGTCTACCATTGAAACCCTTTTAGGTTTTGCAGAAGTTTTGGATCATTCTGAAATTTGTTTTTCCTCTTCATCCAGGTCTTTAAAACCCTATGAATGAACTTAGACGGGGATGATTTCTCAAAAACATCACAGTGGGCTCCACCTGAGTTTCTAATGGTTGACGCTCACTCAACACTGTTTCCTGTAATGTGGTACACTTGAGATTTAGATATACCTAATTTTTGGTCTCATACCATAAAATGATCTAGAAAAATATATGGACGGCATAGATGAAAAGTATACATCATGGTGGGGTCCACAGACCACCGACCATCTGCCATTAGCCGGTGGCAGGGGAGTACCGAATCCGTTTCCGTCAAAAGGAGGGGTATTTTCGTCCTGAAATTCTGACTCCGTACGAGGAGGTCCAAGTGCGTATGTTAAGTTTGTATTGTTTCAAGAATATCCAACGGATAAAAGGTGGGGTCCACAGTCGTAAATTTCTCTTTATTTTAAAAATGGTGGCGTACACGCGACATAGCTGCAAGAACCGAAAACTCACACATTCTTCCACACTGCTGAGTCCTTTTTGAACAGAGCGTAAACCCGAAAATTATATCAACCGTCTGTTTTGTCCATTGAACATGGACCGTTTGCTTCTTTATTGACCACCCATTTTCTAGCCACCAATTTAATGCTTGAACATTGTCTTTTACTTGGTTGAATGCGAACCATTGCTAAATATTATTTCTTAACCCTTTTCACCCCCTAAGAAGAGTTCTAGAGCTTTCAAAAGTAGGACACATAACATCAACGGTTTGGATCACTGGACCATGAAGCCCAGTTGAAGAACCCGAAAGCCCCGTCTACATAGACTCGGGATGTTTCGTTTAGTGTGTTCCACTTGAGTCCTGAATTTACCTGATTTTTCGATTCCTGTCATATTGTGATCTTTCAAAACTGATGAACGGAGTGGATTTGTCACAGAAATCTATGTGGACCCCTCACATCTTCCTATTACAGGGACTTCCTGTAGCCGGGGAACTAGGCCATCCGCGTCCTAATAAATGGGAAGGAGTTACGGGAGTCATTTGTGCAGGTGTTTAGTTGTTAACGCGGGCAAGGTAGAAGCATTTGGCTGTTGGTTTTGATTGTAGCCTGAGCAGCAAACGAGCTAATAAGGTCTCTTTGCGGCTGCGATGCGAGGAAGCGAGCTGGAGTTTTGTTTGGGTGGTGTTTCTCTAGGAGCATTTGTCCAGATTTTACTGTGAGCTTGCTGTAGTCTTCATTGCAGTAGTTGGCAAGTTGTGCCTGCTGGACGCGGATTGCGTCCTACCCCCACCATCTCCAACTAGGAACGGGTAGCAGCTTTGAGTGGCCAACGTGATGGATGGGTCTTATCTGCACCGTACATATATATATATATATATATATATATATATATATATATATATATATATATATAGGGTATAAACTCAAAAATGAGACAGATGTAAGGCTAAAGTTGACTATACAATGGGGATTAAACTTTTACCGTTGAAAACTTCTTGGATGGAGCTGATATTTATGTTTTCTCTTCATCTAGTTCTATGTAACTTTATGAATAGGTTGGATGGCAAAAAAACATCATGCTGGGCCTTAGAAAATTTTTTCTACGGTGAGAATTATTATCACTGTTGCTTCCTGTGGTGTGGTCCACTTGAGCCTTGGATCTGCCTCATTTTCGGGCTTATATGATACGAAAAAAAACGGATGGACGTACAGCGTGGAAAAGACCCATATATCACGGTGGCTATCAAAAAGGTGCTGCCCGTTCCCAGCTGGAGACAGGCAGGAGTAGGACGCAATTCGCGTTCATGCGAGGACGAGTGTTGACTCTGCTCGATCTCCGAGTTGCACCACCGGTTCAAAGGAGATGAAAATTACATGGCCTTCGTAATGATGTATTTTTTATATCCACACGGTTCATTCATTTGGAAAGATCATTTTAGAGCATGAGCCTAAAAGTGAGCCATATCTAAACCTCAAGTGAACCACAACACAAATAGGATAATGATTCTCCTGGTTAAAATATTAGTGGGGTCCACCCTAACATTTATTTTCCATCTCATCTGGTCATAAGGTCACACGGACTTATATGAAGAGAAAAAACAAATATAACATTGATCCAAAACTTCTTTGACCCCTAAAAGATCGTTTCAATAGTAGACTATCCGGCCCCCACTTCTTTTTGCAGTGTGGTCCACTTGATCTTTGAATTTGTCTTATTTTTTGGCAGACCACTTGAAAGAGATCTACAAGATGCGAATACGGATGAGGAATGTCTTGGTAATCTGCAGGACCGCTCGAAACTGTAGTCTGCAGCTCCCACCGTACATTCTTTTAAAAATTTTATTTATTTATTTATTTATAAAATGTGAGCTTTGTATAGATAATGAGCTTTACAACGGATAGACCCTTCGGGCGCCCCTTAAGCAAAAGGCAGGGATGCCTATCATAATAGAAGCCACATTCAGCCGCCAAAGGAAGAGAGGCAAAAGAAAAGAAACGAAAAAACTTTACAGCTGCACATGGGTCGCTCTAATGGTTCCCAACCCAACCTTATCTAGGAACAGAAGACCGCGAACATGGGGAGTAAGGAGCCCCAACTGATCATAAACTACACCAACCTACCCCTTGCTGCCCTTCCTGGCCATACCATCAGCCGGGCCGTTCCCTTCTCTGAATGAGCGAGACCACAAACGTAATCTTCTGCCCCAGGTTCATGATTCTTAAGACCCAAGGATTCCATTGCCATGGAATGCTGTAATTACCAGAGAGGAGGCCAGCTACAATCTTAGAATCAGTTTCTACTTCTATACTGTGGAGCCCTCTTTTGAAGCACAGGATAAGGCCATCGTAAATAGCATGGAGTTCCGCTCTATTATTTGACCCCACCCCATAGATAAAAGAGAAAGTGAATATGAAGCTGCCATTATCCCTTCTGTAGACTCCACCTCCTCCTAATAATCCTGAACCCCCTGGCTGACCCACCCACATTTAATTTGACCCAATCTCTTACCGGATTTGCCCATTTGACGATCTGTGAGTGAAAAACTTGTCTGGATGGGGGCTGACTGCGTTGCCCGAACCTGACGTGCTCCCTGAAAAACTCTGCATTTTCCTTTAAAATGAGCGAGCTACCATTTGATCCGAGCAATGGATCTGGACGCTATCATCAGGTGATTGTCATGCCCGGCCTCATTCCTGGCTCGCCATAGCTCCCAGAAGATAAGAATGGGGATGATTGTTCTGATGTGGGTTGGAGCGGAACCCGAGGCCACAACTCTATGCCACTACATCAATCTGGCTTCAATCGTTTGGAGGGGGACAATAGCAATACCGCAGGCGACAGAGAAATGTGACCAAGTCTTTCTAGCAATCTGCCCATATAGGAAGAGATGCTGGATAGATTCCTGCTCTGGACTGAATATGCTAGCATCGACACAACAAGAGCAACTAGAGGCCAGCTGAATACCTTTAGATTGCACTCTAACATCAACTGGAGTAGCCCCCTACATCAGTCTCCACATGAACAAGGACATTTTGGGTGGGATTGTACTATGCTGGATCCAGGAGAACCACCACCTAGCCGGGGATGGGGGTGGAGCTCTACTCATTTTCCAGGCCGATTTAATCGTGAAAGAGCCAGACGGGTCGTACGGCCAGAAACACTCTGATCTATTCTCGGCTATGGCAAATCCTCTTGGAAAATGTAGTTAATAATCTCTTGGGGCAGGAAAGAGTACACTGAGGAAGGAGAGAGAGGACCGTTATCGCCAAGAAAATTGCTCACCTGTAACTGCTGCAGAGGCGCCGGAATAGGACTGTCAACGAACTGCTGGAGGGGCCCCAGCCTTGTCTAATTAACCGTCCATAGGTTGAGGCCACCCGATCCCACCTGCCACTGAATGGAGCTGGCGAGCAAGGGCAGCGCACTCTTGATCTCTTTCCAAAAAGGAGATGCCTGAGGGGAAGGACTGATCGTGCTCACTTCCTCCAAATCTTTACGATATTTGGCTCTCATATGGGATACCCATGGACCTCCCATAACCTCATACTTTACGTTCTAGGCCATCTTCATGTGAAGCGCAGACAACACCTCTTTCAGCTTTCTTACACCCAGCCCTCCTTTAATAGTTCTAGCAATCTTATTCCACACTAGCCACCGACACTTTCTTTTCCCCTCGGCCCAACCCCAAAAGAAGCGAGCAAAACGACGTTCCAAACTAGCCACAATTTGTGCTAGAATTTTCATGGCTGCCATGATTTGAAGCGGCATGCTACCCAACACATGTTTAATGAGAGTCAGCCTACCTGCTTGAGATAGAAATTTAGAATTCCAACCGTTTATTCTGCAACTAATCTTATCCATAAGGAGCTGAAACATAGCTGATTTAATTCTCCCTTTAACGAGAGGAACTCCTAGGTATAGGATGTTCGATTTGGCTTTGGAGAAGCCCAAGTTCCTCTCAACATTTATGATTCTACCTGTCGACATCTTGGTGGGGTAGAGGAAGCAACTCTTGTTGCAATTGATGATCTTTTGCCCAGAAACTTCTTGGAATGAAGACAAAAAAACTCTTGATTTGGAGTAGCAACTCCCGGCTCCCGTTTACGAATAATAGGGTATCATCTGCAAAGAGTAGATGGGAGATGGGCGGGCAGCCTCTCTGAAGCTTAAATGGCTTGCACCAACCTCTATCGACCAATTGCTTGAAATTTCTAGAGAAGGCTTCAGCAGCGAGGATGAATAGCCTGGGTGATAGAGGGTCCCTTTGGCAGAGTCCTTTAGAGGATTTGAAGAAGCCCACAGTTTCCCCGTTGATGAGGACCGAAAACCAATTGTTTCCCCAACAAGATTCCATCATCGCAATCCATCTCTCTGAAAATCTGAAATGGGTCATAACCTGTTTGAGAAAATTCCAGTCCACCCTATCATAGGCTTAACTCTAAATCAAGCTTCAGAATAATATTACCACCCCTCTTTTTCCTGTCAATGTTTCTTAAAGCCTCCAACACCATCGTGATGTTTTATGTGATTGATCTGCTTTGACAAAAGCACTTTGTTTTAAAGAAATCAGCTTTGGGAGAACCTTGCTCAGCCGGAATGTTAGGATTTTCGCTAGGATCTTGTAGATGACGTTGCACAGGCTAATTAGGCGATAATTAGAAAATTTAGAGGTTGCAGGAGACTTTGGAATAAAACTTATCAGGGACGCGGTGAATGCTCTAGGGAGTGTACCCCCTGCTGGGGGCTTTGCACAAAACCTTAGGATCTAGCCCCTCGAAACAAACTAGAATTATGGAACAATAATGCAATGAAAAACAATCAAAGCATAAACCACATCACATCAGGGATTTTTACGTGGAAAACCCTCAAAGAAGTAAAAACAACGGGACCTCGTCCAGATCAACAATCCACTATAAAGCAGAACGTTACAACCGATCACAAGCATACACCGCTTGGATGAAACCTTCTTCACTCACGCAGGAGTGGATAAACAATAAGAGAAACAAGAGAAGACAGAGAGATCTCATCGATCATGAGGACGTGAAGCGCTGAGACGTGGACTACGAAGTAGATCACCTCTACGAGCAGAATCTCCCTTCCATAAGCTTCCTCTCTCTCTTTCTCTCTCTCTCTCACACCTTTGATAGCCTTAAGCCTTCTTAGAAAACCTTTAGAAAACTTAGAATGCCCTGGAATATACCCCAATCCCAGATACACTCATATATATAAGAATAGAAATAGGTGTAACCTAAATAGAAAATAAAATCCGCAAAATCTGCGTTGTCGCAATCGCATCTGAGGAACTCGTCGATGATATCGACAGTCTCTCGATGACAGCGTCGATATCATCTGAAGGTCTCTCGATCATATCGAGACCGGACCAAAACTGTCTAGCAACCAGGGGTGAAAATTCCAACAATTATTGATGCCATCAAGCCACTCTCGATGACAGCCTCGATATGATCTGAAAGTCTCTCGATCATATCGACAGGACAAAAAACTGTCCAGCAACCAGCAGTGAAAAATTCTGCAATTATCGATGATATTGAAACATGTTCGATTTCATCGATACTAACAATGAGGAGAAAAATCTCCATAAAATCTCTCCCTTTTCGACTCAGGAGGAATCCACCTTCTTCAAGCCAGTCCAGTTTCTACAAACCTCAAACTTGCCCTTGAGCAAAGCCTTGGTCATCATGTCTAACCTATTATCGTCCGTGTGGACCTTCTCAAGCTGTAACACCTTCTGTTCCAAAGTATCTCTAATCCAGTGATACCGAATCTCTATGTGCTTTGACTTAGAATGCTGACTTGGATTCTTGCTCAAGTGTATAACACTCTGACTATCGCAATAGACCACGTGCTCCTTCTGCTTCAGGCTAAGTTCTTGTAGGAACCTCTTCATCCAAAGCATCTCTTTACATACCTCTGTGAGTACAATGTACTCGGCCTCTGTTGTCGATAATGCTATGACCTTTTATAGGTTGTTCTACCAAGAAACCGCTCCTCCTACAAACGTAAACATGAATCCCGATGAAGACTTCTTGGAGTCTGTATCACCTACCATATCTGCATCTGTGTAGCCCTCTAGCATAGGTTTACTGTCACCATAGTATAAGCTCAACCCGGATGAGCCTCTTAGATACTGTAGTATCCATTTCACCGTTGTCCAATGCTCTTTGCCAGGATTGGCAAGATACCAGCTAACAACACCAACCGCATATGCTATGTTTGGGCGTGTACACACCATAACATACATCAAACTTCCTACAGCTGACGCGTAGGGTATCTTTTGCATCTCATCTACCTCTGCCTTCGTCTTGGGACACTGTCTGTTGCTCAATCTGAAGTGACCATCCAGTGGATTACTGACCGGCTTCATTGCATTCATATTGAACTGCTCTAGGACTTTCTCAATATATCGCTCTTGTGACAGCCAAAGCTTCCTACTGCTTCTGTCACAGGTTATCTTCATTCCTAGGATCTGTTTAGTCGGGCCCAAGTCTTTCATCACAAATGACTTGCCCAACTCCTGTTTCAACCTGTCGATCTTCTTGATGTCTTTTCTCATGATGAGCATGTCAACAACATATAACAGCAGAATTAAGAAATCATCATCTGAGAACTTGCACGTGAACACACAGTGGTCCGACTCCGTTCTGTCATACCCATGTTTCAACATAAACGAGTCAAACTTCTTGTACCATTGCCGTGGAGCTTGTTTCAGCCCATACAAGCTCTTCCTCAGCCTACACATTATATGCTCTTTGCCCTTGACTTCGAACCCCTCTGGTTGGTGCATGTAGATCTCTTCTTCCAGGTCACCATGGAGAAAGGCAGTTTTAACATCTAACTGCTCTATCTCTAGATCCATGCTAGCCGCCAACCCAAGTAACATCCGTATGGATGTCATCTTCATCATTGGTGAGAATATCTCCTCGAAGTCTATGCCTTTCCTCTGACCAAACCCTTTCACCACAAGTCTGGCCTTGAACCTCATCTGTGAATTCTTCTGCTCAATTTTCTTTCTGAACACCCACTTGTTGCTTAGAGCTTTCTTGCCCTTAGGCAGTTTCACCATGTCATAGGTGTGGTTCTTATGCAAGGATTCCATCTCCTCTTGCATAACTTTCAACCACTCCTCCTTATGCTCGTCGGCTAGGGCCTTAGAATAATCTTCTGGCTCTCCCTCATTAGTGAGTATAATGTACTCATGCGGCGAGTACCTCTTGGACGGCTGTCTGTTCATAGATGACCTCCTCACCTGTGGCTCAACAGGTGGATTAAGTGGGGGCTGCTTCCTTGGTCCATCTTCTGAAGGAACTCCCTCATCCACTGCACCTTGCTGTACTCCCCCGTTATCAGGCACCACGAGAGGAGTAACCGGATCCATGTCCTCTAGCTTACTTGAACTAGGTTGGTTCTTCTTTGGCTTATCGATGTCTTCTATACACTGATCTTCAAAGAAAACCACATCTTTGCTCCTGACGAGCTTCCTCTTGGTCGGATCCCACAATCTGTAACCGAATTTTTCATCACCGTACCCTAAGAATACACACTATCTGATCTTCATATCGAGCTTGGACCTCTCGTCCTTTGGTACGTGAACGGATGCCCTGCATCCAAACACCCTGAGATGACTGTACGATGGATCATGTTCAGTCCACACCTTCTCAGGCACTTCTCCATTCAATGGGCTGATGGAGACCTGTTTATCAAATATACCACCATGTGCATTGATTCTCACCAAAACGTCTTGGACAACTTCGCATGGGATAACATGCATCTGATTCTCTCAACAATGGTGTGATTCATTCGCTCAGCTACACCATTATGCTAGGGGGTCTTGGGAACCGTCTGTTCATGCCGTATACCCAAGGACTTGCAGTACTCATGAAAATCGCCAATGTATTCACCACCATTTTCAGTGCGGATGCACTTCAATGATCTACCTGTCTCTCTTGACCATAGCATGAAACAATTTAAACACACCAAAGACCTCGTCCTTGGATTTCAAAGCATAAACCCATACCCTCCTAGATGCATCATCTATAAAAGTGACAAAATATAACGCCCCACCCAAGGTTTTTGTCCTCATAGGACCACAAACATCAGAATAAACCAAATCTAATGCATGCACTTTATTAACATGAGAAGCAATTTTAATGAATAAAACTCTATGCTGTTTCCCTGATAAACAATCAAGACAGGTTTTGAGAGGTGTACCTGTCGACAGGCTGTCACGTCTAGAAGAAGCCGCTTTCTCGCTAGTAGGTGAAGCCCTTTTTCACTCATGTGGCCTAGACGCCTGTGCCACATGTCAATAGTTGAATCTTCTACTGCGTTTAACCCACCTTTGCACATACTGACACTTGCCTTGTAAAGGGTGTAACACTTCTTTCCTTTGGCCACGATCAATGAACCCTTGATGAGTTTCCATCGCCCACCAGCAAACCGACTTTCATAGCCATCATCATCCAACCTTCCCGTCGACATCAAGTTGAGGCGAAGGTCTGGGATATGCCTCACATCCCTGAGAACCAATGTGTAGCCCACATCGGTCTTCACATAAATATCACCATCTCCCACGATCTTCGATATGCCAGAATTTCCCATCTTCACAGTCCCATAGTCACCTGACTTGTAGCTTGTGAAGAAGTCCTTGCGTGGAGTCGCATGAAAAGAAGCTCCCGAGTCTATTACCCAGTCGGTGTCCTGACTCGTAGCCGTGAGACATATATCATGATCTGCAGAAAGAATAACTACAACGTCGCCATCTGAAACAACCGCAATGGAATCTGATTCATCTTCCTTCCCTTTTGCTTTCTTGTCGTTCTTCTTACCACAACATTCATGCTTGTAGTGGCCCTTCTTATCACAATTCCAGCAATCAACATCCTTTCTATTACTCGACTTGCCTCTTGATTTATCTCGGGCCTCCCGCCCTTCCTGTTCTTTTCGCTCTCCCGTTTCTGTGTCACAAGGGCCTCTTGCTGAGTAGACCCCTGAGACTTCCTCCTTGTCTCCTCATTGAAGAGACAACTAGTAACCTGCTCCATGGATATCTTTCTGTCTGACACGGAGTTACTTAGAGACACCACCAATGTCTCCCAACTGTCAGGCAATGAACTAAGCAATAACAAAGCCTGCAATTCATCATCCAGAACCATCTTCATAGAGGAGAGTTAGTTCACTATATTGCTGACCTCATTCATGTGCTCGGCCACAGAACCACCATCCTTGAACTTAAGATTCACAAGTCGTCATATCAGAAAAATCTTATTACTGGATGTCTTCCTCTCATACAGCCCTTGTAATTTCAACCATAGGCTAGCGGCTGAGGTTTCTGTGTAGACACATGGTGGAACACAAAATCATCCAACCATTGTCTAATAAACCCCACCACCTTTCAGTCCATCTTCTTCCAATCATCATCAGTCATATCCTTAGATTTTGCTAATATACCTAAAATTGAAAAATATAGGTCCTTGCAATAAAGTAAGTCCTCCATCTTAGCCTTCCATATGGTCCAATTAGAACCATTGAGGCTGATCATTAATCTTGATGAGCCACCTTCCATTATTCAAAACCGATCCTACCCGTTCAATGAACTTAGCTCTGATACCACTTTTTTAGGGGCCTTGCACAAAACCTTAGGATCTAGCCCCTCGAAACAAACCAGAATTATGGAACAATAACGCAATGAAAAACAATTAAAGCATAAACCACATCACACCAGGGAATTTTACGTGGAAAACCCCCAAAGAGGTAAAAACAACGGGACCTCGTCTAGATCAACAATCCACTATAAAGTAGAACATTACAACCGATCACAAGCACACATCGCTTGGATCAAACCTTCTTCACTCACGCAGGAGTGGATAAACAATAAGAGAAGCAAGAGAAAACGGAGAGATCTCACCGATCACGAGGACATAGAGCTCTGAGACATAGACTACGAAGTAGATCACCTCTACAAGCAGAATCTTCCTTCCACAAGCTTCCTCTCTCTCACACCTTTGATAGCCTTAAGCCTTCCTAGAAAACCTTTAGGAAACTTAGAATGCCCTAGAATACACCCCAATCCCAGATACACCCATATATATAAGAATAGAAAGAGGTGTAACCTAAATAGGAAATAAAATCTGCAAAATCTGCGTTTCCGCAATCGCATCTGCGAAACTCGTCGATGACATCGACAGTCTCTCGATGACAGCGTCGATATCATCTGAAGGTCTCTCGATCATATCAAGACCAGACCAAAACCGTCCAGCAACCAGGGGTGAAAATTCCAACAATTATTAATGTCATCGAGCCACTCTCGATGACAGCCTCGATATGATCTGAAAGTCTCTCAATCATATCGATAGGACAAAAAAACTGTCCAGCAACCAGCAGTAAAATTCTGCAATTATCGATGATATCGAAACTTGTTCAATTTCATCGTTACTAACAATGAGGAGAAAAATCCCTATCATCCCTAACTCCCACCGTACATGGTGCATGCTCTTTCATGTCATTTGGATCTATGGAACTAGAATCTAGACAACATGATGGTGAATGTTTTAAGTGATAAATGATTTACGGGCTTTAAATAATTTATAGATGGTTTGTTTGGCTTTAGGTCATAGATATTATAGTGTTTAGATAGCTTGAAAATTCACACCTGAGACAGTTTAGATAGCTAATTCAGTAAAAACATTTAAATGATATATGGAAGTGGATTTTAAAATGGATTCTTAGGTTAAACCCATCTCACTAAAGATTGTGGATGGTCCTTGTAAAAATACAAGCAGTAGGTGGGCCGTAGTAGTAGGCCTACGAATTTAAATGCTCTTTTATAAAGTTGGTGGCAAGATTTATTGCGGTTGGTAGAGGAAGAGAGAAAGGGAGGAAGAGAGAGAGAGAGAAAGGGAGAGAAATTATGAAGCTGGAGAGAGAGAAGGGGAGAGAGATTGTGAAATTGGAGAGAGAGAGAGAGAGAGAGAGAGAGAGAGAGAGCCATTTGAGTTCCAAGATACAATGGAGAGAGGAATGTACATATCTCCTGAAGCATCATCCTGAAGTTGGATATGGAAAGTTCGTGCGGGAAACATCATCCTGAAGTTGTATATGGAAAAAAGCCTATGACTGCCCGAATTGAAATTTCCTTAAGTAGGTGTTGCTGAAATTCGATTTTAGCATCCCATGGGTGAGCATGATTGAAAAATGTTGGAATAGTGCCTGGTTCTCAATCCTTATCAATGGTGAACCAGCTGGTTTTTTCAAGTCCGCTAGGGGGAGGGACCCTCTCTCCCCAAGCCTATTTATTCTAGTAGCCGAGGTGCTCAGTAGAGGGATCAACCGCCTCATGTCTCAGGGAAGATGTACTCCTTTCAAGCTTAGGAGAGGTTGCCTTCAGGTTTCACACCTTCTCTATGTAGATGACACCCTTCTTTTTGTCAATGGTGGCCAGCAATCACTTCGCTCTCTTTCAGCTTTCATGGATAAATACAAACATGCCTCAGGTCAAAAGATCAATTTCCGCAAGAGTGCATTCTTTTGTTCTTCCAAGATCTCCATGTCCAGAGTCAAGGCTATTGAGCATTCACTGGACATTGCAAAGTGCAACTCCACCCTGATTTATTTAGGGGTCCCACTGGCTTTCGGTAGGGTGAAGCTGAGCTCTTTCCAACCGTTGATCAATAAGATTGAGAACCAAATTAGCGGTTGGCGCGCGCGTTGTCTCTCCCAAGCAGGTAGATTAGTCCTAGTCCGACATGTTCTCGATAGTACTCCGGTGCATACTTTGTAGCCACGGTTGTGCCCTCCCAAGTTCTGACATCACTAGAGCAAATGTTCACAGAAGGAAGAAAAAATCTCCATTGGATATGATGGAAATCCTTAGTCTTCCCTATGTTAGAAGGAGGGCTGGGGATAAGGTTGCTGGCTGATTCCATGAAAGCACTTACATTGAAACTGGGCTGGGCCATCACATGCATGGACGAAGGCAGCCTTTGGAAATCCTTCATGACATCAAAGTATCAGGCGGACATCTCAACTCCAAGCCTAATTCGTATCTCCGCCTTTGCCTTCCCTCTTTGGAAGAAGCTCCATGCGCCCCTGCCCCTGCTGGCCCACCATGTGCGATGGCAAATTGGCCACGGTACCTGCCAATTCTGGACCGCCAACTGGACAAGGCTAGGCCCACTATCCCTGCCGCAACACGTCCAATTCCCCCGCACCTCCTCTCCATCCCGGTAAACCAGGTCCTGGGTTCGTCAGGTCCTCCCCCCCCCCTCCTCAGCTTTCAATTTTCTGCCACAACAGATAGTGGATTGCTTGTTCCAGGCGGGATTCTATCTGTCTGATAGCCCGAATTGCCGCATCTGGCCGTTCACCCCTCGCGGTGATTTCACAGTTCGCTCAGCTTGGAATCTCTGTAGATCATCTCAACCACGTAAGGACTGGTCTCGTTGGGTTTGACACTCTAGTCTACCCTCATGGATTTCCGTGTTTGTCTGGCGCCTTCTTCACAGGGCCATCCCTCTTGATGAGGCATTCAGAAACGTGGCTTGACTCTAGTGTCCTGCTGTGATACAGTACACACTCTGTTTCCCTCTGTAGATCGGTGGAGTCCTGTCGTCATGTCTTCATCAACAGCCCGACTACGACTACGTGGGCCTTCTTTGGGGGTATTTTGGGAATTGCTAGCAACCCCAACCTCTCGGTCGAAGGTATGCTATCTATTTGGTGGAATACAGCAAGCTCTACAGGCAGAATTTCCCATCTCCAGTAAATTGCACCGTGTGTTATTCTCTGGGAGATTTGGAAGGCTTAAAACTCGGCCAAATTTGATGGGGTTAAGATTCATTCGTCGGCCATCAGGGAGAAAGTGAAAAGATGGTTGACCTCACTAACCGCCCACCAGATGTTCTTCGTCCTCTTGATAGTAGTCTATCAGCGGCTGACTTAGGGATATCAGCCACACATCGGGTGTCTGCCCCTCCAATTATTGTCAGATGGACGAAACCACTGTCGGGGTGGTTCAAGCTTAATGTCGATGGTTCTGTGAGAGGGAACCCAAGCCTTTCGGGCGGCGGGGGCATCAGCAAAAATGATAGAGGAGATTTCATCTTCGGTTTCTCAGCAGGCTACGGGCCAGGATCCAACATATTTGCAGAACTGAGGGCTATTCATGACGGTCTCGCCTTCTATGCCCTTCTTAGCCGGCAGAAAGTTGTCGTGGAGTCCGACTCCAGACTAGTTGTGGATTTCTTAAATGGAAAAGTTAAACCTAGCTGGAAATGGGTGTACTGGGTGTCCCGTATCAGAAGGTTCGGAATGAATATTTAGATGATTTTCTCCCATATCTATAGAGAGGGTAATGACCCTGCTAACGGGATGGCCGGCCTGGGAAGCAGCTCGTAGGAATCCTCTTACATTAGGCATTTTTCTCTCCTCCCCCAGTGCGTCAGGGGCAGCCTCTTCCTCAATAAAGTAGGCCTAGGTGTGGTTCGGCTGGGCCCAGTCAGGATCATCACTAACTAGCTTCGTTCGGATGTCGGGTTGGTCCTTTTTTTTTTTTTTTTTTTTTGGAGTTTATACCCAATCTTTTCTATGTACATGACGGTCTATGTTTGTCATTACGATAGGCCCCTGTCAGATATTTTTTCCTGAAGGGGCTTGAAAGTCTCCCGTGTAATTTTGAAAATATGAATGGAAGGATCCATTTTTTTTTTTTTTTAAATGTACGTATCTCCTGGCCTTTAAAAAAAAAGTCGTTGAAAGCTTTTTGCTGGTAAATCTTTTATTTTTTATTTATAAAACCATAGAAGATAGCATATATCACCAACAACAGAAGCATCAGTAGGGATGATGCACAACTAAAAGTCTCCGCATTCAAAAGCACTACATACCAACCAACAAGTGACAATAGGTTTTGCTGGTGAATCATTTGTTAGCAAATAAAATTTTAGTTAAAGGAAAAATTGTTATAAATCATTTATATGTAGTAAATAATTTACAAGCATTTTAGGACGTCCAAACGCAAATTATAAATGATTTACTAGCCTCATTTACCACCATCCAAATGACCCCTTCCTTCTCTGAAAGAACTACTTGTTAAGGGCATCTATCCGAATGCATGTTGAAACACTAGAGTTCCATAGAAGTGAGCTCTGCACATCAGACAACGCCTTTAGTGATCGAAACCGCTCAGCTAATGGGTCCTATCATGGATGGCCCATGATAAAAGAAAAATTGAGGCGCTACTGTCCAGCCGGTTGAAGGACTACTGCAGTACCATGCAAATCTGAACTGTTGGCCTTTTTCTAGTTTTAACCGTTCATTTGCAGGCTACTGTGTTACCCATTCAATCATCTGGTCAGTGTGATTTTTGCCCTATGGAGCACGCATGGTTGGTATACTGAATCCACTTGTTGAGCACTCGGGGCAGAGCGCGCCAAGAACTAATGCAGTTCAGACAATCAATCATTCTCCCACATGTAAAACACCTTTTATTGAACCGTGGAAAAGAATAGTTGTGATTCCGGATCCTCTGTTTCCGGGAGGCAGAGAGTCTTTGCCTCCCCCAACCTCATTGGTGCACTTGTACAGACTGCCACGTAGGCAGTTTTTATTTAAAAAAATAAACAAAATTTCCGTCCGAGCTTCCTAACGACAACGGCAACCACTAACGGTGCTTTCCATTTTCGTTCTCCGGAGATTTGTACAAGAGATTTCTTCTCTCGTATGTGGATTCTAATTTCAAATTCCTTCTTTTACAGATGGATTCGATCAAAGGTCCCGCCGGAAGAAAAATTCTCTTTTTTCTTTTGACAATCGGAGGCCCCTCCTTCCCCAATATCTCTCAATCTCTTTCGCCCATTTTTCATCGTTCGATTCACGACAGGCTGCCCACCGATAGCCGATTTCGGCCCATTGAAATCTATTTCGTCCATTCATCCATCGAAGATTCACTCCATCTCACAGGTATTTATTTATTTTATATATATATATATATATATATATATATTTTACAGATTATTTATTTTATGTTGGATACGGTTGAGGATTTGTGCAAATCCAAAACCGTATAAGGATTTTTTTTGCTAGCTGTGCATGCTAGTTGTGAGATTTTTCTAGCTGTTGAGATTTTTTTCTAAGTTTAGTCGGCTAGCTAGGAGAAGATAAACAGTAGATTTTTTCCTAGATTTTTTTCTTTCTCTAGCTGCCCCTGGGATGTATCTAGACAGGGATAGATTAGTCTTTTTATATAATAAGAAAGCCTATAAAGGTAGATGTGTAATTCGGTTTTCATACAAGTTGGAATATAGCAACAGCAGCAGTCTCTGTTTTCTTTGCAAAGGTTTATTTCTGTTTTTTGTGTGGCTGCAGCCACTCGTTAGCAAAAGCTATTCTCATCAGCGGAAGGTGTGGGGTTTACAACCCAACAAAGTGGTATCAGAGCAGATGATCCTTGGGCCTCATCAGCAAAAGGCAGATCTTGCACTCCCGGTTTTCAGAAAAAATCAGCTTTAAAAAAAAATCTGTTTTGAAAAAAAAATAGATTGCAGCCGGAGTTTTTTTTTTCAGCCGCAGTTTTTTCAAAAAATCTGTTTTGAAAAAAAAAAAACAGATTGTAGCCGCAGTTTTTCTTTTTTCAAATCTGTTTTCAACAGATTTTAGCCAAAAAAAAAAAAATCTGTTTTAAAAATATTCATATTTCTATTTCATCCATCTCCCTTCATTTTTCAGCCATTCTTTAAAAAAAAAAAAGGAAAATATGGCCAACACCATCCAGCCGCAGGTTCCTAAGTTGTCAAAGGACAACTATGAAAAATGGTGCATCCAAATGAAGGCGTTGTTCGGGTCGCAAGAACTATGGGAGATTGTCACCAATGGGTATGAAGAACCCACTATGGAAGAAGAAGCCGCCTTCACCAACGAAGAAAAGACCGCTCTCAAAAATCAAAGGAAGAGAGACAACAAGGCTTTGTTTCTCCTCTATCAAGGGTTGGATGAATTCACCTTTGAAAAGATTGTCGAAGCAATATCAAGCAAGCAAGCATGGGATACCCTTGGCACCATCTTCAAGGGTGTAGATCGAGTGAAGCGGGTTCGCCTTCAAACATTAAGAGCCAAGTTCGAAGCGACTCACATGAAGGAAGGTAAGAATGTTATTGATTATTTTTCACGTTTGCTTGTAATTGTCAATCATTTGAAAAGAAATGGTGAAAAGATTAAAGATGTCCGAGTTATTGAAAAGATGCTTTGATCCCTCACAACCAAGTTTGAGCATGTGGTTGTGGCGATCGAAGAATCAAAAGATATTGAAAAACTCTACATTGAGGAGTTGATGGGATCATTGCAAGTTCATGAGCAACGAATGCAGAAGAATGCCAGTTCCATGCTGATGGAACAAGCTTTGGAGTCAAGATTGACTCTGAATGATAACAATAGTGGACGTGGAAGTTCACAACGTGGTGGACGTTTCACTAACAATCGCATAAGAGGTAGAGGGCACGGAAACCAACAAAGTCATGGCCAAAACTAGCAGAAAGATACCAATTTCCGTGGAAGAGGAAATGGTAGAGGTAGATCTATGCGTGGACGAGGAAGTACAAAGAACATCCAATGCTATAATTGCAATAAGTTTGGCCACTATGCATCTGATTGCTGGAGCAAGTCGGTGAATCAAGACGAGCTATCCAACTATGCCAAAGCATCAGGCCATGAACAAGAAAGCTCCACCCTTCTCCTTGCACAAGAGAAAGGTAGTGATTAGCAGGATGCATGGTATCTCGACACAGGTGCAAGTAATCACATGTGCGGTGACAAGAAACTCTTTGTGGAACTCACAGAAGGAGTTCATGGCGATGTAACGTTTGGAGACTCATAAAAAATGCCAGTAAAAGGTAAAGGTAAAACCAAAATCTTTCAGAAGAATAGTATTCCAAATTATATTTCCAACGTGTACTACGTACCCAACATGAAAAGTAACATACTGAGCCTCGGACAACTCCTCGAAAAAGGGTACGTCATACACATGGAAAACTCTTCTCTTTCCATAAGAGATATGCATGGACGTTTGATTATAAAAGTCGAGATGGTGAAGAATCGTATGTTTCCTCTTCATATAAATACAATGTTTGAGAAGTGTTTTTATGGAAAAGCAAAGAATGATTCCTGGACGTGGCATCTTCGCTTTGGCCATCTAAATTTCAGTGGCCTGAAACTTCTGTCCTCATCAAGCATAGTGCATGGATTGCCTGCGATTGAAGTTCCAGAACATGTGTGTGAGGCGTGCACACTTGGAAAATAACAAAGAAACTCCTTTCCGAGTGGAGTATCCCGAAGAGCAAGAGAACCGTTGCAGTTGGTTCACACTGACATCTGTGGACCATTAGAGCCAATCCCTCTTGGAGGTAATAAATACTTTATTACCTTCATTGACGATTTCAGTAGAAAGTTGTGGGTGTATGTAATCAAAGAGAAGTCTGCTGCTTTTACTATTTTTAAAAATTTTAAGGCCCTTGTTGAAAAAGAAAGTGGTCTTAAAATAAAAACCCTTAGATCTGACAGAGGTGGAGAGTACACCTCAAATGTTTTTCAAGAATATTGAATGGAACATGGCATTAAGCAACAACACACTGCAGCGTACACGCCACAACAAAATAGAATTGCGGAACGGAAAAATTGCACCATCCTCGATATGACGAGGACCATGCTGAAGGAGAAAAGTCTGCCAAAGAATTTCTGGGCAGAGGCAGTTGCATGTACTGCTTATCTGCTCAATAGGTGTCCAACTAAGAGCGTCAGATTCCAGACACCGCAGGAAGCATGGAGTGGTTACAAGTCGAGCGTGGCGCACCTTAAGATCTTTGGGTGTGTCGCTTACGCTTAAGTTCTAGAAGCGAGAAGGAAAAAGCTTGATGATCGTGGCGAGAAGTGCATCTTCATCGACTACAGCGAAGAGTCAAAGGCATACAAGTTCTACAACCCACTAACCAATAAGCTGGTGGTAAGTAGAGATGCAGTATTCTACGAGGAGGAATCTTGGAAGTGGAACCAAAAAGATTCGGTCAAAGAAAGTCAGGTTGAGGCTGAAGAACATGAAGAAGAGAGGCATGTGAATCAAGAGCAGACACCCACATCACCCCCTTTGGATTGCAGAAGTCCAGGAGTACGCTCCAATCTCCTGGAAGTACTTCATCAAATCAGAATTCATCCAGCACATCTTCATCACCCTTGGCTCCTATTAAAATGAGAAGCCTCAACGACATTTATGCAGAAACTGAGGAAGTGAACTTACTCTGCCTGTATGCGGACCACGAGCCTCTCACATTCGAGGAGGCTGTGAATGAAGAATGTTGGATAAAGGCTATGGAAGAAGAGATTCATGCCATCGAGAAGAATCGAACATGGGAGTTGACCTCACTCCCTAAAAGCCAGAAGACCATTGGTCTCAAATGGGTGTACAAAATCAAGCGGAATGCCGATGGTAAGATTGAACGATATAAAGCAAGGCTCGTAGCAAAAGGTTACAAACAGAAATATGGGGTAGACTATGAAGAAGTTTTTGCCCCAGTTGCTCGCCTTGACACTGTAAGAATGATTATCTCCCCTGCAGCTCATCACAGTTGGATGATCTACCAACTGGATGTGAAATCCGCATTCCTAAATGAGATACTAGAAGAAGAAGTATATGTTGACCAGCCTGAAGGCTTTGTCATGCAAGGGGAGGAACACAAGGTGTATCGGCTGAAGAAAGCCCTGTATGGGTTAAAGCAAGCTCCTCGTGCTTGGAATGCACGGATCGACGATTATCTTCAAGAGAATGGTTTCATCAAATGTCCATATGAGCATGCCGTCTATATAAAGAAGAATGCCCGTGGTGATATGTTTATCGCTTGTTTATTTGTTGATGATCTGTTGTTCACTGAAAACAGTCAGGTAATGTTTGAAGAATTCAAGCAGGCTATGTTCAAAGAGTTCGAGATGACTGATGGTGGATTGATGTCTTTCTTCTTGGGCATTGAGGTGAAGCAACAAGTCGGCGGCATTCATATATCCCAGAAGAAGTACACAAAGGAACTTCTTGAGAAGTTTCAGATGGTTGATCAGAAGTCAGTAAATACACCTGTTACAACAGGCCTGAAGCTCACGAAAGATGGAGAAGGAAGAAACGTCGACTCAACCCTATTCAAGAGCCTAATCGGAAGCTTAAGGTACCTCACAATCACTAGACCAGATATAGTCTACAGTGTTGGGCTTTTAAGCCAGTATATGGAAGGCCCAAAAGAGTCACACTGGCTAGCTGCAAAACGAGTACTGAGGTATATCAAAGGGACTATTGAGTTTGGTCTTTTTTATCCGTACAATGATGAGGCAATGTTGTATGGATACTCTGATAGTGATTGGGGTGGTGACCAAGATGAAAGAAAAAGCACCACAGGCTATGTTTTCTATCTTGGGTCAACAACATTCACATGGAATTCAAAGAAGCAGAGTGTGGTCGCCCTGTCCACATGTGAAGCAGAGTACATGGCAGCATCGTCCACCATCTGTGAAAGAATTTGGTTGAGAAATCTACTAAAGGAGCTGAAGCATCCGCAGGAAGAATCCACAGTCATATATGTGAATAACAAGTCGGCAATCGAGCTAGCTAAAAATCCAGTGCAGCATGGAAGAAGCAAACACATTGATACCCGATACCATTTTCTGAGAGATCACGTGAAGCAGAAAATGATGAAATTAGAGTATTGTCATACTACGGAACAGGTGGCGGATATTTTCACAAAGGCATTACCGACAGATGCATTCAAACGGCTAAGAACGATGCTCGGAATGAAGCCGGTTTTGGTTTGAAGGGGAGTGTTGGATACAGTGGAGGATTTGTGCAAATCCAAAACCGTATAAGGATTTTTTTTGCTAGCTGTGCATGCTAGCTGTGAGATTTTTCTAGCTGTTGAGATTTTTTTCTAAGTTTAGTCGGCTAGCTAGGAGAAGATAAACAGTAGATTTTTTCCTAGATTTTTTTCTTTCTCTAGCTGCCATTGGGATGTATCTTGTCAGGGATAGATTAGTCTTTTTATATAATAAGAAAGCCTATAAAGGCAGATGTGTAATTCGGTTTTCATACAAGTCGGGATATAGCAACAGCAACAGTCTCTGTTTTCTTTGCAAAGGTTTATTTCTGTTTTTTGTGTGGCTGCAGCCACTCGTTAGTAAAAGCTATTCTTGTCAGCGGAAGGTGTGGGGTTTACAACCCAACATTTTATACATTTTTTCATCCGTTCAATATCCTTTGTTTTTTTTTTCCAAGGCTATAGCCATTGAAGAATTGGTTGTATACATCTGAATTGGTTGTTGAAAAAATGGACTTCTATCCATATTTGACCCCAACACGAGAGAGGGCATTCTAGTTTTGAATGTTGTTGTTGCATAAAAGAAAATTGTTAGACATCAATCTGTTCATGATAATCTGCAAGCACCACACCAACATTGTCATGGAAAATTCCTCCTGCTTCAAAACATTAACAAGAAGGATGTGTGAAGTTGCATTTTTAATTTCTACTTTATATGTTTTATTACACTACTCAGTTAACATCTGAATTTTATTCCTGAATTGTCTAGTTGAATTTGTCAGGACTTTAACTTCATACATTCAAAGTTTAACTGGGTAGTAGATCATGTTGGTACATTAGAAGGAATCCATGTGAAGATATTGTTCTTGTTTGTTTAGGAGTCTTTCATAAACTAGTGTTCTTACATATCGAGCCTATTGAAGTTCCCACAGGCATCTCTCGATTTTGCACCTCAATAAAATCAGCAAGCTCCCACAGGCATCTCTTGATTTTGCCTAGTCAATGTCATTATTGGAATCCCTTCAATAATGATCCTATTGAAGTTATGGCTGACCGCTAATTTAATTTGCTTGTAGTAAAGCCACAGCTTAGAGTTGCCTATACCTAACAGACTGCTAAATTCAAATAAAGAATCACCCAGGCAATTCCTGATTAGTCCCCAATTATAATACTTCAGTCAAGCTATTTTTCTTCCAAGCCATCATGACACTGACATTTTCTAAATATTCCGAATGAAAGTTTGATAGCTTGGGCATTACACCAAGGTCTCTTGATATTCTTGCCAGAAGTTCTCCTGTTTGTAGGGATGTTGCCTTGTCATAATCCCAAGCAGGTCAGCAGTTAACTCAGGTGAGATATGGCCTCTGCATTGACTTATATTCCTGCATTTCACATTTATATTGGTTCCTGAAAATGTGTTGATCTTAGGCATCGCCATGCAAGGTCCATCTATGCAACCAAAGTCCTCCACTTTTCTATGGCTTTCTCGGTTTGGAAGGATGAGTTCCGGCATTCAAGTGATTATCCACAATGCCCTCCCACATCTCATCCATTCCATCGCTTTTGCCAATTGGGGTATGTGTGTATGATGTAAAATCTGTTAATTGATCACCCCACTTTGGATTTATGACATAACTGTGAACTGTTTGTTTCTTGCTTATACAGATAAAAACATTTATGGATCTACCCATTAACTTGGTTTTATTGGCATAGGATGACACATAAAATGTCCAAAGTGATTTAGCTGAAAAATACCCTTGAAATGATCAAATTGGCCCTCAAGTTGTTCACACAGTCAACATACGTATGTGACCCACCAGATGCACTACTTGGATATCCCACACACATTTGCTTCTGTATAGTAAGCAAAAATCTCATTTTAGATACAAAGCTAAGTGAGTGCGTATGAATGCGATTATTTAATAGAATATTTGAACTTGCTAAACTGGCTTCTTATTGTTGTTTTCCATTACATTTTGTAGACAATTCCTGGAGCAACTGTATACTATGTCCAAAATATGTGAGATCTGTTCTAAATCTTTGTTTCTTGATTTCTCGCATGTGGTCCAAAATATGTTGTTAGTTTGAAACCTAAATGACTCGTCTTCGATCTGAACAAAAGGATAATCTTCACTTTAAGTTTTCAATTGTCCCTTTTTCCTACATGGTGACCGTAGCTACTGCTGTGGTTTGCAAAACACCAAATGCAAATGAGCGTGGGAAAATCTTTTTCAACTAGTCAAGTTTCCCACATGAATAGAAACAATGGACAGTAGAAAAACTTGATGACTTGACCAGTCTATTTTTGGGCCAACCTGATTGAGTTATCAAGATGTCACTACCCTGCTATGGCAACGTAGATCTGATGATTCAATACAACTTGCTATTGGAACTACACATGGTTACTATCTTAAAATTCCAATAGTTGTTTCAGATAATAGATGGTTGCCGTTCAAAAATTATTCGTTGATGTGAATAATTGATTCAGGACAGTCTGATCATCCAATGGGATAAAAGTGGTCCCATTACTGGTCAATTGGCACAGAGACCATCAGATTGCAAATCAAAAACCCAAATCAGGCTCATCTGAGGGTCCTGTCAAACACCCAACACTCCAAATTGCATATGTAGACCATGGCAAGGGCTCAGATTAATCTGATGGAAGATTTTTTAAGAAATTAAAAAAAAAAAAAAAAACTTGCCTCAAGGGCTTGTCATATATCACAGAAAACCAATTACATTCGAGGAACCCCTATGAATAAAAGACCCCAGGGGAAGCCTATCATAAAGCTACATAAGAAAAACCTCCAAAAGATAAAAAAGACCAAAAAAAAGAAAGACAAAAAAAAAAACCACGGAGGTAGCCCAATCCAACAGCAAAACCTATCATCTCCTAGCCCTCTGCGGCCCTTCCCTAAAGGCCCCCAACCCAACCTTGTCAAGGAAAACGATCCCTCTGACTTGGGCCAGCAGATTCGCCAAGTTGCCCCACGACGTGGACACTTGCTCTTTACTTCCCCAACAAGCCATCGCATCTACAGCCCCATTCCCCTCCCTGAAGATATGAAGAAAATGAAACATGCCTTTGCTCCTGAGCCGGAAAATCCAGGCTAACCAGTAACCCCATTTCCATCCAAGGTTGGATTTCCCGCACAAGACGTTCACCATAACCTGAGAGTCTGATTTAACCTCCACCCTAGTCATACCTTTAGCTAGACACATCTCCATCCCATCATGGATCGCCCGTAACTCTGCATTGACATTAGATCCTACTCCGTAACCGGCTGCAAACGCAAATAAAAAATCACCCGAGTCATTTCTATAAACTCCCCCTCCGCCCGAGTCACCCGGATTTCCCAACGCCGAACCGTCGACATTCATCTTCACCCAACCTGCACTCGGTTTGGCCCACCTCACTGCAACTGGGAAGTTGGTAACATGGGGCCGCCGGCTATCCCCTTATTCATGATCAGCCGGCCTACTCTGATGGTCAGGAGCTTCTCCCGTTTGAAATCCTCGGCCGGAAGAGGAATTCGAAGACTGCATGTTGAGTTGAATGATCTCTAGCCACCACTTAGTTCTTGCCAACACATCCAAGATAGAAGCATTCTTATTATCATAAACCACTGTGTTTCTACTTTTCCAGATTGACGAAATAATAATACATGGGGCCACCTTGATCAACAGTGATCTGGACTTGCTAGTTGCTGCCGCAGCCCACCATTGGGCCAACCTGGATTCAATGGACGAAGTCTGCAAAATGTGAATACCAAACTCATTCCCAAAATAATTCCACGATGCAATAGCAATATGGCTGTCCAGAAATAGATGAGAAATTGACTCAGTGGAGTGGTTGCTAGCTGCCCCTCCCTTGCAACAAACACACTTGGATGCCAAGTTGATCCCTCATGCCTACACTTCTACGTCGACTGCAACTGCCCTCATTATAACTCTCCAGGTAAACAGCGAAATTCTGGGCGGGAGCTTGCTGTGCCAAATACTATGAGCCTAGCTCCTACCAAGTTGGGGGGACCTGCATTTTTCCCATGCTGAGGCAATAGTAAAGTCTCCTGAGGTTGACAACGGCCAGAACGGAGTATCAGCCCCTTGGAGCAAACAAAAACCTTGCTGGAAAAGAAAATCAAGAACCCATTGTGGTAAAAATGTGAACGCAGTCGATGGTGGAAGAGGCCCCGCTTCTCCCAGTACCTACGCCACCTTGAGGTGGAGAACTTCCAAAGGCACTGGCTCCAATGCCAGGCTTTGAAGAGGCTCGAGCCCTGACCAATTGACGGACCGGAAATTATAGTCATCGTCCCCCAGATTCCATTGAACACAATTTTCTGCTATAGGAAGCAATTCTTGAATCCTTTTCCATAGCGAAGAGGCATACCCAACTGGATTGGAAGACCCAGTAACCATTAAGTCCTGGGCATACTTGGCCGACATAAAGGAGCTCCAAACACTTTTTATCGGCGTAAATTTTATGGCCCAGGCCATTCTTAGCCTAAATGCAGCCATCACATCCTTTAGCTTCCTCATTTTAAGCCCCCCTTCCTCCAAAGGTAACGCAACTGTCTTCCATCTTCTCTAGTGGCACTTAGCCTTCCCCTCATTCCAACCCCAGAAGAAATCCGTAAACCTTCTTTCGAGCTTGGCCAGCACTAGAGATGGAAGATGAGTAGCCTCCAAGGAGTGAATTAGTATACTACTCAACACATGACGTAACAAGACTAATCTGCCTACCTGAAATAAGCATCTTGCTTTCCAACGAACCCGTGATTCGACTTTCTCAATCATAGGCTGGAAAATCGATGCTTTGAGCCTTCCCGTGGCCATGGGGACGCCCAGATAAGAGAAACCCACTATCGCTTTCTTTATACCAAGGGCAGTCTCAATCGCCCTCACCCTTGAATCGGAGAGCTTGTTAGAATGTAAGAAATAACTCTTTCGCAGGTTAACTTTTTGACCGGAAGTTAATTGGTACACTTCAAGGAATTCTTTAAGTGCCCGAATCGACGCCAGCCCGCGATTGAGAAAAAGAATGCTGTCGTCAACATATAGTAAGTGGGAAACGGGCGAACACACAACTCTAACCTTGTATCGCTGGCAGCTACCCCTTTCAGATAAAGCCTTTACACCTCTACTCAAGACCTCCGCCGCTAGAATAAAGAGGCTGGGGGAGATAGGATCTCCTTGATGCAGCCCTCTATAGGATTTGAAAAAACCCACACTTTTGCATTTGACTAGGACCGAAAACCAGTTATTCGACCAGCATTTCTGAACTAGTTCAATCCAAGGATTAGAAAACCTGAAGCTCCTCAAAATTGACCTTAAGAAATCCCAATCAAGCCTATCATAAGCCTTTTCTATATCCAATTTCAGAACCAAATTTCCCCCACGAACTTTTTTATTCAAATCTCTAACTAATTCTTGGGAGAGCACTATGTTGTCCGCCATGGATCTACCCTTAATGAAGGCCCCCTGTTCAGCTGAAATGAGGAGAGGAAGCACCGAACTCAGCCTAGCTGCCACCACCTTGGAGAATATTTTGTAGAGACAATTGCACAGGCTAATCGGCTTGAAATCTGCAAAAGAATTTAGCGTGGCTGACTTTGGGATTAGGCAAATAAGAGAAGCTGATAAAGCACTCGGTATCGGTCCCCCCTTGGAATAGAAAAGAAACTGCCTTCAATAGGTCAAGCCCTATGAAGCTCCAGCAAGAGGCGTAGAAAGAACCAGCGAACCCATCGGGTCCCGCTGCTCCATCCATTGGAATCGATCTCACCACCTGATGAACTTCATCTAGAGAGGGAGGAGCTAACAAGAAGGCGTTCTGTTCAGCTGAAATCAGGGGTGGGATGACAACAAGTAGATCGGTACTAACCTGGCAAGGAACCGACTTGAATTGGTTCTCAAAATGGGCCACTGCTGCCTGCTTAATATCATCTGGCTGATCCAACACCTAGTTCGGCTCTACCTGAATCTGTCTGATCATCGATCTCCTCTGTTTTTCAGTTGCTGCCGAGTGGAAGAACCTGGTGTTCTTGTCTCCTGCTTCTAACTAGCTGACCCGCGACTTCTACTTCCAGTATATCTTTTCCCGCTGATGAAGAAGGTTCAAGTTGGCTGACGCTCAAGTTAAATTGTCTAGGTGCACGCTGGAGTTGTGTGACTCTGGCTGATCCTCAGCTAACTGCCTCTCACATCTCTCTACCTCTGCTTCAGCTAGAGCTAACTGCACGAATAAATCTCCAAAGGTCTCTTTGTTCCACACCTTTAAAGTTTGCTTAACCTTCTTTAGTTTTTGAAGAATATTGTAGATTGGATGGGACGACTTAATTGAACACCAAGCTTGCTTTACTATCTGAAGAAAAGAAGTGTGCCCAATCCACATGTTTTGAAATCGGAAGGGCCTTGCAGACGGGGGAGGGGCCTGCGGAAAACTCAAAAGTAAAGGGGCATGATCTGAGTTGATCCGAGGGAGGTGAGTTACCTGGAAGGCTGAAAACGCCGCAGCCCAGGCTGCATTCATCAGGGCCCTATCCAACCTAGCCCATACTCTACCTGAGCCGCCCTGGTTGTTACTCTAAGTGAAACGGTTGCCAAAAAAGCCCGCATCCTGGAGCCCCGCTAAATCGACCACTTCCACAAAATCCCTCGAGCTGGCTCTGTCCACCATTCTCCAACTCCTCTCCTCTGCCGCAACGTGGCATTAAAATCACCACACACTACCCACGGAGTGCTCAAAACTGAAGAGAAGGCAGCTAGGTCAATCCAAAGTGACCTTCTCTGAATTCTGTCACAGTTAGCATAAATGAAAGTAATTGTAATCGGCAATGTGACTTCCTGCAAAGCGAAGGCTATAGATAACGATTAGTTAGTTTTATTTACAAGAGAAGGGGAGATATAGTCCCTAACAAACACCCATATCTTCCCCCCCCCCATTGTCTAAATTGGTAAAGGATTGGTGGAACCTCAGAGCCAGCCCAGTACCCACCCTTCTTCCATCTGGAATAATCGGCTCTAGGAAAGCTAGAATACCTGGGTCATATTTCTTGATGAGCCTTTTAGCGAAAATGATAGAGCGCCGGTTACCTATACCTCTAACATTCCAAACTAGGACCCTATCCATCAGTAACACAGCCTGAATTCACTGCCCTGTGCTTCAGTCTTCATAGCCTTGATTCCCAATCACCTCTTGTATATAATACCCGTGACCGACTTATCAGCTTTGTTCTTGTTGATCCCTTCGTCGCCATGCTTGGCGATAGATTGCCTTCCCCTAACTTGCTCAGATTCGGTTCAGCCTCTGATATAGTATTAGGCCCTGATTGTTGCTGAGGAAGACTTCCTCTAGTACCAGAGATTTCTGAGAGCAAATCCCTGTCCAACTGTTCAGCAATAGAGACTTCAGGATCTACCGTTACCTCTATATTTGACACTCCTTCCTGGTCACCTCCCGTAGCCTCCGCAGCAAAGAACGGGGATAAATCAACAGCTAATTCTAATTCGAGGCCAGACTAGATGGAGACCTGCCGTTGATCCTCGTTGGGGCGATCGATGATAAGCCCCTCCTCACGAGAATAGACAGCTCTGACAATAACCTTCCCTGTATGGAACATATAGTCAAAATCCTTTCTAGCCTCCTTCATTGGCAATGTTGACGACGTGGCCAAATCCTCCGCTTCATCCTGGGAGCTGTCGCTATCAAAACCATTCTTATCAGAGGTCCTATGCTCAAATCTGATAGGGGAATTCCTTGCTGATCTCGATTTCCCATTCATAGTGTTCCTTCTTGCATAACGTAGGAAAATGCCTAGAACTTGTAGCATCATTGGCATTTGCGTGGCTGATCGGTCTGATCTCATCTTTGATATGGGGCAAGTTAGTAGCTTGGGCTGGCTATCAACCGGTCTACCTCTCTCTTGGAATGGGCCATTTTCACAAACATTAGAAGTCTCCAGTTGAGCACCTTCAATCGCCATTATCTAGGAGATTTCTGGCACTGACTGCTCGTATTCCTGGTAGGTGGCCCCTGTTCCACATTCTCTCTTTCCGGTCTTGTCTCTGTTTGTGCTTGAGGCCTTTGGAAATTCGTCGGCACCCATTCTTTAGTACTGGTTGCTGGTTGCTGAGATACCGAACTCGTCGCCTGACCCCCTAATCTGTCCTTGTGTTCCAACATCGTATATATCGGGAACTCTTTATCTAGCACTTTCAAGTTGAGGACTCTGTTCAGGTCCACCCCTGGATGAAGCCTAACTTTGATACGAGTAAAGACTTGGAATAACCCGAGTCTAGCGTTGGCATCCACCTGCAGAACACTCCCAAAATAGTTCCCTAGATCTAGAATGACTGATTCCAGCCAGGCGTGGGATGGAATCCCAAACAGCCTGATCCAGTTTCCCTCTTCCTCTGCTACCACATTGATGGACCAAGGGGAGATAGAGTCCAGACCCATTTTCTCATGGAGGGTCACATCCCCCAGGAACAATGCAAAATCCTCTTTACTTTTAAATATCATCAAGAAGCTCTTCTTGGATAACCTTGAAACATCAATAGTTGCAGCAGCAAATGAGGAGCCCCTGATAGCATCTATTAAGCACAAAATGCAAGAGGATGGGTTTTTTACCTGATCTACCAGCCCCAGCTGGAGGTCATGGAGCTTCTTTTTACTTGAGCTACCAGCCCCAGCTAGAGGAATCTGATGGAAGATCAATACCATATTAACAACCCTGATAGATACCCAAGATGAGATAGACAGTCCTCAGTTTTTTTTTTTTTTTTTTTTTTTTTTTTTTTTTTTTTTGGGCCTCTTTCTGGGTACCAAACAAGTGCTTAAATAAAATGAAATTGGTCCTGTTTGCAAGCCGATGAAGTTAGCTTTGAAAAGGGCTGGAGATCCGTTTGTAAATCTCCGTCTCTTGATAAGCACTCTACACATAGCCACATGTGTTAGAAAATTTGATTGGATACACCGAAAATCATAAAATAAATAATTGAAAAAATAATAATTTCACTAGGCTGAATCACGTATAAAATACACTGTCCTTAAAGCATGATTGGTCCCCTTATCACTACTGATGGGTTACAGACGAATTGCTTTCAGGATAAGACAAGTCTTATCTGGATCCAGCGTGCAGCAATCACGATAGGTCCACTATGGAACAGTTTTAACGTAGTAGATTTCTTCTGACAGATTTAGATAGTATAGATGATCACAGTATTCTAAAAGGAGCTATGGACTGTATTTGATCTGATGGGAGAGATGGTATGTTGAGATGATGAAATCGGACTAGATTGGTCCATTTTATATAGGCCTCAGGTTTAGACCCGTTGCTGTGTGGTATCAATGGTCTAGAATGTTTGAAAAACGTTTCTGGCTGTTATCCATTAATTCCAGACGTTTCTGGTCATTAGATCAGAAGATCTGACTGTTAGATCATCTTGGCCCGTCCGTTTTCGGACCGTTTGGCTTTCAAGGTAGAGAGTCATTTTTAGAAACGGCTGGACATTTCGGATTCTAGATCCGACCGTTCTCAGTCACCTATAAAAACCCAGGCTCATTTCAGATCCACACTGCCCTAAGGTTCTGACCAGACTCATCGCACTAGACCCATCGCACCGCAATCGCACTGTCTCGCGCCGATTCGCGTAAGGTCGCGAGGGAGCGACCCCTCTGCGACACGATGCGGACGTGCGAAGTGTAAAGTGCGACATCTAGCGCCACTACAGCCACACTGCCTCACTGCCCACACCCTCGCCCATGCCCACGCCCACGCCCGTGCCCGAGCCCGAGCCCGAGCTCACGCGTGCGTGCGTGTGTTCCAGTGCGAAACCCAAGTTTCATCTCCTCCAAAAAGCTCCAAGTAAGAATACCCTTCACAACATCTCATATAAACCACAAAACTTTCTTTTTCATTTCCGATGTGGGATAAAGCACACACACCGCACTTTTTTAATTCAAAAATTCAAAAGACGTTTTGGCGGGAAAATCCCAAAATTTTAAAAATTTAAATTTTTATTTTTTATTATTGTTAAAAACCACTAATTTTTCAACAATCTACCACTAGTTTTTTAAAATAATGAAAAACTCTGTCAGAATAATAACAGTTATTATGCATAAAGAAAGATATCTTGCGATTTGAATCTTTCCTTAGTGTAAGCATTTTAAAGTTATTTCGAAATTCTGGTTCTTGCAAAGATTGAACCAGTTATTCCTATATGATATAACTGAAAATACCACACACATAATAGCTCCTGCGTTAAGTGTTCCTTTATAATCTTGCTTAGCACTTTTAATGGCCATGTGCTTATCCTGTTTCATGAACGATCCTGAGATAACTCTAAGTCTCATGAAAAGCGGCACCACTTCTACGTTCACATAGGTGAAATCCTTCCAGTATTTCCGTTAAAACACTTGTCCTATTTGACTGGACTTCATTAAGAGTTTAATACCCATCCCTCTTTTATAACGGCCAGCACTATCATCCTGGATGAGGTTATTAGCTTATTTAGTACTGAAACTTTTCACTTATCAGTAAATTGTTGTTACCCATTAAACCCAATATTTAGAGATTTTCTAAATTAGGGTTGGGTTTCTTTCACTGGTGAAACTTTGAGTAAAGAGTTTCAACCCCATCCCTTTAGATATTGTCCTTACTACCTCTCTCGTTAGAGGTTTAGTAAAAGGATCAGCCAAGTTATTACTTGACTTTACATATGAGATCGCAATGATTCCATCTTGAATCAATTGTCTTACATAGTCATGTCTCAAACTTATGTATCTGGACTTTCCATTATAGATACCGTTATAGGCTCTCGTTAAAGTGGCTTCACTATCACAATGAAGTGAAACAGCCGGTATAGGCTTCGCATAGAAAGGGATTTCTAATGGAAGATCCCTTAACCACTCAGCCTCTTTTCTTGTAGCAGCTAAAGCTATGAACTCAGATTCTATAGTTGAGTGCGTTATGCATGTTTGTTTCTTGGATCCCCAAGATACAGTTGCACCTCCTAGGGTGAATATCCACCCTATAGTGGACTTGTTGTCTCATGCACTCGATATCCAACTTGCATCAGTATATCCTTCGAATACTGCTGAAAATTCTAAGTAAAATAACCCTAGTTCTTTAGTTTCTTTAAGATAACCTAGAACTCTACTTATTGCTTTCCAGTGTTCAACACTAGGATTACTCGTAAACCTACTTAGTTTACTCACAGCGTATGCTATATCCGGTCTTGTGCATTGCATTGCATACATAAGACTGCCTATAGCACTAGCATACTCTAGTTGTGCAACTGTTCTTCTACTATTTTCTTTTAACTTAATACTTGGATCAAACGGGGTCTTTGCCTCTTTAATATTCAAGTGATTAAACTTGTTTATTATTTTCTCAATATAATGAGACTGGCATAATGCGAAACCCCCACTATGTTTTTTAACTTTAATACCTAATATGGTATCCACTTGTCCAAGATCCTTCATTTTGAAAACTGAAGAAAGAAACTTTTTGGTTTCAGTTACACCTTCCATTTTATTACTGGTTATTAACATATCATCTACATACAAGCATATGATTACAATATAATCATTACATACTTTTGAATATATGCATTTATCAGCAATATTATGTTCAAAACCATAAGACAGAACTTTAGAATTAAATTTATCATGCCACTGTTTTGGTACTTGCTTTAACCCATACAAAGACTTAACTAGTCTACATACTTTTCTTTCATTTCCTGGTAGAACAAACCCTTCTGGTTGCTCCATGTAAACCTCCTCATTGAGATCACCATTCAGAAATGCTGTCTTCACGTCCATTTGATGGATATGAAGATGATATATGGATGCTAGAGCGAATAAGATCCTAATCGATGTTATTCGAGCTACTGGAGAGTAAGTGTCAAAATAATCGATTCCTTCTTTCTGTCGGAAACCCTTAGCAACTAATCTTGCCTTAAAGGTTTGAATTATACCATCAGTGTGATGTTTCTTCTTAAATACCCACTTACAACCTATTGGTTTAGAACCTGGGGGTAGATTTACCAATTCCCATGTTTGGTTAGAAATTATGGAATCCATTTAATCATTAATAGCTTATTTCCAAAAAATGGAGTCTCTTGAAGACATAGCTTCACTAAATGTTTTAAGTTCATCTTCTATAGTTAAAACCATAGATATTTTTCTAATCACCTTCTCTCTATCACTCTCTACTAGATGAAAAGAGAGTCATTGAGAGTCTATTTGATCAGGATCAAGACTCTTTTCTAATCTTGCTCTTTGACTCCTACGAGGTTCACTGGAAGCTTTCTCTTCTATTAGTGTTTCTTTTATAATTCTATTAGGAGATTGAATCTCAGCATTCTTTTTCTCCATGAATACAGAATTCTCAAAGAACTCTACATTTCTAGACTCTATGATTACATTGGTGTCTAAGTCTAGAAGTCTATACGCCTTACTATGTTGTGCATATCCTACAAGGACGCACTTGATAGCTCTTGGTCCTAACTTAGTTCTTTTAAGTTCTGGAGTTCTGCAGTATGCAAGACACCCCTACACTCTAAGATACCCTATGTTTGGTTTTCTTCCTTTCCATATTTCATATGGAGAGGTCTTGATTTTTTTAGATGGAATTCTGTTTAAAACATGACACGCGGCTAACAGTGCTTCTCCCCATAGGTTTAATGGCAACTGTGCTTGTATTAGCATTGAGTTGACCATTTCTATTAATGTCCTATTTTTTCTCTCTACTACACCATTTTGTTGTGGTGTATAAGGTGCTGTGCACTGATGTATTATGCCATGTTCTTCACAATAGTTAGAAAATTCATTAGAGAAATATTCTCCACCTCGATCACTACGAAGGATTTTAACATTTTTATCTAATTGATTTTTTACTTCAGATTTATAGATCTTGAATGCATTAAATGCTTCATCTTTCGATTTTAACAGATATACATACACATATCTTAAACAATAATCTATAAACGTTATAAAGTACCTTTTACCTCCACGAGTAAGAATGCCATTTAGTTCACATATGTCAGTATGCACTAGGTCTAAAATTTGAGATAATCTCTCAACGCTAGGGAATGGTTTCTTGATTATTTTAGACCGTATGTATACTTCACATTTATCTTTGTCACTATCATTATATGATATTAAGTCGTTCTTAGCCATGAGTTTTAAGGTACTGTAGCCAATATGGGCTAGTCTACCATGCCATAGCGTTACAGACTCAACCATGTAAGCAGAAGAATTCTTTTCATTTAAAGATAATTTGATCATCCCATTACAAGCATATCCCTTACCCACAAAGTTTCCATTCTTGGACAAGATCAACTTGCCTGATTCAAACACAACCCTAATCCCAGGTTTGCTTAAGAGATCCCCTGAGACAAGATTCCTCCTTATGTCTGGGACATGCAGTACATTGGTCAGAATTACCTTTTTTCCAGAGGTAAAGAGTAATTCCACGGTTCCTTTGCCTGTAACTTTCAATCGTCCTTCATTTCCCATTTGAACCTCTTAACCATTGGTCTCGTCTTCATAGGTTTTGAAAGAAAATCAATCGTTGCATACATGGACTGTGGCACCTGTATCATACCACCAACCAGGAATTTTCTCTTGAACTAGGTTCACTTCTGTGACCATTGCTACGATTTCATCATCTACTGCATTAGCCTCTTTCTTAGGCTTTTTTCGGTCCCTACAGACTCGGGCGAAATGCCCGGTCTTGCCGCAGACATAGCAAGCTCCCTTAGGTTTGCCGTTTTTCTTCTTTTGGATTTTCTTAAATTTTCTTTGATCTTTGTTAGGTTTAAGGGAATCTGCTTTCTCATAGGAATTGGCCGTTCTACTGTGTTCACCTTGGATGAGGATGCACCATTAGCGTCATCATTTTTGTCTCGGTTACGGGATTCTTCTTCTATACGAAGATGCTTCTGGATTTGTTCCAGGGTGAACTCTTCGGATTTATGTAGTAGTTTCTTCCTGTAGTCTTTCCAGCTCGGAGGCAACTTTGCGATTATAGCTCCGACTTGAAAGGATTCAGGAAGATCGATTTTTATGGCTTTTATTTTATTTACAATAAGCTGCAATTCTTGGATTTGGGCAAGCAGCGATAGATTGTCTACCATCGTGAAGTCAAAATACCTGGCAATTAGAAACTTCTGCGTACCTTCCTCTTCAGCCTTGTATTTGTATTCCAGTGCGCTCCATATTTCTTTCGCTGATGTGGTTCCCGTGTACAAATCATACAATCGATCAGAGAGAGCATTAAGGATGTGGCCACGACACAGCAGTTCATCTTCCTGTCGCTTGATCCTAGCAGCCACTTGTTCTAGAGTGTCAGTTTCCTTTGCTTCAGGTAGAGGCTGGAGAGTCGGGTCCAGGATGTAGAAGATCTTCAGAGCGGTCAGCAGGAATTTCAATTTGTCCTGCCATCTAGTGAAATTTGAACCATCGAATCGGTCTAATCGGATCAGATCCTGGTTCATCAGTTTGACTGATGCAACACTTTCGATGTCCATGGAATCACGCTTTAAGATTGTTAGAAAATTTGATTGGATACACCGAAAATCACAAAATAAATAATTAAAAAAATAATAATTTCACTAGGCTGAATCACGTATAAAATACGCTGTCCTTAAAGCGTGATTCGTCCCCTTATCACTGCTGATGGGTTACAGATGAATTGCTTCCAGGATAAGACAAGCCTTATCTGGATCTATCGTGCAGCAATCACGATAGGTCCACTATGGAACAGTTTTAATGCAGTAGATTTCTTCTGACAGATTTAGACGGTAGAGATGATCACAGTGTTCTAAAAGGAGCTATGGACTGTATTTGATCTGATGGAAGAGATGGTATATTGAGATGATGAAATCGGACTGGAATGGTCCAGTTTATATAGGCCTCAGGTTTAAACCCATTGCTATATGGTATCAATGGTCCAGAACGTTTGAAAAACGTTTTTGGTCGTTGTCCATTAATTCCAGACGTTTCTGGTCATTAGATCAGAAGATCTGACCATTAGATCATCCTGGCCCGTCCGTTTTCGGACCGTTTGGCTTTCAAGGTAGAGAGCCGTTTTTAGAAATGGCTGGACGTTTCGGATTCTAGATCCGACTGTTCTCAGTCACCTATAAAAACCCAGGCTCATTTCAAATCCACACTGCCCTAAGGCTTTGACCAGACTCATCGCACTAGACCCATCGCACCGTCTTGCCCCAGTTCGCGTAAGGTCGTGAGGGAGCGACCCCTCTGCGACACGATGCGGACGTGCGAAGTGCAAAGTACGCCATCTAGCGCCACTACAGCCACATTGCCCACGCCCACGTCCACGCCCGAGCGCCCGCGTGCGTGCGTGTGTTTCAGTGCGAACCCAAGTTTTATCTCCTCCAAAAAGCTCCAAGTAAGAATACCCTTCACAACATCTCATATAAACCACAAAACTTTCTTTTTCATTTCCGATATGGGACAAAGCACACACACCGCACTTTTTTAATTCAAAAATTCAAAAGACATTTTGGCGGGAAAATTCCAAAATTTTGAAAATTCAAATTTTTATTTTTTATTATTGTTAAAAACTACTAATTTTTCAACAACATGGACCAACCTAGCAGCCATAGACATTCATGTGGGACCCAGGGCATTGATGGATCCAAAACTAGGCTGGTGTGCCCTGCAAATGAGTGTCATTTTAATCTCTTAAATAAGGATTTTTCATGACCAAGATGAGTGACTATCAACACCAGGTGCCGCCACAATAGTCCAATCCCGTCGAAGAGTTTTAATCAATTGAGAAAGCGAAAGGTCACCGAAGCTTCATGTAGAATTGTAGGTAAGGATTATCTAAGGAGTTAGGCAGGCTTGTATGAATTTGGCTTCAAACCTTATCTATAAATGACCTAGTGGGATTCTGATGTGATTTAAATGTTGTTTTGTCTGAAATACAGATCTTTCTAAGCAACTGACCACTAATATACGAAACACCCATGTGGGCTTCTGGTGGATGAAGAACCATGACGTGGAGCATGGAGTCATCTGTGTGGACGGATTAAGCAGTAAGACTTGGCAAATGAGGAACAGGAAATTTGAGTAAGAACCAGAGGGGAAGGTAAGCTTACCTACCATTCATGGGTTGTAAATGGAAGATTTCAGCATGGTTTTCAGCCATGGGCCCTTGTAAGATAGTGCAGGCAAGAAAAAAGTACAATGCAAAGACATGTACTGATCATAATCTAAGTACTATTATTATGATTTCCTCATAATCATGTTTCTGTGCAAAATCAGTCCGTATCACCTGATAGTACTAATAGGGTTCTTCGATAAATGGTACATGAAACAGCTGAAACGACCGATGCAGACCATATGACCTGGTTTAAGCTGATTTCCAGTCCTTGCCCACCGCTTGCTTATGGTGTCTTTCAATTCATCCCGGCCATGGCAAACACAACTTAGTGCAAGTGAGAAGAAAGCGAGGACCGGTATTGAGATAATAATTTTTATTTACTTTTCTATTTATTTATTTACGCTTTAGGGCTAGACCGGTAAGTCAGTTTTAAAGCGTTTAAAAAATGTTCGTGGCAATTCAAACGTACGCATGACATAGCTGTGAGGCCATTCTTACCTTCCAGATCACTGACCCGACTGTGGATGGGAAATAACTGAAATTTTGCACTAAGAGGATAATACTAACCATCTAATTTTTTTTTTTAATTTTTTTTTTATTTTCCCTTCAAATTTACTCACCATTTTACTTTTAACCCTCCATTGGATAGGCTATTAATTGGATGGTTAGGATTTCTTGAACAGTGTGACTTGCTAGAAATGCTCCATCCACATTGAAATCCCCAATTTTGATGGTCTACCACACGAATGGGTTGGATTGCATGCAAATTTGCTTGTGTACAAAAAGAGGGTCACAAATAAATCAGGCATTAGAAAGTGAAACCTATATAGGTTGTGTCGAAATACTGCTGCTCCATTATGACTGCGGACGCAAGCATGCTAATCTAAACAGGAACCACATATTTGACGGTGCAGATTGCGTGCATGCATGAAACTTATTTGTGTTTTATTTTGTGACAAATATATGCAAAGGGATATTTAAAAAAAAAAATCAAAAAAACAAAGCTAAAAAAAATGAGATTAAAAAAATTGAGATTTCGTTAAATAATTGAAATTTTGAAAAAGAAAATTGAGAAGTTAAAAAAATTTATTGTAATGCCCGTAAAAATATTCAATTTTAATAATAATAATAATAATAATAAAATGATTTTTATCTCATATCTCTCTCTCTCTCTCTCTCTCTCTCTCTCTCTCTCTCTCTCTCTATATATATATATATATATATATATATATATATATATATATATATATATATATATATATATATCTTACCTCTATCCATGATCATTAATCTTCTTTAAAAATAAAAAAAAAATCTAATCTTTATCCATAATCATTCTTCCTTATATATACCTTTAATCCTCTATGTATCTCTCAATTCCTCAAATAAGCCTTTATTTTAATGAGTGTGTCATAAGAGAAGTTCTACTTTTAACTTAGATATTAACAAAAAGACACATTTCCACAACTAAGAAGGGAAGAGAGATGATTTTGGAGAGCTTAGATCCAGTAAGTTTATAATCCATTTTTCATTAATTTTTATGCATCAAATATAATTTGACTCGATCTATACAATGAACGGTGCGGATCATCCACACATTCATTGCAATGATTTGTGGGTGGATGGCTTCCGTCCCCTTATGATAGGCCCCTCAATTACTTTTGTGTTTGAGGGTCCCGAAATACCTCGTACAGTGCCCTGTAATTTTTCCTCCCTATGAAATGGAATGCCCTGTTTCTCATAAAAAAAATGATTTGTGGGTATATACAATGCAAAGATGATGAAAGTCTAAAATTTAATGCAAAGTTTCTTGTCATAGAGATTGATTGGTGTGCATTTGGTCGAATTATATTAGATCTGTACTAATCATACGATCCATAATGCCAAAATATACAAGGACCATAACTTCTAAATCAATTTGACTATCGGATGGGCTACACTAATTAGATCTGAAAGTGTTTAATAAAGAAAGCTCAGATTTCTATGCAATTGTTGGTATCACTTGGCGTAGAAGGTCAAAATAGGCCATCGGTGTATGTATGATTAGATCCACACTATTCATCCAGTGTGTAGAGTCAAAATATGTAAAGACTTCAAAAATCTAGATAATCCAAATCATCCGATGGGCCACCCCGATCAATCATTTGCCATTCAATTTTAGAATCTTAAAAAGAAAATCTAAATTTTGATTATTGAATTTAATGAATATATTATATATATAAAATTTCATTTAGTCATTTAGGGTTTGCCCAACTAGGATGTTAATCAAAGGTGGGCCCCATTATGTAATATAACTGGATGAATAACGATGTCGTGGATATAATTAAAAAGATTTCTGAATTCGAATAAGCTTAATTACATTATGGGTTTTACACTGCTAGACTCAAGTGAGTAACCTAACATGCCTCATAATTCATTAAAATTAAAATAAATTGTTTGTGATGGTTTGTTTGATTGTACTTATTTGAGTGTTTTATTATGATGTTGTATACTACAGGAAATCACATGGTAATATGTGCCAACTTGCATGAATTATAATGATTGTACATTAAATTCACATATATGAATGTTCTAATTAAGATAAGTAATTATGGTAATTATGAAAATGATGCGTTCATACATTATCCATCATTTATTACATTTGCATAATGTATTATCGATCCTATGGGGTATCCTTGGAAGAAATGTCGATCCCGGTGGAGAGTTACTGGATGCGGACTATGCCCAAGCCTACCGAAAGGTGGAAGCCTACACAACGGCTAGATGTGGGTTAATAATCTCTAATCCAAGCAAATGGACGATCCCATTTGATGCATTCATACATCATTTGCATATATATCATTGTGCATAATCTGTTTCTATTATATTTTAATTTTAATAAGCATGAATTATACTAGGTTTTCTCACTAAGCCCAGCTAGCATACGTTTTTATTGATGAAAAAACCATACAAATGAGTAATTAGCTAATGAGTTGACACAGGAACCAAAAGTTATAATTGAACTGGCGCACGACGCACGTGAGACGTGGGCATACCTATTAGAAGAGGAACTGACCACATTTGAACCATTTATAATTATTTAATTAGAATTTTATTTGTTAGAATGATCTAATTTATATATAATAAATGATAATATTAGTTGTAGGATTTTAAGTATTTGATTAGCTTTAATTAATTCAATTGTTGTACGTTTATAGCAAGTATTCATTGGTAAACTGTATTGATTAATGAATGATGCCTAATTAATGCCAATTGAATATTTATAGATGTTGAGAATGGACGGATATTGGTGCTTACAATTATTTTTTTATATATAAATGATTGTGAATGGGCTTAGTTGGAATGTAAAAAATGAATATTACTTTTACCTCTAAATAATTGTATAATGAAATGATGTTAATACACTGTGTACGAGTTACGACTCGAAACTTGGGTCTGGTGTACACTCTGTACTCAAATTTCAAGGTATGGCTTAAGATTCTCCCTACCCATGGTTTCCAGTACTAGGGAATAACATGCTTTCCTAAGAGCAGGTCCACCACCATTTTGGAGTCAGTTTCTACTTCAATGTTATAAAAACCTTTCTCTAAACAAAGAGCCAGACCATCGTAGACCGCCCTAAGTTTCGTTCTATTGTTTGTCCCCTCCCCGTAGGTTGCATGGAAGCAAACACTAGGCTACCATCGTCCCTCCTACAGACGTCACCCCCTCCAGAAAGGACTGGATTACCCCTGGCCGATCCATCCACATTGAGCTTGACCTTACCTAAAGCAGGTTTGGTCTATCTGACAATAGTAAAGGATGGCGAGAGCGTGTGCTGTTCCCTAGCACTGCCTGGCTAATTCTTAAGAAGGCGATCGATCCACTGGTGGATTCGAGCACTGCATCTGGTAGCGTTCATCAGGGTGTTGCTGAATTTAGCCTCATTCCTTAACTGCCACAACTCTTAGATGATAAGAGTAGGAATTACTAACCTATCTAAAGCAGGAGCTGCGCATGGCACTGCTGCTCTTTTCCATTGAAGCAGCTGAGACAACACCGATTGGGACGGGAGAAGAGAGATGCGGCAGGAAGTAGAAAATCTGGCCTAAATCTCTGCTGCTACCTATCCGTCAATGAAGAGATGTTGAATAGATTCATGGTCAGGCCTATACGAGCTGGAAGGGGGGTAGCAAGAGCAGCCGGATGCGATCTAAATTCCTTTAGTCTTCACTTGCTCATCAACTGGAATGGCATGCTGCAGCAATTTCCATACAAACAGGGACATCTTAGGAGGAATAGAATGGTGTCAAATCCACGAGAACCGCCACCTAGTAGTAGACTGCTCCTGATTGTTGCACAGCTTCCAAGCAGATTTGGTCGTGAAGGAACCTGACGGGTCTAACTGCCAGAATATCTCCGCTCTACTCTCAGATGTAACATAGCCCCTTTGAAAAATATGGTTTATAATCTCCTGTGGAAAAAGCTGAGGAGGGAGGAAGGGGGCCAAACTCACCAAGGAAATCTCTCACTTGGAGCTGCTGTACAGACGGAGGGAGGGAAGATGTTATAAACTATTGGAGAGGCCCCAACTCGGTCCAGTTTGTCGACCATAGATTCAGATCCCCTGAGCCTACCTGCTATTGGACGACTAAGTCGAGCAGGGGCAACGCACTTTTAATTTCTTTCCAGAATGGCGATGCACTGACCGATGACGGCGACCCGTTCTCATTGGTTAGCTCACCCCCGTGCTGGACTTTCATATGAGATACCTATGGTCCACCACTCTTAGCAAACTTGACGTTCCAAGCCATTCTCAATCGTAGCACTGCTAGCACATCCTTTAACTTCCTAATTCTCATCCCACCTTCTTCCGTGGGCCTGGTAATCTTATGCCACACAATCCAGTGGCACTTTCTCTTACCATTAGCCCAGCCCTAGAAAAGAAGAGCAAAGTAGGACTCCATGGATTCCAGAGTTTGGATTGGAATCTTAGTAGCGGCCATGATATGCAATGGCATACTCCCTAGCACATGCCTTATAAGAATCAGCCTACCTGCTTGAGAAAGGAGTCGGGAACTCCACCCATTGACTCTATTCCTGATTTTGTCCAAAAACAGATGAAAAGAGGTCGACCTGATTCTCCCCTTGACGAGCGGGACGCTGAGGTAATGAACATCCGACCTAGCTTTAGGAAAGCTGAGCGTACGCTCAATCAATCTGTTGCCTCCGCCGATGGCCTGGCAAAAATCGGTGCGAAAAATCAAGCTCATTCGTTGTTTCACTCTGTGAGGGACCTTCCGTCGGGCATCAGGGGTATGTATACATTAGACAAGATTGGAATGGGCACTATTAGAGGAACCGTTACCAATTCTTAGCAGTAGTTTTTCCTTTTTTTGGTTTTCATGTTAGGTTACGATAGGCTATCCGGGGTGGATTTTGTTTCCTGGGTAGCTTGAATCGCTGTACAAAATAGATAGCTCAGTCCTTGTAATTCTCCCCGCATGAAATGAAATTACAGACTTGTGTCAAAAAAAAAAAAAAAAAATTCAATCTGCTGCTTGGGGACATCTTGGAGGGGCAGAGGAAACAACTCTTTCTACAATTGATCTTTTGACTGGAGGCAGCCTGAAAGGAAGAAATGAAGGTATTCACCTTAATCAGTGTTTCTCTACTTCCTTTCACAAACTAAAGCGTATCATCGGCATATAGCAGGTGAGAGATAGGCGGACTTCGTCTCTGAAGCTTGTACGGACAACACCAACCTCTTTCTATCAAAGATTTGAAATTTCTGGAAAAGACTTTGGCGACGATAATAAAAAGACTCAGCGATAGAGGGTCCCCTTGTCGGAGGCCTCTTGAAGATTTAAAGAACCCCGCGGCTTCCCCGTTTATAAGAACCAAAAACCAAGTGTTGCCCCAACACGTTTCCATCAATTCGATCCATTTACTATTGAAACCAAATTTCCTCAAAATGAATCGGGTTTATAAAATCATATATTGATTGCACCATATAATGGACAATTGCCCAAAATATTTCAAAATTTCATTTGATGGCCAGTGTTATTGTTGGATCGCACTTCATTTTTTGGTGTCTTAGTTTCTGTGCAAGTCCCACCATGATGATGGGATTCCCAAAAAATGAATTGGGTTTATAAAATCATATCTTGACCACACCAAAGAAAACGATGGACAATCGCTAAAAAACTTCAAAATTCATTTGATGGCCAGCGTTTTGGTTGGATTGCACTTCATTTTTAGGTGTCCTACTTTCTTTGTTACCATGATGAGGATTCCCAAAAAATGAATTGGATTTACAAAATCAAATTCGGACTACACCATAAAAAACTATGGACAATCACCCAAAAACTTCAAAATTCACTTGATGGTTAGCATTATTGTTGGATGGCACTTCATTTTTTGGCGTCCCATTTTCTATGTGCGAGTATGGTATTCCTAAGCCATACATGGGTTTATAAAATCATATGCTGACTATATTATAGAAAGCGATGGACAATTGCCTGAAAACTTTAAAATTCATTCGATTGCCAATGTTATGGTTGGATCGCACTTCAATTTTAGCGTCCCACGTTCTCTGTGTGAGTCCCACTGTGATGATGGGATTCCCAAGCAATACATGGGTTTATAAAATCATATGCTGACTATATTATAGAAAATGATGGACAATTGCCCGAAAACTTTAAAATTTATTCGATGGCCAATGTTATGGTTGGATCGCCCTTCAAGTTTAGCGTCCCACTTTCTTTGCGTGAGTCCCACCGTGATGATGGGATTTCCAAGCAATACATGGGTTTATAAAATCATATGCTGACTATATTATAGAAAACGATGGACAATTGTCCAAAAACTTTAAAATTCAGTCAATGGCCGATGTTATGGTTGGATCACACTTCAATGTTGGCGTCCCACTATGTGAGTCCCACCGTGATGATGGGATTCCCAAGAAATACATGGACAATCGCCCGAAAACTTCAAAATTCATTCGATGGCCAGTTTATGGTGTGATCGCACTTCAGTTTTAGCATCCCACTTTCGTTGTGTGAGTCCCACGGTGATGATGGGATTCCCAAGTAATACATGGGTTTATAAAATCATATGTTGACTATATTATAGAAAACGATGGACAATCACCCAAAAACCTTAAAATTCATTCGATGGCCAATGTTATGGTTGGATCGCACTTCAATTTCGGCGTCCCACTTTCTTTGTGTGAGCCCGACCATGATGATAGGAATTGGGTTTATAAAATCATACGTGGAGTACACCGTAGAAAACGATAGATAATCGTAAGTTCAAAATTCATTTGATGGCCAACCACCTAACGGACTACCGTTCACGTGGGTGGATTGTTAGTTGCATGTTTAACTACCTAAACGGAACAGGATAAGACAGAGCCATAGTAGAGCCATCTCTCTGGTAGACACGTGGCAGGTCGATGCATCAGTAGGGTCCACTCCACATACTGGCACCAGAATAGATGGCTTATGTTTTATAAACAAGACCCTGAGACAATCCTATCCACTCCTAATTAATTTACAGTTTATACTACTGCACAACCTTTAAAGGTTTTTGTTCTCTGCGTAACCATGATTTGGACCGTACATGTAGAACATACGACAGACTAAAAGCTCATATGCGCACAAAAATGAGAATGTTGCTCTTAAAACTATTAAGTTCACACAGTTTGGCCACTAAGTTTTGTATGATGCTGATTTTTATAGCTTCTCTTCATTGTGCTGAATTATACCTAATTAGTGTGCACATGCACACTGATTTATACCATATATATTTTAAATCCATTGGAGGGAAAAGGAGAATCTATTTCAACAACATTTTATTATATATTCAAAATAATAATAATAATAATAATAATAATAATAAGAAAATAATCAAATTAAGTAATAAAAAAGAAAAAAGAAAAAAAGAAAATCCCCACGCAAACCATACCAGTACTCCTCTCTTTGTTCCGCTAATTATAAAGTATTAGATCCTTTCCAGTACATCGGTCCAATAATTGTCCATAAATCCTCCATTCGAATGATCAAATCGGTGCTTATATATATATATATATATATATATATATATATATATATATATATATATATATATATATATATATAGAAACCATCACTGGAATGTTTCATAGTTTGAACAGTTCCATATGTGTTAACTATATGAGTTATAATACGATGCTAAAGTATCAAAAAATTTTAATTGAAAGAAATTTCATTGCAGAATCTTCAACTGCCAATTAGGTTAGCAAAGAGACTGTTTTCATTATAACGGGAGATGATACCGTCATGCGGGAATAAGTGGACCATGTACGCCATCTTCTAGGATACACGTGCAATGAAAATGTACAAATCGTGACCGTTCATCTAATCGGTACTGCCCCACACACAAATCTATGGTTGGCATCTTGTTGTTGTTTAATTCAGACATGCGGCTATATGTGTAACTAATAACCCAATTTCAGTTATGTGTGTACAAATATAAGGAAGTGTCAGGCACGTTAGATTTATATTTGACTAGAATCGAATCGAATCAATGCCTAGTAACCCCAAGCACTAAGATAGATGGATGAAGATTGGATTGGTGAAGATGTCATGCATTCAGCTACCCCTTGGCACGGTGATTAGATGATTTGTGAAGGAGAAGATTCATGGATTTTTTTAATTTTTTTATTTGCCTTGGAAATAAAGACTCTTTTTTTTCTTTTTTTTTTTTTTTTTTTTTTTTTTTTTTTAGAATTATGCGATGGTGATGAATTGGTCATGTTTGTTAATAAAAGTGATGTTGGGATAGAAGTGGGGGGGGGGGGGGGGGGTGCGACGACAGAGAGAACGAGGGGGGGGGTGCGACGACAGAGAACGATACGTGCTGATTTTATTAACTGAGATGCAAGTACAGTATAATCAGTAAATTTAAAATATATATATATATATATATATATATATATATATCAGTAAATAAAATAAAGAAAGAATAAATTACCCACGACAATCAAGCTGACGAAATAGTTGTGGTGTTGACGGTCTTCCAAACCCGAATGTTCATGAGATGGCGTGAAAACTCTAGACCACGGTGGTGTTGGTCAGCAAGTTTTGACTGAAGAATTACTGAGTACTTAGCGATTTGGAAAATCCGACAACATGATCATAGTTACTCAACCTAAAACTAAACCAACTTGCTATATATAGAGTTAATTACTTTTTTTTTCTTTAAAAAAAAAAGAAAAAAAAAAAAAAAAAGACCCGCGCCACCTGAATATTATAGAAGAAAAAGGACATGTACAATCATTCGGGCCGGGCCCACCCAAAAAAACCTGAGGCCGCCTATCATATAAGACTCTGGACACCAGGAACTCACGGGAACACCTCAACAGCACGAGACAGGGGGATGCCCAGTAGGACGGAAAACCACACGCCAGAGAAAACAAAGACCTGCCTTAGGTTGACACTGGGAAAACTCGAATAGAACCCAGGCCCACCTTATCTAGGAGGATCCAACCCCTAACCTGACCCGGGACGTCCCGCTTCTGGTAAAAAACAATAGATGATTGGCAGGCACAATCCAAACAAGCCAAGTCATCGACTGGGCGATTTCCTTCTCTATGAATGAGCTTGATCGACACCCTTCCAATGCTCCTAAGGGAATTAATTCTGGACACCCAGTGACTCCAATGCCAAGAGCAAGATGACTCCCCCAAAAAGATGTCATCAACCACGAACTTAGAGTCCGATTCTAATTCTAAGTCCGATTCTAATTCGATGCTACTATACCCCCTGCTTTGGGCCAACTGGAGGCCATCATACACTGCCCTTAGCTCTGCTCGGTTGTGGTGCTATACCCATAACCCGCATAAAAGCAAAAAAAAAATTTCCATTGAAATGTGAGAGAGTAAAAAAAAGAGAGTTCTCTTCCAGTTTCCTGTACACTGTTTCCAACCCACATTGAAATTTTAAATTTGATACACGTGGTCACATCGACACGTGTGCTTGGCTTGGATATGCACAAGGCTCCAGACGTACGCAAGCGTTATGGAACGAACCTAAACCTAAACTCTAACACATCATTTCATAGGTCGTGTGCATAATATTTCGTTGACACCTCATGAATGGTAGGTATAGGCTGGCTGTAAATTTTCTCCAGAATTAAATACATGACACTCGTTTTAAAAAATAATTAAAAAAAGGGATAGGCTAGCTCAGCCTCCTTTTGGCTACTATGGGTTTGCTTGAATTTTTTTATTTTTTTTGAAGGAAAACATAAAGAATTTAGTTTTTTATATATATATATATATATATATATATATATATATATATATATATATATATATATATGAAAGACATTAGATGAACTTGTAAAAGAAATCATATGAACTTACAGACACGAGAACCCTTCTCAAAACCCTAGCCTCATTCTAAAATAAGTCCTTCAATACCCCTCAATACTATGGGTTTGCTTGAATGTATTGCTTGCGTATGCATAGTTGCCTCAAATATTCAATAAAATTCTCTCGTTAAAAAAAAAAAAAAAAGGAAAAAGAAAAAAAAAAAAAAAAAAAAAAAAAGAAAAAAAGAAAAGAAGAAGAAGGTATAGCCACCTTCCCACGCGCATGTACATACATATGTTTGGTAAAACTAACTGTTACCTAAAATAGGATTGACTAAAGAAAACCCCAAGTGTAGACCACCCTGTTGGCCCACTTGATTATCCAATCTAGGCACGTTGATTTCCATAACCATTGGATTGAAATTTGCAGTTAGGTTTAGCTTCTTAGATAATCCTACCCACAACAGTCCTTAATTAAAGATTAAATATTCCGATAAGAATATGAGAAGCATGTTGGCAAACGGATGTGAACATAATAGTGTTTCCGCGTTGAATTTTGCTCTTGCGTGTGGAATGGCAGCGTTTTCCTGCCTAAACTCAATGCTATTAATACTCCTTCGCACAACATCAAGTCCATCATTCCGAATTTTGTTTTCCTTTATTTTCATTTACGACCTTGTTCACACCCTCCCTTCAATCCCTACATTTGGCTAGTATTATTTTCTGCTCTTTTTTTCTTTTTTTTTCTTCATTCTGTTATGGAACGAATGTTATCAATCCAACCTGCAACTTACGGAAACCTAATAACTATTTTAAGCATTGATGGAGGCGGCATAAGAGGAATAATCCCAGCAACCATTCTCTGCTTCCTCGAGTCACTACTTCAGGTAGAATATATCTTTAATGAAATCCAAACTCGCCAACAGATGCTAATCAAGTTTCACCTAGCTAGGCAACTTAAAGTTTGAATTACTGTGATAGGCCAATTAGCTATAATTTTCTTAAAACCATGGATTTCTTAGCCTTAATTTCAAAGAAGTTTCATGGAACAGGAGATGGATGGTGAGGATGCAAGACTTGCAGACTATTTCGATGTGATCGCTGGTACAAGCACAGGTGGCCTTATGACTGCCATGTTGTCTGTGCCGAACGAAATCAATCGTCCCTTGTTTGCAGCCAAGGATATCAAGGCCCTCTACCTCAATCACTGTCCCAAAATCTTCCCACAATACAGGTAGGAGTGGTGATAATAGAAGATGTAGTAATTTCAATTGGTGGTTTTGTACAACACCTGACCCAAATGTTCTCTGATGTGTATTTACGTAGAGGGCCATTTTCCTCGCTTGCAATGATAATCAAAGAATTAATGGGACCAAGATACAACGGCAAGTATCTTCACGGACTTGTAAGGGAAAAACTAGGAAAAACGAAGTTGCACCAGACCTTGGCAAACATCGTTATTCCAACTTTCGATATCAAGCGGCTCCAGCCTGCCATCTTCTCCACTTATGAGGTTCTTCATTTCCATTCGCTGAATTTTCATTTTCCATTTTCATTTTCAAGATGATTCCTAGGGTTGATATTTTTTAGTCTCATTCATCCGAATGTGTTTTGATCTTAATTTTTCATGTTAGAGAAATATGCAAATGACTGGTAATTCCATGATGTCCGAAGGACCACACACTATATTGCACACTACTCCAGCAATTCGGTATCAAATCCAGTGAAGTTCAATTATCATTTGAAAAATCTGGCTTAAAACTATCATTTTACCTGCAACAAACTAGGTTTCTCATAGTCAATCCACATTTTACTGACACCCTAACACCAAACTAGGGTTTTCCTCCCTTGTTTTGTTTTACAACTAGGGTTCGGTATACACAACCTTACTGTAATTATTTTTCTTCTTATACAGGTAAAATCAAACCCATCCTTGGACGCGCTGCTCTCAGATATATGCATTGGTACATCTGCGGCTCCAACGTACCTTCCTGCCCATTATTTTGAAACCAAAGATTCTCAAGGGAAGGTGAGAGAATTCAACCTAATTGATGGTGGTGTCGCCGCTAATAATCCGGTAAACACATTCAAATAATTTGACAACTGGATATTAAGATAACAAAAACCCTAAACATGCATTTCTTCTTCACTAATTGAAGTCTAAAATGTGGTTCCAGGCATTGGTCGCCATTGGTGAAGTCACAAAGGAGGTTTTCAAAGGGAACCCAGATTTCTCTCCTATTAAACCCATGGATTACCGACGGTTCCTAGTTATCTCAATAGGAACTGGTTCACCAAAGAAGGAGAACAAATACAATGCAAGTCGCACAAGCAAGTGGGGGGTTCTGGGCTGGTTGCTAAGTAGTGGTTCGACTCCGTTTGTGGATGTTTTCACTCAATCAAGCGCTGATATGGTTGGCATCCACCTGTCTGTGATTTTTCAAGCCCTCCATTCAGAATGTAACTACATTCGGATTCAAGTAAGTGCAAACGCTTCCTGACTCGTGTATATGCATGCATTTGCATAAATGATGATTAGGATGTGCATTCTCTGCTCCTTAAGCTAAGGATGATGCACTTGATTGAATCCTAGGATGATACATTAAGCGGGACTGTGTCATCCATCGACATGGCAACCAAGGAAAACTTAGAAGATCTTGTGAAGATTGGCGAGGGGCTGTTGAAGAAACCAGTTTCGAGGGTGAATTTGGAGACGGGTGTTTTTGAAGCTGTCGAAAACGAAGGAACGAATGAACAAGTTCTCAGAAGGTGGACCATAAAAATCCTTCCTATGGCGTTTTCTTATTGTTGCTGTGATTATTTCTAATTATCGGCACTAATCCTTTTTTATGCTATTCTCAACAGATTTGCCAAACAGCTTTCAGATGAAAAGAAAATTAGGGAGATGAGATCACCACATACCAAATCTTTCAAATCCAATGGCCATGAATTAAAATTGTAAATGGACCACCTGAAAAAAGCTGTAATTGTCCATATCATAAATATGGTTACAATCCTTTCGTTTATTAATGTAATTTGTTTTTTATGAAGTGTATCTTGTGTACAGTAATTAAAGAAAAATTATCTGATCCAATGATTCTTGCAGCATAAGAGGTGCTGTGCCTTGCCATTATCGCACCCATGGTGCTTGCGAGCCAGATCAGAACCATTCATCAAGTCCAAGATGGGCCATGGACCAAAAATCATACTGTTGGCAGGATCCCAACCCTTTATCCGAGCACCACCGTACACTAAAAGGCGATTGCCAGTGCCTCACATTCGGTGAGAGAAACTTCATTGGTTAGATGATTAGAATGGTCGGATCAAGGCCATTTTGGATGTTGTTCAATCAACAGCGGGGCCCACAGGTTGCATGGTTTGAATCAATATTGTACACAAGATCCATGTGTGCGGAACACTATATGGAGGCAAAAATTCATGTGCCTCTGGCATAGCAGGAGTGTGTGGCCGCCATTGGGTCCCACATGCTGCAAGTGGTCCAATCATCGGAGCCATCCATGTTGTGGATTCTATGCTATGTAACTGATTATATAGGATAGTAACGAAAATATGGATGGTTCAAATCAACAGTCTCGTTGTTATGACTTTAAAACGGCTTACGAATGCAACGGCCGTTACACTTATATACGATCCAACATGCACTCCGTTAGCCGTCATAACGGGTATTAGGACATCTTTTCTTTATTTATTTATTTTTATTTTTTTTTCAAAAAACTGCCGCATGGACATTTCATTAAACCAAGCGACAATTCAGGTACAATTCAGGGGACCCCAGGAATAAAAGCTCCTAGGGGCGCCTATCATATATAAAGCATAAAATAGGCTATGCACAAAACTGGGGGATCTGGGCTGTACATCTAACTATATCTCCCCCACTCGGTCCAAAAACCTTCCCTGATCAAACCCAGGCCCACCTTATCCAAGAAAAGGAGACCTCGAACTTGGACCAATAGATAAGAAAGGTGGGAAGTGTAAAGAGGAACTTGATCTCTGCTTCTCGCCCGGGCCATCGCATCTACCACCGTATTTCCTTCCCTGATATATATGGTAGAATTGAAAGTTACCTCTACTTCGAAGGCGATTAATTCTTGTGATCCAGTATCTCCATTTCCTTACAACTGAGACCCGTATAATAGGACAACTAAGACCACATAACAGGACAACTGTGACCACGACCCATATAATAGGATAACTGTGACCCATATAATAGGACAACTGCAATCCATACAACTGAGACCCATATAACAGGACAACTAAGACCCATAAACAGGACAACTGCGACCACGACCCATATAACAGGATAACATCGACCCATATAACAGGACAACTAAGACCCATAAACAGGACAACTGCGACCACGACCCATATAACAGGATAACATCGACCCATATAACAAGACAACTGCGATCCATACAACTGAGACTCATATAACAGGACAACTAAGACCCAAACAACAGGACAACTGCGATCGTGACCCATATAACAGGATAACTACGACCCATATAACAGGACAACTGTGATCCATACAACTGAGACTCATATAACTGGACAACTAAGACCCATATAACAGAATAACTGCGACCGCGACCCATATAACAGGATAACTACCACCCGTATAACAGGACAACTGCAATCCATACAACTGAGACCCATATACCAGGACAACTAAGACATATATAACATGACAACTAAGATCCATACAACTGCGGCCCATTTGGTCATGGTTTGCATGGGTCGTAGTTGCCATGTTATGTGGGTCGTGGTTGTCATGTTATATGGATCGTGGTTTTCAACATGTTCAATTCCTTTTCTATCAAACCATTAGTACCATAACTTAAGGCTCACAATGCGGTGATCCGATCCATCCACCTTGTCGGCCAGTTCGGTGTGGGCCCAAAAAAGTCCTAACTTGGAAAATGTCCACATCTAACAAACATCACAGTGAGCCTGGAAACTTTCAACAGTCATCATTATTTTCTATTTTGTGGGTCATAAAAGCACTGGATCGGGCTGATATTTGGGCCCTAGCCCTAAAATGACATGACAAAAAGGATTGGCGGAATGGATTATACACATACATCAGTGTGGGCCCATTTGAGTCGTGGTTTGCATAGGTCGTAGTTCTGCTGTTATATGGGTCGTGGTTGTTATGTTGTATGGATCGTGGTTTTGAACATGTTCAGGTCCTTTTTTACCAAACCATTGGTACCATAGCTTAAGGCCCACAACGGGGTATCCATTCCATCCATCTTGTCGGTCTGCTCCTCGTGGGCCCAAAAAAGTCATGACTTGGGCAGTGTTCACTTCTAATAAACATCACAGTGAGCCTAAAAAGTTTCAACTGTGGGTTCCATTGTCACCATTATTTTCTATTATGTGACCCACACAAGCTTTGGATCAGGCTAATATCTGGGTCCTAGCCCTAAAATGACAAAGCAAAAAAGGATGGGCGACATGGATTATACACATATATCAATGTGGGCCCCATGAGCTTGGTCCTTGCCTGCATGCAAAAAAGGGTTCAATACACATTACTTTCTTGGCAATAAATACGAGATAACTTCTTTTTCCCTGGAAAACCATACAACTACTGAAATAAGGACAAGGTCATTTTGGTCCAAGTAATTTTCCAAAAGGTGTTAGAAGGCCCTTTCGGGAATATATAGAGTGTCGTAGCTTTTTAAGTAAATTGCCCAAACTTCAGAGGTGAGTGCGGTTAATTTAACGAAGGAAAAGTCCAAAGGGTGGGTGTAAAGATTGATGATTGTACAAGTAAGATGGGACTCATTCAAGTCCACTCCTTTTGACTTGTAAAATTTCTTAGGTTCAAGCCGTTGACAAAGTCATCAACCTTGATTGACCATGGAAACCGATTGCGTGGTGTGTCAGGTGGGTGGTGTGTTGATGTTCCAAAGTTCTGTGGGTATCACCCTGATGTATGTGCTATATCCACACCGTCCATCCCATTTTCGAGATCAATTTATTGTAGGTCTAAAAGTGAGGCATATCCAAAGCTTAAGTGGACCACACCATAGAAAGTAGTGGGAAAATGATACCCACCATTGAAACCTTTGTAGGGCTATCATGATGTTTATATGCCATCCAACCTGTTCATAAAGTCCCACAGACCTAGACGAAGGGAGAAGAGTTTCGTTTAAAACTTGTGGCCCCAAGAAGTTTTCAATAGTAAGTGTTCAATCCCTACTGTTTTATGTGGTATGGTTCACTGCAGGTTTCGATCTGACTCGTTTTCATGCCTATGCCCTTAAATGATCTCGAAAATGTATGAAAGGTGTGGATATAATAAATACATCATAATGGGGCCACATAACTTGGTGACATCAACACACCACCGAATCCGCTTCCGTTGACCATAAGAAATTATTTGACCGAACCATTGCATATTAAGATCGAAAGAAAAGTGTACAAAGGAGCTCAGTGTTACAATGCTGCATGTTTTCATAGACTGCAGGTAAGATTAGCAATAAAAAATATTAAATATAAAATGAAACTATTGAAAGTTAAGTATACTTAGATTAAAATATATATATATATATATATATATATATATGATAATTATTTAGACGGAATGACCTTTTTTTTTTCAAACCACCTGATATTTATTTATGAAGTACTGGAAATTACAGCCATTCGGGAGGGTCCCGACAAAAAGATTCCGGACCCACCCCCCGCCTATCATATAGGACATCTACACATGGCTACACAGAAAACAGAAAAAAACCAAATCTGGAGTGCCCCTCACGCGCGGTAGCAGAAAGAAGAAACAGATATCACCAGCCAACCCATCGAGGAGGACTCCAAAGGAGACTGAAGACACAGACAGGCCCCAGCAGTCTCTCCAACTTGCACTCGGCAAAACAAGGCTGAATATTGGGCTAGAACAAATTCCACACAGCCCCAACTTCTAGCATCCACCACATCTAGACCCTATTTTACAAAAGGGGACTCCAACCCAAAAACAGGAGCCCCATCCCAAAATCTGGCAAAATAAATACAAAAGCCTAATGGGCTCACACCAAACTAATCTCCCCTTCCAAAATCAAACAATTCTGAAGGACCTCAGTTGCTGATTCAACATCAAATCAGTAGTCCTGAATATCTATGCTGAGGCCAAATACTCATCTTCTTACGAAGTCTGTAGCAACTGCCTCAGGAACCTTCCAAACAACATTGATTCGAACTTGCCTCCTTCTCCTTGTCAGGAACTTTTGCCTTACTGTGGTGGTTAGATGCAATTACTGAAAATCGGTAGTCCACATTTGCAAGGTCCCCATCCGCATACTCCTCTTGTAGGTTGGAAGAAAAAGTCCCCACCTACACTCACACCATTCTAATCGAGCCTAACCCGACTTTGTCTAGAAAAATCATACCTCGGACCTTCCGTGGGAGCTCAAACTGGTTGTCGAAAGAATCATTAGACACTGAAGCACTACCTGCCCGAGCCAAAAAATCAACCGGCAAATTTCCCTCCCTTAGAATATACACCACGGTGGTGTTGCCCCTCCTTCTTAGGAGGTTAATCCTAAGTAGCCATGCCTTCCATTTCCAACTAGGCTGAGATACACCGTTGATGAAATCAACAACCAGACGCGAGTCCGACTTGATAGTGCTATGGTGAAAACCCCTCTGCAGACCAAGAGAAAGGCCGTCATGCACCGCGCGAAGTTCAGCCACCGTGTTGGAGCCAAAGTGATGAGGGTCGAATATTGCATATTAGACCCCGACTATTACCTGATTTTACGTACATGATAATGCTTAATGCCATATTTTAATTGTGTTTTTATTACAGGATGAAATTATGAGCGTGTATTGAAAAATGATGTTAAAAGCATGGATTTGACTCTCCGGAATTACCAGCACGGGATGAACCTCAGAGGATCAATATTGAAGAATTTACATACCTGGGACCCGAGGAAATCAGGCCGTTCACGTTTAAAGAGGCCTGAAATTGGTACAGAATGAAAGATCACATGGTTCCCTCCATCCAATTGGCTCGAAACTTTATACATGGGATTAGGGACATAAATTAACCGTACATTTCAAATTTCAGCCCTCGGATCACTAGGAAAGTGCCCCAATTGACAGATCAGTCCATAAACTGTTGATTCTGGGCCCACCTGATATCTGGAACTGTCTCAAATTTGGTATCAACGATTTAGATGAGGAAACAAACTAACTGGACGGAGCAGATTTCACACACACGCATTCCAGTGAACCCCATGTGCGGCGTGCGCTAACCTAGCACGTTTACACGTGAGCCGCACCGGACCAACTAAATGGTCAAAGGCGGTTTTGACCGACTACGTCTCTTAAAAACGGAAATTTCCGTTTTTCATCAGCGTTAACGCTTGTCTAAGATCGGTTGATGTTGTGGGCTCCATCCATTGGCCAAAAGGATAATCTACATCGTTCATTCGTTCCTGGAGCAGCAAAAATCAACACCTAGGTGACCGAATTTCAAAAGAAAGCGATTATGGAAATCTAGCCGTTTACTAGCAGAACGGACGGTAAGTTTAAAACTCCGCGGCCCACCACAAATATGATCCAAAATTGAGTATGTCTGACTTTTTTTTCAAGAGCAATCTAATGGACGGCTTGGATTCATAAAATAACTATGAAGTGGGCCCCACCCGTGTCACAGCGGAAGAGATCCGCGGTCCCTGTTCCGCGACCGAACGCAACCCAATTTTGCAGGCTGTGGCGTGGTCTGGGTGATGATCTGATGCTAGATCTGATTCGTCCATCGGGTAGGCCATTCAAAAGCGTCCAAAGAGACGTTAATACTTTGGAGGAAAGACAAGGAAATAGGATCCAGGAGCTCCGATTTTTGGCCGCGTAATAAGCTTACACGCACCGATTTCTGCAGCCCGTCCACCGACTTCAGGAATTGGAATTCTTCCACCGCCTGGAGCAGGCTATAAAAAGGACCGTGCAGACAGGAGGCAGGTAATTCCAAATTCAGAAATTGAAGGATTTCCAGATCCACAGCAAGGGAGAGAAGAAAGAGAAGAGAGAGAAGAAAGAAGAGAGAGAGAGAAATTGGTTTGATTTTTCTTTTATGAATTTTTATTTTTATTTATCCATCTGTTTAATGGATTTTATGGGTAACTAATCTCTCAGCTAAAGGTGAGATGAAACCCTAATTTGAACACCCATTGTTCTATGTTGATTTTACTTTAATTAGATTGATTTGTTTCTTTCTCTAGTGTGCTTGATTGTTTTAAATTCTATACTTCTCCATCTATGAACTTTGATCAGAGTCTATGGATGGATGTTGTTTGGATGCTTATTCTAGGTGCTTGTGTTTGATTATGAACAGGTTCCTATAGGGGAAGAGACAGGGTGCTTTAATGAACGGTATATTCCATGTGCCCGACCAAGGACATGGGATATGTTATTCATGGCATTGCTTGAAGGAATTAGACAATCTGTATGCCCGATTAAGGACACAGATTGTGCTTTCTCTAGATAAGTTAGATCAATCTATATTAAAGTGAATTAACGGATAAAACAAGGGTTAGGATAATTAGGGGTGGATTCGAAAGTCCTAGTGCTCTCTCTGGTTGAATTTTCTTCCTTATTCTCAATAGTTATTTTCCACAAATTTGTGTTAGTAATTCGCTACATTAATTGTTGGATTAGTTAAGGAGAATCACAGATTTGAATTGTGACGACCAGTCCTCGTGGGATTCGACCTCGATCTTACCGAGTTATTACTACATCACAACCCTATACTTGGGGAGTGAACAAGTTTTGGCGCCATGATTCTTGAAGTGTTGTTTGTCCAAATTGAATTTAAGATTCTCTCTTATCATAATTCATAGCTTAGGATTTTACTAACTTAGAAATTTTTTCTTTATTTTAGAAACTAACCTATTTCCTGTTTTGTAGGGTCCTGAAATAAACTTCTAATTTGGTAATCCCTTCTAAGTTTCTTACTTTTTCTAATTTCTATTTTTAGAATTAGGATTTTATTTTTTAGAAATTTTTAGTTTCTAATTTTAGATTTAGATTCTTCTTTTAAGTAACTTTCTATTTTCTAGTTTTAGAATTCTTTTAAGTAACTTTCTATTTTATAGTTTTTAGAAATTTTTAGTTTCTAATTTTAGATTTAGATTCTTCTTTTAAGTAACTTTCTATTTTCTAGTTTTAGAAATTTTTTTTTTCCCTTTTTAGAAACTAACTTAGCTTTTTATTATTAGTAACTTTCTAATTCTAGGATTTCCTTCCTTTTTAGAAACTAACTCTCTTTTTTTTTTTTTTTTTTTTTGTTCTTTAGAAAATTTCTAATTTTAGATTTTCTGTTTTAGAAACTAACTTGTTTTGTTTTCTTTTACAGGATTCTAACATAGATCTCCAATTGGTAACATCTTTCTAAATTCTCCAGTCCTCTCTACTTTCTATTTTGAGATTTAGGTTTTCAATTTTTAGGAATTTTCTACTTTCTAACTTTGGATTTGGTAACTTTCTATTTTCTAGTTTTAGAAACTTTCTTTTTTAGAAATTAACCGTTGCTTAGGATTTTTCTATCATTATTTTAGGAAACTTGATTTGTTTTTGTTTTTATTTACAGGAATTGAGGAAGGAAGCTACTAAGTGAAGGAGGAGCTGCTTAAATCTTCTGCCATCAATCATCTTCTTTTCCTGGTTCTTTCTTCCCATTCTTATTCACATAGTTTTAACTTGTTTTTTTTTTTAATAACATAATTTCTAGTTCTAGTTTTCTTTCTCTTAGGTTGTTACTTAGTTTATGCTAGGACGTAGATCTCTAGATAAAGAACTAGCACCTTTTGATCCTGAAATAGAAAGAACATGCTATAGAAGATTGAAAGACATCCCAGTTGAAATGGCAGAAGAGAATGGAACTAAAACTCTTAGAGATTATTCAGCTCCTGTCCAATTCAATGCGCCTTCATGCATAGTGTTGCCCACCACCATGGCAGCACACTTTGAACTCAAGACGGGGTCATACTGATTCTTTGCCTTCCTTTTATGGGTTGGACAAGGAGGACCCATATCATCATGTGAAAGAATTCCTAGACATTTGCTCCACCTTTAAATTCCAAAACTTCTCAGACGATTCGATCCGCCTACGCCTGTTTCCTTTTTCTTTGAAGGATAAGGCGAAAGCATGGTTGAATTCTCTAGAAGTTGGGTCTATCACTACATGGGACCAATTGTCTAGAAAGTTCTTAAACAAGTTCTTCCCTGTTCACAAAACTAATGCTCTTCGTAGAGAAATCACTAATTTCACACAAAAAGAGGGAGAGCACTTTCATGAATGTTGGGAAAGATGGAAGGACTTGCTTCTTAAATGTCCACACCACGGTTTTGAGAAGTGGCAACAAGTGCAATACTTTTATGACGGTCTGACACCCCAGAACCATCGCATGGTTGATGCCACCAGTGGAGGGTCCTTCATGACCAAAAGCGATACCGAAGCATGGAAATTCTTTGAAACCTTGTGTGAAAACTCCCAGCAATGGGACTATTCAGATAGAGGTGAAAGAAGTTCCCAACCACAAAAGAGAGGTGGCATATATGAGATAGGAGTCACACCAGATCTCCATGCCAAGATTGATGGCCCGACAAAGAAGGTTGATGCTCTACGATGTTACATAATGGACCTCCACAAACAACTCAAGCCGAGGCTTGTGCCATATGTTCTAGTTCTACCCATCCTACGCAATCTTGCCCATCCGGGTACAAACATTTCCAGAATTCCTCTCTGAACAAGTTCATGCTTTGAACACCTTCCAGAAACCTGGGAATGATCCTTACTCTAACACGTACAACCCAGGGTGGGCTAGGCATCCAAATTTTTCTTGGGCAAAAGGGCCACAACAAGGAGGACCATCTGGAAATCCTCCCATGCAACCTTACCCTCAAGCTGGCAATCAACAACTCCAACAGTTTCCGCAATATCAACAAGTCCCTTCACAATCACGGAAACCATCTCTTGAGGATACACTCCATCTTTTTATGCAGAGTTCTCTCCAATTCCAAAAAGACACCCAACAAACCTTACTAGCCAACCAGCAAAGCTTACATGCAAATGCGCAATCCATAGCCAAGCTGGAAGTACAAATGGGTCAACTAGCTGCCACATTGAGTGAGAGAGAGAAAGGCAAGTTCCCTAGTCAACCTGTGGCTAATCCAAAGGGACAGTATGAGATTGGCTCTAATTCTAACCAAGGTCAATATCATGAGCAAGCCAAATCGATCACTACCCTTAGGTCAGGCAAACAGATTGATAACAGAATAGAGATGCCTAGGGATGAATCAAATTCTAAAGCGGAAGATCGAGATGAAGCAGAGAGACACACCAATGCATCCAAAATTCAAAAACTCTCTGACTCTCCAGGAACCACTAATGTGCCACCATACGTGCCCAAAGCACCATTTCCTCAACGTCTGGCACCAATGAAGAAAAGAAATAACTTTGATGAAATCCTGGATGTGTTTAAAAAAGTGCAAGTCAACATTCCGTTACTTGATGCCATCAAGCAAGTCCCTCCTTACGCTAAGTTTCTTAAAGATTTATGCACTCAAAAGCGTAAAGCAAAATGTTCATAAGAAAGTCTTCTGGCAGAGAAGCGACTCAGCTCCATGATTCAACATAACACTCCTCCTAAATTTAGGGATCCAGGAGCTCCCACCATTTCTTGCGGCATAGGAGATCATAAGATTGGGAAGGCATTACTCGATTTAGGGGCGAGTGTTAATTTGTTACCTTATTCGGTTTATGAGCAGCTAGGACTTGGTGAGTTGAAACCGACTAAGGTAACATTACAACTGGCTGATAGATCTGTCAAGGTTCCCCGGGGTGTTATTGAAGATGTGCTAATCCAGGTTGATAAATTCTATTTTCCAGTGAATTTCATAGTTATAGATACTCAGCCTGTCCAGAATCCTCATAGTCAGATCCCAGTCATCTTGGGTCGTCCATTTTTGGCTACATCTAATGCTATTATAAACTGCCGGAATGGAGTTATGAAATTGTCCTTTGGTAACATGAATATTAAACTCAATGTTTTTAATGCAGGACAACAACCCGCGGATTTGGACGACATTTTTGAAGTGGACATGATCGAGAGCCTTGTGCAGGACTCCTTCCGTACATCTTTTGAAGATCCTCTTGAGACCTGCTTAGCACAATCGGGAATGGATTTTGACATCGATAGTCCCATCCACGAAGTCAATGCACTGCTCGACTCTACTCCTATATTGGAGACTGAAAAATGGAGAGCGAAAGTGGAACCTCTTCATCCCTCGAGACTCTTCCTGACAAAGACAGCTTTCTAACTCGAGAAGGCAAAAGAGAACAAAGGTTGCTTAATGTTCTTCGAACATATAAGGCAAAGAATTGAACGGAAGATAGCGAGTAAATACAAGGAGTATGCCCCACTGTATGTAAGGATCATGCTGTGGAAATGTCACGTAAAATACAAAGGAAGCATGATCTTAACATGGAAGAAGTTGTTCGAGCGGAAGTCCTTAAATTGTTTGATGATAGTGTCAATTACCTCATTTCAGATAGCACAGTTTATGGGAACTCGCATCACTTGTCTGGGATTGGTTAACCACGTGTTGAGGTAAGTTCTTTGGCGGACCCTGGTCTTAAAGATTAATGAATTCATGGTCCGTTCTTGTCTGGCTGAAGACGTTAAACTTAGCGCTCCTGGGAGGCAACCCAGCATTTCATTTGATTTCTTTTTCCTTGTTAGTTAATTCAATGTTTGTGGGTAACATTACTGCAAACCCTCACGAGACTACAACTCGTCCACTAGGGGTAACCTAGGGGTTTAAAGGCTTGTTGCATACGCTAAATGCAATCGAGAGCACCTGCGAAAGTGGTATAGGTAGGATTTTCTTTTTAGAATTTTATTTATTTTTTATTTTTTTATTTTGTTTTTGTTGATATCTCTCTTGTGCTAACTCGCTTTTACGCTGATATTTTTAAGAGCTTCTTGATTCTCCATCCAGGTACTATCTTTCCCTACTCCTCTTTTCTTTTCGTTGTCTCATGTGCATTGCATGCTTATTTCTTTTACATTGAGGACAATGTAGATTTTAGGTTGGGGGTGGGAGATTAGGTTACCTAATCAGTATTTTCTTAGTCTTGAGCGAAAAATTGTGAAAATTTTTAAATTTTTTTTTGAAATTTCTATTGAATTCAAAGTGATTTTGAAGGATAGTTGTGATTTTGAAATTACAAGATACAGAATGTGAGTAAATTTATGACTCTTGGATTTGGTTGTCTGGCAGATTTCACACTGAAGTTTGAATGGTTAATCCATGATTAGAAGTTGTAAACATTGATTGAGCCATGATTTCACATATCAGATCTATCTCGTTTACACATTAAGTTTTCAGTTCGATATTAATTGATAACATGGTAATCACTAAGCATGAAAGGAACCAGCCTGAAAAACAAAATTTTTAGCATCAGTCTATAAAGAAGAATTGAAAGAATAAGTCGCATAATCGTCATCATAAGTTTGCTCCCTATAGATGAAGATTCGATTCCTCATAGTTGACATATGAAAAGATTTAGGCGACAAGTTTTCACCATAGGTTTGCTCCCTATAGGTGCAGATTTGATTCTCCTCCTTGGCATACTATTCATAAAGAAAATCAAAAAAAAAAAAATGGTAGAATGAAAGGTTAATCTGTAAGGCAAGTGTTGGTTCCAGTTTTGGGTGACATGAGCTCCGTTGTTAATTACCAATGATATCATGAAATTGACAATTGAATCTCTTAATGGTTGAAAGCTGAGATGACACTATACACTCATGAAACTCAATGTTTTAGGATTATTCTAATTCATGTCTTAATATTTTGAACTTGATTATGAAATTTACAGTGAACTTCATTCCAGGAGAAAATTCCTCTCACCATGCATGAATTTTAGAATTTTCACATCTCAACTATCTGTTCACACATCATTTGAGTTTACAGGAATTGTCTTTTATTTCTGAAATTATTTTTCGCATGTTTTGCTCGGGACTAGCAAAATGCTGGTTGGGGGTTGTGATGAGGGTCGAATATTGCATATTAGACCCCGACTATTACCTGATTTTACGTACATGATAATGCTTAATGCCATATTTTAATTGTGTTTTTATTACAGGATGAAATTATGAGCGTGTATTGAAAAATGATGTTAAAAGCATGGATTTGACTCTCCGGAATTACCAGAGCACGGGATGAACCTCAGAGGACCAATATTGAAGAATTTACATACCTGGGACCCGAGGAAATCAGGCCGTTCACGTTTAAAGAGGCCTGAAATTGGTACAGAATGAAAGATCACATGGTTCCCTCCATCCAATTGGCTCGAAACTTTATACATGGGATTAGGGACATAAATTAACCGTACATTTCAAATTTCAGCCCTCGGATCACTAGGAAAGTGCCCCAATTGACAGATCAGTCCATAAACTGTTGATTCTGGGCCCACCTGATATCTGGAACTGTCTCAAATTTGGTATCAACGATTTAGATGAGGAAACAAACTAACTGGACGGAGCAGATTTCACACACACGCATTCCAGTGAACCCCATGTGCGGCGTGCGCTAACCTAGCACGTTTACACGTGAGCCGCACCGGACCAACTAAATGGTCAAAGGCGGTTTTGACCGACTACGTCTCTTAAAAACGGAAATTTCCGTTTTTCATCAGCGTTAACGCTGTCTAAGATCGGTTGATGTTGTGGGCTCCATCCATTGGCCAAAAGGATAATCTACATCGTTCATTCGTTCCCTGGAGCAGCAAAAATCAACACCTAGGTGACCGAATTTCAAAAGAAAGCGATTATGGAAATCTAGCCGTTTACTAGCAGAACGGACGGTAAGTTTAAAACTCCGCGGCCCACCACAAATATGATCCAAAATTGAGTATGTCTGACTTTTTTTTCAAGAGCAATCTAATGGACGGCTTGGATTCATAAAATAACTACGAAGTGGGCCCCACCCGTGTCACAGCGGAAGAGATCCGCGGTCCCTGTTCCGCGACCGAACGCAACCCAATTTTGCAGGCTGTGGCGTGGTCTGGGTGATGATCTGATGCTAGATCTGATCCGTCCATCGGGTAGGCCATTCAAAAACGTCCAAAGAGACGTTAATACTTTGGAGGAAAGACAAGGAAATAGGATCCAGGAGCTCCGATTTTTGGCCGCGTAATAAGCTTACACGCACCGATTTCAGCAGCCCGTCCACCGACTTCAGGAATTGGAATTCTTCCACCGCCTGGAGCAGCTATAAAAGGACCGTGCAGACAGGAGGCAGGTAATTCCAAATTCAGAAATTGAAGGATTTCCAGATCCACAAGAAGGGAGAGAAGAAAGAGAAGAGAGAGAAGAAAGAAGAGAGAGAGAGAAATTGGTTTGATTTTTCTTTTATGAATTTTTATTTTTATTTATCCATCTGTTTAATAGATTTTATGGGTAACTAATCTCTCAGCTAGGGCTGAGATGAAACCCCTAATTTGAACACCCATTGTTCTATGTTGATTTTACTTTAATTAGATTGATTTGTTTCTTTCTCTAGTGTGCTTGATTGTTTTAAATTCTATACTTCTCCATCTATGAACTTTGATCAGAGTCTATGGATGGATGTTGTTTGGATGCTTATTCTAGGTGCTTGTGTTTGATTATGAACAGGTTCCTATAGGGGAAGAGACAGGGTGCTTTAATGAACGGTATATTCCATGTGCCCGACCAAGGACATGGGATATGTTATTCATGGCATTGCTTGAAGGAATTAGACAATCTGTATGCCCGATTAAGGACACAGATTGTGCTTTCTCTAGATAAGTTAGATCAATCTATATTAAAGTGAATTAACGGATAAAACAAGGGTTAGGATAATTAGGGGTGGATTCGAAAGTCCTAGTGCTCTCTCTGGTTGAATTTTCTTCCTTATTCTCAATAGTTATTTTCCACAAATTTGTGTTAGTAATTCGCTACATTAATTGTTGGATTAGTTAAGGAGAATCACAGATTTGAATTGTGACGACCAGTCCTCGTGGGATTCGACCTCGATCTTACCGAGTTATTACTACATCACAACCCTATACTTAGGGAGTGAACACAAAGCCATAACTAGCTGAGAAGGTGAAGATGAAATCTCCCTTATCCCCTCTACAAATTCCCCCTCCCCTAAAACATCCCGGATTACCTCGTGCCAAACCGTCTACATTTATTTTGACCCAACCGGGCAATGGCCTCTCCCACTTGATCAGCTCAGGGCGGCTTAGTACTTGAGAAAAGTGACGAGACAAAATTTCTGTCGTCAGTCCTAATTCCCCTTCCTCCACTAATTGAGTCCTTTAGCAAGGCCGCCCACCATTTGATCTATGCTACCCACACGATCTGAATCCATAGGCCGATTTTGATAGTATGCCGCATTCCGAGCTTTCCATAGCTCCCAAATAATAGTGCATGGAATCAGCATCCCAGGAACCGATCGACATTGCAAAGACTCGGCTGCTGATCACCATTGCAAGAGTCTTGCTTCAATCGAGGTTGCAGGCATGACACTAATTCCCAGCCCACTGCCAATCGCTAACCAAACTGACCGCGCCAGGTTACTGCTCACGAACAGGTGAAGAGGAGTTTCAATTGCAAAATCCTGAGATGCCTGACTGTTACAACAAACACACTTGGACGCTAGGTGTATGCCTCGAGATTGCACGACACTATCCACCAGAATCGCACCATGAATCACTTTCCAAACGAATAGGGAGATTTTGGGAGGAAGCTTCGTATGTCACACCCATCGGGACCAGCTACGAGACGAGGATGGGGCTCTGGACAGAGACCAAGCTGATTTTACCATAAAATTTCCGGACGGAGATAATGGCCAAAACGGAGAGTCCCTCTCGTCATAAGTGTAGACACCAGCTTGAAATATGTGATCAATGACGTACACTCTGAGGGAGGAAGAGGAGCGCAGCTGAGGGGGGAGAGGCCCAAGAGGACCAATCACCTGGCATACCTGGATATCCTACAGCTCGGCCGGCACTACTGAATCAGCTAAATCAAGGAGGCACTACCAAAAAACTGAGAAAAGGCTACGGATAAAAGCCGTAGCTAAAGGCCTATAGCTACGGTTATAGTCCGTAGTATGACCGTAGCCATTGGTACCGTAGCCATAGGTCTTAAAGATATGGCTACGGTTTTAATCCGTAGCCATAAAGACAATAGCTACAGATTAAAGCCGTAGCAATACTTTTCGTAGCCTTAAAGTATATACAGCTACGGATAATACCTGTAGCTAAAAGTGGAGCAAGATCTGTAGCGATAGGATGAAAATAGAAACAGCTACGGTTTCTAGATAAAGGGCTACGGCTAATAGCCGTAGCAACTGCCTATTTTTTTAAAAAAATAATTTAAGAAAATATGATAATGGCATCTCTTACCATTGTAGTACATGACCTGATAGATCAACTCATATCAGCTAATATAGATAAATACTTCATGGCTAAATCATTTATTTATTCAATCAAATACAATCATTCATTCATTCAATCAAATACAATCATTCATTTTAATCCATTGACAAAAGTACAATACCAACATAATAGTTATATGTCTATTTAAAGTTCTCATTGAGAGCAAGATCCAATGCCTTCTCGTAGCCAGATAGCTTCTCAACAATCGCAAGCGACAACTCCATGGATGTGCCTCTACTGGTTATCAATTTTCCATCAATTAACACCCTATTCTCAGCTTTGCTTTGATCTGAAAGTTTACTACACATGGTTGACCACCTCACGAACCGCGCATTGCTTTCATACTACAAAACAAAACTTCATCAACATACAACAAGTGTGCAAATGCTTATGCTAAAATGCAAAATGTCAAAGACAATCCATATGTCAACAATATATACCTTCAGGTTGCTCAACATTTTCACAGTAGCAGGATTAAAATATAACTGCATAGAAGGAAATTTAGGTAATTAGATAGCAGGCAAAAAAGAAAAAGAAATAGGTAAGAAGCAGGACTAGGAGCCGAGTCCAATGCACAGTATACTCTGGTAGGTAGCGATGTTTTTCTTTCACCCGGACTGGGAATTAGAAAGCAGGTGGTTCTAAATTTACCTGATTGGGAACTAGAGAGCTAGGTTGGACATTCCTCAGATGGTAATTCTCTTGCAGGGACAACCGGCAACTCACATTTCACAACTTGTAGCAAAAACTATAATTAACAAAGATAAAATTGGAGCAGTTAAAATAATTCTACAGCAAGATTTATGCATTCTCGTTTCTAATGAGACTCTGTTCCTAGATATCCAACCATCCATTAGTGGTGGATGGGAATCATGTACACAACCAAGTTTCAACTTAGGTCACATGTACGATAGGCGGCTAAGATGTTCCAAACTAGGAGATTTTCCTATGCCAAACATGCTGTAGTTGATGGTTTTCTGTCCATTTTCCTATGCCAAACATGCTGTAGTTGGTGGTTTTCTGTCCATTAATTTTTCTATGCCAAACATGCTGTAGCTGGTGGTTTTCTGTCCATTAATTTTCCTATGCAAAACATGCTGTAGTTGGTGGTTTTTTGTCCATTTTCCTAGCACAAGCATGGCTCGCCAGATGATTGAGTCGGCTCATGTGGCATGGGTATACACATGCTGGGATTCACATTTTTTTCCCCCTCACAAATTGCTTTAGCAATAATATGAAAAGTTCTAAAAAGAGCTTGAAAGGTGTTTAAATGTCAGGGTGCATTTGGAAGCTTCGCTTTTGGAATAGAGAATGGGCAATGGGCAAACCCAATTGCAATTTGGGGCAGCAATAGAGTGTAAAAGAAATCTGACTTAACGCAGTTTGCATTTTCCTGTGCCAACCCAAACCAAGTGAGATAATAATGTTCTAGAATTACAAACCTATTCTTTTCTCATTTGTGATTTGAGTCGAACCCGTTTTATTGACAAAAGTGGAAACTTCCGAACACATCCTTAGTTCTTAAATTTCCGTTTCTTTTTTATTTCAGATCAAACACAAAAAGGTACCTTATGAACGGGCCTAAATCCTCCCTCTCCCAACTTATTTGCCGGACTGAAGTCCTCTGTTGCAGCCCTTAGTTCAGAATAACTGAAACTGTTTGCTTTGGCAGCCATGATTAGACACTCTGCAAATTCAAATACAAAGGAAGATTTGGATCATATTATCTACTTAATCAATGCATGCATGCATAATCTCTATTTTTGAACATCAGCTTCACTAAAATCAAAATTGTATGGCTGTGTTTGCATGTACAACCAATTGAATTGTGAGCATTCAGTTGAGTCCTGATGAAATAACCAGACCGTAACAACAATCAGTTGCTCTCCTTTCAAGTCCAACCTCAAAATTAATGTATTGCAATTTCAATAATATTCCATTAATATGAATATTTTATCATTTTTCAATTTCCCGTCCACTGAACTAATCATTGCAATATGATTCAATTGTGCGTCCAAGCACATCCTAAGGGTGTGTTTGGATGTACCCTAAATCACAATCACAATGGATATTTTAGCAAACCAGATGTTCATCAATTCCGTTGAGTGTTCGAGACAACAGAGAAAATGGAAACTCCAGTATAAAGAGTAGCAATTGTCCACTTTTTTTGCCCCAATTCAATATCTAGGATGTTTCAGGTCATGTTTGAAATGTTGCGGATATCGACCTGGGTGGAATGGAATCCTGCCCTCCTGGACGTCTGAACATGGCCTAAGAATGCCAATCTTGAGACGGAAGACTATATTCCGCCAATTGAGTTACAAGTGTCTGAGTTGGAGTTTCAATGCATATCGATTAGGTTGTGTTTGGATGCTCAGTTGAATTGAATCGTAATAATCCATTTCAATAAAACAGAAAGTGACCAAGTATGGTTAGTGTCAAGATTGCAATTGCGACCATTTCAAGTTGGTATACATGAAATTGCAATTATGGCATCACCCCCAACTTTGGTCATTCCTCTGCAATGATTTGAATGAATTGCAATCCACTTCAGTTGAGCATCCAAATGCACCCTATTTTAGCAATATTGGCATTACTTTCATCTTCATCAATACCCCTTCTCCTCCATCTCCAGATAAAAACTGCGAAAATGGATATAAAGCTCAGAGCGCCAACACCAACTACAATCCCAATGATCAAACTAGTCTTACTTTTCTTTCCCCAACCTGGCAGACTTCTAACAGTCGGTATGAAATCTAAATAAATAATTTTTTTTTAAAAAAAAGGATATGGATATTCATCTGTTAGTATCAAACAGTTAGAAATTTGTAGAATTTAATTCTAATATTCAGTCCTGGATATATTACCTGGAGTGACATTGATGGCCGAAATGGATGGACCAAAAGTACCTTGATTAGGTATACAGCAAGTCCCTTTCCCGGCCCAAAAGAGATGGATTTCAAGGAATTTTTTGGTTACAATAGTCTGGAAAGTCCTCTGAACGGCTCTCCTAGAGACCCCACCTGCTGCTTTTTTTATATTAAAATCTTTCAATTGAAGATTTCCCTAAAGAAGCAATTAATAGAATTTCAAAACTAGTGGAGACTATTCTTACATAAAATTCACAAACTACACTATCAGAAATGCATGTCCCGCGCACATGATCAGAAATGAATGTCCAGCCCAAAGATCAAGTACAGGTATTTTTTTTTTAGCATTTCAAGATTCGTGGGAACCAATTTCGAAGTTCAAGATGACCCTTATCATGATTGTCCTATCAATGTTCTATGGAATTGTCAGTTTCTTTAGACCACTTAACTATCCCAAGCCTAAATTTTAGTAATATGTTTTATGGTGATATACTTAAATAGCATTTGGATGCACTATTATACGGAATTGGCAATTATTGGTCTAAGTAGAAAAACTAAGTTCTATTTATGATGGATTAGGCTCCAAATTGCAAGTCCACTAGATCTAAGTTGGACTAAAAAGAGACCTGACTGCAATTTAAGGGCCACTCTCTTCATTACAGGAACTAGAAATCGTTATTATTATTTTTTCATGCTTACTTGGCTAAACAAATCAATCACTTGTGATCATAGTTGATTTACAACTTATGATTTGAGCTGAACTTAAGCAGAATGATTTGAATTCCATCTTGAATCTCTTTTATCTAGATGAATCCTACAATTCTATGATTTGAATACTATGATTTAGATTCAAATCCGGATTTATAATTGTTCTCTTTTCTTTTCAGAAACTAGGATTCCTAGCAGTTGTACTACATGAAAAATATTTTTCAGCAAAGCAGAAAAGTCAAAATCATCCATTTCTCAAACTTTATGCATAGCTTCAAAAACCTAAACCAATTGCTAAAAATTGATTATAGATGTTGATGATGATGATGATTCATTTCCAGAAGCTGGGGAATGAGTACCTTATGCATCATGGGCACCCATGCATGGTCTTAGCAAAAACCTTTGAGAAAAAGGCTAGATAACAACTTGTATTGCCACAACTCAATAAGTTGGGACAATTATTCCACCACACACATGGCACATATGCGAGTTTAAAGGTGGATGGATCTCAACAACATAAAAATACCAGTCATTTTCAACAGACAACATCTCCCTTAAGAAAATGACTTCAAACTTGTAAGAGATGCTTCCATGATAAGATCTCCTTCTTCATCACCATTTTAATCATCTACAACAATCACATACTAGAGAATAAAAGACAGGTTAACTATAGTTTGAGAGCTACTGGGGCCTGCTTTATCTTGGTCGCAATTGGGGCCTGCCTAGACAGTTCAACTGCCTAGACATCGCAATTGGGGCCTGCTTTAGCTTGGTCACATAGTCAGATTTGTGGAGGATTGCTCATAGATGGGCCAGTATGTTGTATGTACTTAGGATTGAGTAGCATTCTAGATAAAGAACATTTTGGCACCTTGTGTTGCTGATCCTCATGGCACTTGGCATGACTGCAAGCTTGATATAAAACAGAATTTCTAGATAAAGAACATTTTGGCACCTGGTGTTGTTGATCCTCATGGCACTTGGCATGACTGCAAGCTTGAGATAAAGCAGAATTTCTAGATAAAGAACATTTTGGCACCTGCTGTTGCTAATCATCATGGCACTTGGCATGACTGCAAGCTTGATATAAAGCAGTGTTTTTCCAGTCAACTTGAAACAATGAAAGGTCTACTCTATACACTTTAAGGAATTGCTATCTAACTGTGAATGCTTCCATACATGGGCAAATTTTCAACTAATTAAGAAGATTTTTTTTTCCCGATTTTTATGCAAAAATGGGATTTGAAATCGTAGCATTTGCAAAATGATGCAAAAATGAATCATGGTCTAAAGAACAAGAAATGAACCATGTTGTTCTCTTTCTTCATGGGAGGTAGACTTCTTTAGATGCGTTTTATTGCATTGATTGTATTTTCCTTCGACACCTAATTAAATTCAAAACCATAATTTTTGAAATTTTAACAACTAAAGTTCAATAGAGCGGAAATAATGGAAACTGAAATTAACTTCCCTATCATTGGTATAAAGAGATGAGCTCCAAACTTCAATTACTTGAAATTAACTTCCGACTACCACCATGATGTTTTTTTTAGCCATCCAATCTGTTCATAAGGTCACACAAACCAGGATGAAGGGAAAACACAAATATCACTTGATCCAAAACTTTGGTGGCCCCAAGATCTAATAAGTACAATTACAAACTACTCTAATCAAACAAAGAATAAAGAATAGCAAAAGTTACTAAAAAATATCCACATCAAATTCAAATAAGAGAGTAATAAACAAAGTTGAATAAAGAAGAAAATGATGAGAAAAGTTAAGAAGTATCAGTTTATGTTATTTGTTTATTTAAACAAAAAAAAAAAAGGATGAGACTTCTCTCTCTCTCTCTCTCTCTCTCTATATATATATATATATATATATATATATATATATATATATATATATATATATATATATATATATATATATAAAGGCAACACATTTGCATTGAATTAATATGGTGACCTAAACAAAAAACAAAAAATCCAACATTTTTAGATGCATATAAAACCAAAATTAATCCCATCTAGAAAATGAATAAAAATGAGAAAGCAACAAATCAAATGCTGCAAAATTTATAAAATTACCGCCAAACCCATCTCTAAGAAAAAAATCATTTCAAACTCACCAACATGGATGTAGCCATGCTCATTATGAATAAAATGCTCATAACATCATGGACTCCTATGCTTTCCATTATATTAAATTACATTAGGTGTGTGATTTACCACAGACAACCTCCCAACAGTTTCATCTTCTCATTACCAGAAAATCATTTAGTAGAAATTAAAAAAGCACATATAAGCCAACTTGAAGTCTATATTAAGGTTGCATTTGAACAGGTTTTGGGAGGATAGGTAGATTGTTCAGAAGCCTTTACAACTTATATATCAGTTCAGAAAGATTAACAACTATGAGACAGTCAGTAACCAAATTGTTTGGACTCTTATTTCAAAAGAAACATGATAGGTTATGAGAAGGAGCTCATTACTCTGTTGAGGGTTAGACAGGACAAAATGATATAGAAATGGTTGTCTTCTGGGAATTTTTCATAAAATCCATCTATGAGAAATTGGACGGAAGGGGCCCTGCATTAAAAAGGCATCATGTTTGGAAATGCAAGGAAAGCAAATTCAGCAATAAAGAGGACTATTCCTTTTCCTTCAAAGGGAACCAAAATCGCAATTCCACTTGTTGATGTGAATGTGATAGAAATTTCTGGATGAAATCAATTCCACCGGACTGCGATTTCAAGACTCCCAAACACATACAATATTGGTGCAGCCAAACGGGTATTAAAAAATTAAAACAAATAAAAAAAGAGGGCAAAACAAATAAATAGAAGAAATTAAACAGGTTGCATCATACTCATAGTCATATCCATCATGTCATATGCAATATGGGTATGCCAGTGGACTTGAAGAATCTAGGGTATTTGTTAATTGTTAGTTTCTCTACCCCTATGGTTTTTTATTTTTTTATTTTTTATTGGGTGAATCAGATTTTGTTGCCCTATAGTTGATACTTCTTGATTCATCCTCTTTACCGGTTAGTTGTAAATCAACATTTTCTCTCTTTAGAAGCATATTAGAGTTTGTTGAGGAGAGTTTAGTTGTTGTTTTGAATAAGAAAAGTTAGAAGGCAGTTATAAACAGAATTTGGTTTATTTTCTGCAACTTTTTGATTCAGATCCTGTATTTTTCTTGTATGAGGTTTTGAGCTGCACCAATGTTGCAAGTGAGGTTTAAAATCAGTGGTATCGTATTGTTCACCATCACCTATTCACTGAATTAGAAAACTTTCACTTATTGAAGCCTGGATTGTTTGCAATGTAGATTTCCAATTGTCTGGAATAGTCAAAGTTCACCACTGTTAGCATGTACTACATGGGGCCTGATAACATCTATAGGTGATATTTAGTCTTGGCTATATCTGCAGTAGGACCAGAAATTTAAACAGTTGGATTGAAATATGTGCGTGCATGAGCAGATTTATCAAACTTGAGCAGAGTACCATACAATTCATGAAGGGAAGATGGTAAGACAGTGATAACAGACAGTAAAATTCATATGTAAGAAGAAACTTGAAGAACCAAAGAGACCGAGTACAACACCAACAGGCAGCAAACCTTGACCTTGTACTAGAGTCAACAGAATAATCCCATCTCCAATACTCCTACTATGAAAAAAACAAAGCTACAAAAACTTCATTCCAATTAGTGTGTTACTACGAGCCATATTTATGGAGGTGACTACACTTTCCAGGGGCAACAAATAAAGCCTTCTAATACAGCTGGACTTTCTAAGATACTATAGTAATCAAATAAGGAAATATTCATAATAGAGTTTCTAAAATAAAATCATGCATATAAAAACTACTTAGATAGGAATTCTTGCCACATGTGATTAAGTGGACCCCATTTGGTCATTTTCTTGTCCATACATATGAAACATGGGTGTCTGGGTGAGGTGCGGTTGCATCACACACCATTCCACTGTTTTTGGGGCAACACAGAAAAATGGAAAGTGCATTAACCGGTCCCCTTTCCTTCCCAAAATCAATATTCAAAACAGTTCAACCAGGGAATTATTCAAATAAATGTTTGGAATCCTTCTATACATTTGCACCTAATTGAATATGAAATTTTTTTTTTTTTTAAAAAGAAAAAAAAAAAGAGACAGAACAACAGTCAGAATTCAAACCTCTTCTGAGAAATGAACTCCAACGCATGCAAAACCAAAGAATATAGATATTCCACTTTTCAACTATACACCTGAATCGAACCTTGAATAAGCAGAGCAGCTACAATACAGGAAAACAAAAATTTTCAAAAGAACCCCCTTGACGGAATGAGAAATCATGGAAAAAGCAATAAGAACAAAGGGGATCCGAATAAGAACGGGACCTTCGGCAAAATTCACGGAGGGGTGGCTGCCTTCATCTTCAGCCGTGATTTCTCTGGAACAGATCTTGAGAAGATAGTCTTCGAGGTTCTTGGCGAGATTAATGGCTCGAGATTGGGTTGCAGGATGCGAAAATTAGCACACATTGGCGCGTCGTGTCTTCTTCTTTTTCGTCGTCTTTGGTGGGACGGTACGATGCGATTCCATGGACTGTTAGTTGAATGCCATTTTTGAAAGAAACCCTAGATACGGAATGGAGTGGGAGAAATGAGAGAGCTGGAATTGGGCAATCGGGGTTTTGAAAATGGAACCCTAGAAAAAAATGTGGGAGAGAGACGGAGATATGGTTGAAATGGGACTGGAAGAGAGAGAGAGAGAGAGAGAGAGAGAGAGAGAGAGAGAGAGAAGAGGCGCGGGAGATCGAGAGTGAGAGAGAAAGGGTCGGACGTGAGAGGGTTTGGGGTTTTTCCCCAAGGAGGGGAGGGAAAGAATGAAATGAGGAGCGGAGGGAAAGTGAAACATTTCATGAGGGGGAAATGAAAAAGGAGAGCGTGATTTCCGCTTTTTGTACTTGCTACGGCCCTGCTACGGTTTAAAACCGTAGCTAAAATCCCCTTGGCCGTAGCCATTATGTCATTCGGTGTAGCCCCTCCACATTCATGCGTCTAGCGGGATCTTGATGAACAGATTTTTCAAGGGTTTTGTGGGGTCCATCTTGATGCATTTGATATATCCACTCCGTCCATTAATTTTGTAATTTTTTTTATAGGAAATGACCCTAGCATCTAGGCAAATCAAATGTCCAATTGAACCACACCAACAATCAATGGTAGGTATTAATCTCCACTGTTTCCTAACGTGTGGTCCACTTGAGCGTTCAATCTACTTCCTTTTTTTAGCTCCTGCCCTAACATTCTCTTTCAAAACGGATAGACGTATCAAATGGAGCACACAAATTTTAATGGGCCTCGTAGAGTCCCTTATAGGCTATCCCACGCTGGATGAAAGTGTGAAGGTGATTACTTTTAGCTATGGTTTAGGCTTTTTTAGCTACGGTTTTAAGCCGTAGCAATATAGCTACGGTTTATATCCGTAGCTAAAAGCTAGTCTGGTCCGTAGCCTTTGGTCATTTTTTTGGTAGTGAGGGGACCAAGACCAGTCCAATTCACCCTCCAAAAGCTGCATTTACCTTCACTGATCTGCCATTGGGCATGAGATTCCATCATGGGAATGATCTCCCTAATCTGCTTCCACATGGGGGAAGCCAGACTTCTAGATGTAACTGAGCCACCAGTGAGATCGTGGGGGTGATACTTCGCCGTCATAAAGGATTTCCATACATTGTTATCCTTCCCACATTTAATTGTCATGCCATTTTAAGACGAAAAGCCCGCATTATGTCATCAAGCTTTCTGATTCCAATACCCCCCTCCTCCTTAGGCGTGGTCAACAAGTTCCAAGCCTTCCAGTGACACTTCCGATGTCCCTCTGACTAGCCCCAAAAGAAATTGGCCATGTGCCTCTCAATCGACTTTAACACTTGGGCATGAATGTGGACTGCCGCCATAAAGTGAACCAGGATACTAGCTAGGATATTCTTTATGAGGACCACACGCCTTTCCTGGGATAAAATAAGTGCCTTCCACCCATTGATCCGACCCACTACTTGTTGAGAAGTGGAGCCACATCTGGGGCCGCCCACTACCAGTCAAGGAGTTTCGCGGATTTCGTGTCGTAAGTCCTTTCGCAACTAGGATGTGGAAAGGAGTTTCACGGATTTCGTATCGCAAGTCCTTTCGCAACTAGGATGCGAAAGGGAAGTTGCCAAAACTATAAATTGGGGTCCCTAGGGTTATTCTAGGGTTAAGGTGAATGATGAAAAAGTTATTCTAAGGTGCGGGCAAAGGGTTTTCTATGTTCTTCCAATGGAGAGGTTAGTATATTGTCTTGTAATCTTTGTTTTTCTTCATAGTGAAAATTTTACATCCGTAGTTTTTTACCCTTGTTGGGGTTTTTCCACGTATATCTTGTCTTGTGATTTGTTTGAATGCTTTTATTCCTTTCTAGTTTATATTTTTTTTCCTATTTATCATTTGTGGGTGAGACTTGAGATTGGATCTCCGTTCACTGCGTTGTTGGCATGCTACGCAACAACTGGTATCAGAGCTATTGGTTTAGTTCTATTGGGAGTGATGACGGAAAATGGAAAAACTAGAATTAAGAAGTTTGATGGTTCAAACTTTGCCTTCTAGAAGATGCAGATGGAGGATTATCTATATCAGAAGGACCTCTACATTCCTCTAGGAGGAAAAAAGAAGAAACCAGAAAAGATGACAGATGATTAATGGTTTTTACTGAATAGGAAGGCTTTAGGAACGATCCGACTCTCTTTGTCTAAGAGCGTCGCCTTCAATATATCCAAGGTGAAAACTACAAAAGAATTAATGGAAGCCCTAGCCACCATGTATGAAAAGCCCTCAACATCCGACAAGGTTCATCTTATGAAACAGCTATTCAACATGAAACTGTCAGATGGTAGGAGCGTGGCTGAACATCTAAATGATTTCAATACAATCACGAGCCAGTTGAAATCCGTTGGCATTATTTTTGAGGATGAGGTCATAGCGTTATTGATCTTATCCAGTTTACCAGACAGTTGGGATGGTTTAGTGATTACTGTGAACAATTCTTCAGGGTCGACAAAGCTGAAATTTGATGATGTGGCCGGTCTAATTCTCAGCGAAGAATCTAGAAGGAAGGCATCAGGAGTTTCAGCGGATTCAGGGAATGCTCTAAACGTTGAAGGAAGAGGAATATTGCTGAACAAAGGAGGCAATAAACACGGGTGTTCTAAGTCGAGGAAGAAATCCAAGGGACCGAAAGACAAAGACGGGTGTTGACATTGTGGCAAGAAGGGGCACATGAAACGTGATTGTAGGGTGCTTAAGAAACAAGAAGGAAACTCTCAAGGTGGGAAGGATTCAGTAAATCTATCCGAGGATGGTGACACAGAAGCGTTGATCTTGTCTCTTGATGCGATGAATGAGTCTTGAATTATAGACTCAGATGCTTCGTTTCATGGGTGATGATGAGCCGTGCAGTATTGTTGGAAAGGGAGATATTCAGATAAGTCAAAAGGATGGAATAACTTTGAAATTGAAGGATGTCAAACATGTACCGAGTTTGAAACGTAACTTGATTTCAATGAGGCAGTTAGCTGATACCGGTTATGTGACGACATTCACCAGTGATTCCTGGAAGATCACAAAAGGTGTCTTGGTGATATCTCGAGGCAAAAAGGAAGGTACTTTGTACATGACTTTAGGATCGTATTGTTCACTCGTAGTCACATCAACTGGAGTGAATGGGCAGTTATGGCATCAGAGGTTGGGACATATGAGTGAAAAGGGAATGAAAGTGCTATTATCAAAAGGGAAGCTACCAGGGCTGAAGTCTATTGACTTAGAATTCTACGAGGATTGCGTGTATAGTAAGCAGAAGAGGGTAAGTTTCAAGAAGACAGGATATGTTCTAAAGACGTATCTGTTGGAGCTTATACACACTGATGTGTGGGGATCGGCACAGGTATCATCTCTCGGTGGCTCACGTTATTTTGTTTACTTTATTGATGATGTTAGTAGAAAACTGTGGATCTATTTCTTAAAGCATAAATCTAATGTATTTGATGTATTTAAGAAGTGAAAAGTCATGGTAGAAAATGAGACAGGTAAAACAGTAAAGTGTCTCAGATCTGATAATGGGGGAGAGTATTATGCAATAAATAGAATCAAACATCAGAAAATGATTCCAGGGACACCACAGCAGAATGGTGTGGCTGAGCACATTAACAGGACAATCCTTGAGCGCGCCAGGAGCATGAGGTTACATACAGGGTTGCCCAAGAATTTTTGGACGGATGTTGTAAATACTGCCGCATATCTCATCAATAGAAGTCCCTCAGCACCATTGGATGGTGGGCTACCAGAAGAAACGTGGACTGGGAAAGAAGTGAACCTAGCACATCTCAGAGTGTTCGGTTGGACTTCATACGTTCACATTGATGCAGAGCACAGAAACAAGCTGGATGCGAAGTCAAGAAGGTGCACGTTTATAGGCTATGGGCAGCATGATTTTGGCTATAGGTTTTGGGATGCAAAAAACAGAAAAATCATCAGAAGCAAGGACGTACTCTTCAATGAAAAAGTGATGCATAAGGACAGTGTACATGAAAGTAAGGCTAAGGAGAAAGAATTTGTAGAGTTAGAAGAGTTACCGAACAAGGGTGTTACAGCGCCACAGGATGATCATGCACAGGAGCATTATGAGATAGGGCTACAGACACCAATATTGAGGAAGTCTACTCGGGAGAGGAGACCCACGATCCGATACTCACCCTCCTTATATTATCTACAACTGACAGATAATAGTGAACCAGAGTGTTTTGAAGAGGCATTACAATCAGATACACGGGTTAAGTGGGAGCAGGCCATGGATGAGGAGATGGACTCTCTTGAGTCTAATCATACATAGGAGCTAGTCACTCTACCAAAGGATAAGAAAACTCTTCATAACAAGTGGGTTTACAGACTGAAGAAGGAACACGATGTTTCGAAACGGTACAAGGTCAGATTGGTTATGAAAGGGTTTCAACAAAAGGCAGGTATCGATTTCACTGAAATATTTTCACCAGTAGAGAAAATGTCTATGATTCATATGGTCTAAAGTATAGTGGCTACAGAGGACTTACATCTAGAGCAGCTTGATGTTAAGACAGCCTTTCTTCATGGGGACCTTGAAGAAGAGATATATATGCATCAACCAATAGGATACGTGGCACCAGGAAAGGAGAACAAGGTGTGCAGATTAAAGAAGAGTTTATATGGCCTGAAGTAGGCCCCAAGGCAGTGGTACAAGAAGTTCGACAGTTTCATGTCAGGAAACGGTTTTAGGAGATGTCATGCAAACCACTGTTGTTATTTGAAAAAGTTTGATATGTCGTACATTATCCTTCTTCTGTACGTTGATGATATGCTTGTGGCCGATTCAAGCATGAAGGACATCTCAGATCTCAAAAGACAACTGTCTAGAGAATTTTCCATGAAGGATTTAGGAGCTGCAAAACAAATCCTAGGCATGAGGATAAAGCGCGACAGGGAAAACAAGAAACTGGTGCTGTCACAGGCAGAGTACATAGCCAAGGTACTTGATCGATTCAATATGGGATGTGCTAAGCCAGTTAGCACTCCATTAGCCAACCACTTCAAGCTATCTAAGGAGCAAGGGGTAAAGATGCAGGAGGAATGGGATTACATGGCTAAAGTCCCATACGCGTCAGCTATAAGGAGTCTCATATATGCTATGGTGAGCACGAGGCCAAACATTGCTCAAGCAGTGGGAGTTGTTAGCAGGTTCATGAACAATCCTGGGAAGGAACATTGGAAAGTTGTAAAGTGAATTCTTAGATACCTGGTAGGTACTAAGGATGTAGGACTATGTTATGGTGGATCGAAAATCAAGCTACAAGGCTACGTGGATTCAGATTTTGCAGGAGATATTGACAGCAAAAGAAGCACTACAGGTTATGTCTTTACTCTGGAAAGTGTTGCAGTCAGTTGGGTCTCTCGGTTACAGAAGATAGTATCTATCAGTACGACAGAAGCATAATATGTTACGGCTACAGATGCATGTAAGGAGATGGTGTGGATGCAAGGTTTTATAGAAGAGTTGGGTAAGGAGCAAGCAGATTGTAAGCTGTACAGTGACAGTCAGAGTGCAATACACTTGGCTAAGAATTCAGCCTTTCATTCAAGGACCAAGCATATTGTCATCAGATATCACTTCATACGTTCGTTACTGAAAGATGGATCGATTGCTCTGGAGAAGATTCATACAAGTGAGAATCCTGCGGATATGCTGACCAAGGCGGTCACAAGGGAGAAGTTGAAGCTCTGTTCAGCTTTGATTGGTCTTCAGGCTTGAAGACGGGGAGGTGGTGCACTCCGGATGAAGAAGACAAATGTTTATGGCGATGTGTCTCCAAGTGGGAGATTGTTAAGAAGTGGAACCACATCTGGGCCGCCCACTACCAGTCGAGGTTGCGCAGATTTCATGTCGCAAGTCCTTTCGCAATTGGAATACAGAAAGGAGTTTCGTAGATTTCGTGTCACAAGTCCTTTCGCAACTGGGATATGAAAGAGAAGTTACCAAAATTATAAATTAAGGTCTCTAGAGTTATTCTAGGGTCAAGGTGAATGATGGAAAAGTTATTCTAAGGTGTAGGCAAAGGGTTTTCTATGTTCTTCCAAGGGAGAGGTTAGTATATTGCCTTATAATCTTTGTTTTTTTTCATAATAGAAGTTTTGCATCCGTGGTTTTTTACCCTTGTTGGGATTTTTCCACGTATATCTTGTCTTGTGGTTTGTTTGAATGTTTTTATTCCTTTCTAGTTTATATTTCTTCCTGTTTATCATTTGTGGGTGAGACTTGAGATTGGATCTCGGTTCACCGCGTTGTTGGCGTGTTGCACAACACTACTCTGTCCACCAGAGGCTTGAAATCACGAGCTATAAGACATCCTTCCGAAACTAGGACTCCCAAATAAGTTAAAGGAGAAGAAGATTTTCCAAAACCGAGAATACCTTATTTTGCAACCTCGTAGTTTTTTTTTTTTTAATTGTAGTCCTATATATGTAATTATTTCCTTCATGAATGAAACTTTATATTGATAAAATAATAAAATCTAACGAAATCAAATTTAAAAGTTGCATTTCACTTGCACATCATTGCTGTGGCGTATCACTCTTTCTTCCTGCAGCCTGCACTGTACTGTCTGCGCAAGGGCGGCGTTGCACCACATGTTGTTGCTGAATATTACTTTGGTCCCATCGGAATGATCGGTCAAATCCCTCCTTCCCGACATCTTTCCCCAAATTGCCGTTCTTGGATTATTATTATTATTATTATTATTATTATTTTGGATTCACTGGGCTGCAGCACAATCCTACACAATATGCGCCGTGGCCACCTATGCATCACGGCCATGTATGCATCATTTTGCACCGTGCCTCCACAAGGCATGTGATTCACCCAAAATCACCCACATGCGTGCTTAAAATTAAATATATGGAAAGTAATTGAATTTGAAGATCAACCCTATCTTTAAACCACGGCATCGAGCTAATTTGAATGTTATCCTCATAGTTTGGTAGGACTGCTGCACTAGCTAGCCCACTGATTCCTGTAACCGTTGAACTTAAATTAAAGTTCACCTAACTCTCCCTAATCCTAACTCTCCCTAATCCTCACCTACACTTCTCACACCAGGAAGCTTAGGAAGCTTTCATTGTCTTTGGTAAATTCAAAGGCTCTGTTAGAGTTTGAATCATTTGTGAGGTGGCCAGTATTTTTATTTTTTTTTTAAGGAAAATTTTATTAAAAGAAGCAGGGGATATACAACCATTCAGGCGGGCCGGAACAAAAAAGGATCAGGGCCCCACCTATCGTATGCTAAACTTAAAAGAACAAAAAGACCCAGCGGATGAGAAAAGGATAACAGGAAACCGCCAAGGGGAGGACAGCGACCAGCTGCCCCTGAATGAAAGAAAAAACAGGGGAGAGGGCGGCACGATCCTGAAGCAATACAGTGGACTGGCAGAACACGACATCCGTATATAATCCATATGTAGGAGAAATTATACTGCAGCCTATAAGTCACGTCAAAATCCAACAATGCTATAGGATAAGAACTTTATCCTAAGTGTGATTATCAATGAATCAGAGTAGTTTGCCCCTCCACTCATGCCTATAAGTACCCGTTCAAGCAACAATTACATTCATCATCAGTTCTATTCCTTATTTTCACACAGTTGCCGTACTCGCACCCTCCTTAAATTTCCTCATTCTCTATAAAGTTTCGATCGAAACTGTCCTTCCCAATCTTCCATGGAACGAGCAACCTCCATAATCAATCAAATCCAGCCCCCAACTTTTGGCGACCTAATCACCATTCTCAGCATCGATGGAGGAGGAATCAGAGGAATCATTCCAGCAACCATTCTAAGCTTCCTGGAGTCTCAGCTTCAAGTAAACTATATTATTGGAAAATCCTAACTCATTACACTGTGAAACTTAGGCAGCGTTTGGATACACTATAGAATCAAATCACTATTCCTTAGCCTTCATATTGAGGGTCTCGGATCCAATTACGTTACTTTCAAGATGGACTTTTTTTTTTAAATAATTGAATTGTATTTCAGATTGAGAAAATTATTTACATCGAACTACACATTTGGGCCGGACCTCGTCCACTAAAGGGGCCAGCCTATCGTAAGGCCTTCACTTGCCCAACAAGAAAGAAAAATCCTAAAAACTTCCCCTAACTGAGCCTAGGCCAGTTCGGTCCAAAACTAATTCCCCTCTAATAAGGGGCGAAAGATCTGAGGCGACTGTGAATATCCTATCAATTTGAGTGGTGCTGCCCATTCGAGCCAGGCTGTCCGCTGCTTTGAAAGGAGTGTATCTAAGGCCAACTTCCTCATTTTGGTTACTTGGAAGCATCATAATTTTCGATATTTCTAATTGACTTACATTAAAGGTTTGCAATTCAATTCATTCATGCATCCAAAATGCGACCTTAATACAAGAATCACATGTTTACTGAATTATAATATTTGTACATTTATTATTTTCTGAAATCCATGATTTCATTTTTTTTTTTATGTCAATGAGTGTTTTTGGATCAGGAGCTGGATGGTGAGGATGTGAGACTTGCAGACTATTTTGATGTGATTGCAGGGACGAGCACGGGTGGCCTTGTAACCGCCATGTTAACCGCACCTAACGAGAATAACCGTCCTTTGTTTGCTGCCAAAGATATCAAGGACTTCTACCTTACTCACTGCCCGAAGATCTTCCCACAATGCAGGTGCTGAGGGCAGCATCAATAAAAATAACAGTTTCCACGGTGGCATTGAATTGCAATTCACTAACACGTTCTCAATTGTGTTTCTTTCAACCGCAGAGGCCCGTTTTCTTCAGCTGTTAAGATGTTCAAAGCAATATCAGGACCCAAATACAATGGCAAGTATCTTCATGGCCTTTGCAGAGAAAAGCTAGGAAAGACACGGTTGCACCAGACCTTGACACAAGCCATCATTCCAACTTTCGACATCAAGAAGCTGCAGCCCACCATCTTCTCCACCTATGAGGTTCTCCATCATTTTCCCAAACTGATATATTCTCCATATGATCTTCCCTTTTCTATAAGACAATCCTGGGGTTTTTTTTTCATACCGTGAGTTTAGGGTTTTCTTGGCCTTTGTTTCTTTTCTAACCTTCACATCTAGGGTTTGTTTATTGCTGCTCACCCTTACCATGTTTTTCTTCGTTGTACAGGTAAAATCGAAACCATATTTGGATGCGGAACTCTCAGATATCTGCATCGGCACATCCGCAGCTCCAACTTACCTTCCCACCCACTGTTTTGAAACCAAAGATTCTCAAGGGAACGTAAGGGAATTCAACCTCATCGATGGTGGTGTTGCTGCTAATAATCCGGTAAACCTCACCACCGTTGGATACTAACCTTGACTTCTACATGCTCTTTGCATTTTCAACATTAAAAGACCAAACCCTAAAACAACTTCTAAACCATTGTTTTAGGCATTGGTGGCCATGGGTGAAGTTACAAGGCAGGTTTTCCGAGGGAACCCAGATTTCTTCCCAATCAAACCAATGGACTACGGTAGATTTCTAGTCATCTCGCTGGGAACTGGATCAATGAAGATGGATGAGAAGTACAGTGCAAGCCAGGCGAGCAAGTGGGGAGTTATGGGATGGTTGCTTAGCGGCGGTTCCACTCCGTTGGTGGATGTGTTCACTCAGGCGAGTGCCGATATGGTTGACATCCACATATCAGTTCTCTTTCAAGCCCTTCATTCCGAATCTAACTACCTTCGGATTCAAGTAAGTGTCCATGTTTTCTTTGATCCGGGACTTTCTAATTGCCGCTGTTGCTTTTGCCTAACAATTTGCTTGAATGGGATGCTAGGATGATACATTAAGCGGGACAGTTTCATCCCTCGACTTTGCGACCAAGGAAAACTTAGATAATCTTGTAAAGATCAGCAAAGAGTTATTGAAGAAACCAGTTTCGAGGGTGAATTTGGAGACGGGTATCTTCGAACCTGTCAAGAATGAAGGCACCAATGAAGAAGTTCTCAAAAGGTGAAAACATAAAACCCCAGTGTGCATGTATCATTAATTTTATTAATTTTAATCATCCGGAACTAACGGTTTTTTCCACCTTTTTTTACAGGTTTGCCAAACTGCTTTCGGAAGAAAGGAGGCTCCGCGAAATGAGATCTCCACACACAAAATTATTCACATCCAATTAATATTGACTTAGGTTACAAGTAGGAGATTAGTGAGGGGTTTGCAAGTAATGATTTTTATTTTTTTTTTTTTTTGCCAATCAAAAAAATATATATATATAAATAAGGTACTTTTTTTTTTAAGAGAGATTTCATTCATATGAACAACAAGGTTACAGTGGAACCAGATTTCGGGCGCACACGGGCTGCCAAAAGAAGGCCCGGCTCGCATATCATGTGGCTATACAGGAAAGGAAAAAAAAAAAAAAAAAAACTAAATACGTTATGAAATCCTTAAAGCTCCGATGCCCGCTTTGTCAAGAAAGCACAGCTCCCTGATCAGCCTGGGAAGAGCGGCCATCGAGTCTGTCCAAAAGTTCTCCTGATCGGCCGCTCCCATCCGGGCGAGACCATCCGCTGGGCCATTAATTTCATGGGGAATACGCGTTATGAGAAAATTTCCTTTCTTTTGCAGATTTTTGATTCTCGCTATCCAGTAGTCTCATTTCCAATGGAGGTGTGACCGCCCGTTGAAAGCGTCCACCACAAAGGACGAATCCGTTTCAATAATCACCTCATGCAACCCCTTTGATATGCTGTGATGCAATGCATCATGCAGAGCACGGATTTCCGCTCTGTTGTTTGACGCATGCCCGTATCCCGAATAAAAGGCGAAAATCAGATCCCCGTTGGCATTTCTGCAAATGCCACCTCCTCCAGATGGGCCGGGGTTACCAGCAGCTGCCCCATCAATATTTAGCTATACTTTGCCCAACTGAGGTCTGGACCATTTAAAGAAATGATAATCCGAAGGCAAAAAGGGTCTATGCAGAAGGCCAAGACGAGTGGCTAAAGTACTCAGCGCTTGAGACCCATGGAAGATTTTACCGAGAAGCCACTTTACATTGGCAATAACCTTGTTGCTATTTGGAGTAGTCCCTTCGAACTTGGCATAATTCCTCATCTTCCATATTTCCCAAACAATGAGACATGGCGTTATTCTGCGAATAAGCGAAGTCGCCCTCCCTGAAGCCGAGGGATCCCACCAGCGAGAGAACAGAGTAGCTATTGAGGGTGGAGAGAAGGGCTGGATGCGAAAACAGTCGCTGAACTCAATCCAAACTGAGGTCGCTAAAGCCCCCCGACAGAAAATGTGATCCAGAGTTTCAGATTGATGGAAGAAGTTCTGAGAACCGTCGCAACATACACACTTGGATGCCATAGAGATACCACGCGCTTGGATCCTGTCATCCATGGGGATGGCCCGATGAAAGAGTCTCCACAGGAAGATGGATATCTTGTTTGGAATAAGCTTATGCCATATATGAGTAGCCCAATCAATCGGCTGCCCCGCTGTTCTATAGACCGACCAACCTGATTTAACTGAAAAGCATCCTGTGCGATCATGAGGCCAAATGAGGCAGTCTGGCTGGTCCAATGTACAAAGCCCAACATGTGCAATATAATCCTTCACATTCGCTGGGTTTGCAACTAATGATGTAATCTCTCTATGTAAATTTAGTTTTAGGCATTTGATGATTTGATTGAAAGAGTTTTGCCCACTATCTGTAAATCTTCTTTGTTCATTTTGGGTGCTTGAGTTTACAGTACACCAATTACCAAGCATATATACAATGGGCTACACCCAAAAAAGCAGACCGACCTGGCAAATCTTAACCATTCTATTGGAGTGCCTCTCGGGAAGAAATAAGGTCGTTAAAAGAAAGTTAACATAGGTCCATTTGCTTTCTTTTTTCTCTTTAAATTCTCCTATCCTGGAGCGAGTTTCAAAATGTGGCCCATCCAAGGTTTGGCCCACCAGACGAATGGGTCGGATTGCATGCAAATTTGCCATGTGTTCAAAAAGAGGTTGACGAATAACTCCAGCACTAGAAAGTGCATGCATGCATGCTAATCCAGACAAGGACACCATATTTGATGGTGTGGAATTAATAGCGTGCATGCATGGAACGTTTGTGTTTTCATCCCAAACCGATGCTTTGAAGAACAAGTTTCCAACGAGCAGGGTAATTCGGATATTTGTGCATATGGTAATTCTATCTATCCAAGTAGGGTCAAAAAGCTAGACGGTCCCTCTTAATTCAGTTCCCGACAACTTGTAGAATGGACGGATGACTCTACCATCTTCCAGAAAAGCATCCTCGTGTGCTTGGACGTAACCAAAACAGGTTACTTTTTGACATTACCTCCAAACGCAAAGGGAAATTGACCGTATCTGACCTCTAAGTATGGTCAAATTCCCTAAAGAAATTAAACCATTCAAATATTCCAAGGGTGGCCTTCCGACGAGCTTCCCAAAATTATTTGGACCAAAATGACCTTTGTCCTCGGTTCAATAGTTGTACGGTTTTTCACTGAATAAGAAGTTATGTCGTATTTAATGATGTGTGCAGAACCCTTTTTTGCGTGTGGGCAAGGCCCAACTTGTGGGGCCTACATTGATGTATATGTATAATCCATGTCGCCCATTCTTCTTACCATGTCATTTTAGGGCTAGGGCCCAAATATCAACCTGATCCAGTGCTCGTGTAGCCTACATAATAGAAAATAATGGTGACTATTCAAATTTTCTAAGCTTACTATGAAGTTTGTTAGAAGTGGACATTGCCCCAGTCAGGACTTTTTGGGCCCACATCTAGCTGGCCGACAAGGTGGATGGATCAGATCACTCCATTGTGGGCCTTATGTTATGGTACCAATGGTTAGGTAGTAAAGGAAGTGAACACGTGGAAATCACGATCCATGCAATATGACAACCACATCCCATATAACATGACAGCTAGACCGATGCAAACCATGATCCATATGGGCCCACATTGATGTATGTGTATATAATCCATGCCACCCATCCTTTTTGTCGTATTGTTTTAGGGCTAGGGCCCAAATATCAGCCTATTCCAGTGCTCACGTGGGCCACAAATAGAAAATAATGGTGACTGTTAAATCTTTCCAGGCTCACTGTGATATTTGTTAGAAGTGGACAATGCCCAAGTTAGGACTTTTTTGGCTAACGGCAAGCTAGCCGACAAGGTGGATGGATCGAATCTCCCCATTGTGGGGCTTAAGCTATGGTACCAATAATTTGGTAGAAAAGGAAGTGAACACGTTACAAACCACGATCCATGCAACATGACAACCACTACCTGTATAACATGGCAACTATGACCCATGCAAACCACGACCCAAATGGGCACGTTAATATATGTATACAATCCATGTTGCCTATCCTTTTTGCCATGTCATTTTAGGGATAGGGCCCAAATATCAGCCTGATACGATGCTCGTGTGGGTCACAAAATAGAAAATAATGGTGACTGTTGAAACTTTCCAGGCTTACCGTGATGCCAGTTAGAAGTGGACATTGCCCATTTAAGGACTTTTTGGGCCCACAGTGAGCTGGTCGATAAGGTGTCTAGATCGGATCACCCCATTTTGGAACCATTTAGGTCATGGTTTACATGGTTCATAATTGTCATGTTACATGGATCGTGGTTGTCATGTTTTATAGATCGTGGTTTGCAACGTATTCACTCCCTCTTCTACCAAACTATTGGTACTATAGCTTATGGCGCACAATGGGATGATCTGATCTATCCACCTTGTCAACTAGCTTGTCGTGGGCCCAAAAAGTCCTGACTTGGGTAATGTCCACTTCTAACAAACATCACGGTGAGCTTGGAAAGTTTCAACAGTCACTAATATTTTCTATTTTGTGGCCCACATGAGCGCTTGATCAGGCTCATATTTGTGCCCGACCCCTAAAATGACATGACAAAAAGGATGGATGGCATAGATTATACACATACATCAATCTGGGCCCATTTGGGTCGTGGTTTGCATGGGTTGTAGTTTTTTTTATTTTGTTTTTTTTTTAAATGAACTTTCCATAGATAAGAACTGACTTTACAGAGAGAGGGGCACTCAGGCTAACAAAAAGCGCCCCGAGGCCCAACAAGCCGACACAAGCACATTCAGGAGGGCCCCAGGAACATACAATTTCGGGGGGTTTCTCCTATCGTAAGGAAAGGAAAGAAAAAAAGAAAGTGGAAAAGACTAACTAGGACATCCGAATAGAACCTAAACCAGTCCTATCAAGCACTAGCTCCCCTCAGGTGAGCCAGGGGAGGCCTGAAGCTTCCTCAAAAATTCTGGACAGCTGGTTGGAGCTTGCCCAGCGGGCCAGGCTGTCAGCAACCTTGTTTGCTTCTCTTAGGGAGTGCTTGATGGAAATGCTGCCTGCTGCACAAAGCGAAACAAAATGACTCTTCCAATAATAAACGCTCCAGGGGGCATCCTCTGAGCTGGTTAACATGTCAACTACTGCGCGACAGTCACTCTCCACCTCCACCGAGAGGAGCCCTTTATGATTACATATTTGAAGACCTTGGATGACTACTTTCATTTCCGCTAGAAAACTTGATCCCTGCCTGTAAGCTTCGCAGAAGGCGAATAAGAACTCGCCCTTATCCCCTCGGCAAACCCCTCCACCGCCAGATGGACCAGGATTGCCCCTAGAAGACCTGTCAACGTTCAGTTTCACTTTCCCCTGGTTAGGCCTAGACCACTTCACAAAAGACAAAGAATGATATTGGGGAGAGCTAATCGGGAGGTGAAGGTCCAACAGGGCATCCCTATCAGCCTGGTTTTTACTCGCTGGAAGGGGGAACGTGGATGAGATGAGAAAAAACCAAGAGCGAATTTGATGGATGGCCTGCTGCGCAGCAGAGGCGACCCCTTCAAATCGATGGGCGTTCCTAGACTTCCAAATCTCCCAGAGAATCAGGGCCGGGACCAGCCCTCTTAGGACACCCAAGGGGGAAGAGCTGTTAGCCATGGCCCACCATTGCGAGGCTCTCCCGCCTATGGATTGGTTGGGCAAGAAAGAGACTGAAAGAAAGGAGGAGAAGTGGCTCCAAATGGCCGAAGCAAGCTCCCCTTCAGCAAAAAGATAATCTAGGGATTCCTCCCTACGGCAGGGCTACATGCAGCAATCGCAGGAGGAGGCCATGTGGATCCCCTTCTTTTTAACATTTAAGTCGACCAGGATGGCGTTGTTCAAAATTTTCCAAACAAGAGTTGTGATATTTGGAGGAAGGTGTGGAAGTGAAGTCCACTTGGCCCAAAAGCGAATCTAGCCGTGACGACGGGAGAGCTGCCAAGCTAATCTGATGGTGAACTTCCCCGACTTCTCTCTGGCCCAAACTGCTCTATCTCTGCCCTGGGTAAGCTTCAGCCCTTCCACTGTCACATGGATTCACACGGATTCAAGAAGTATGGCCGGCAGCAGAGCTAATAGGCCCTTAGGCCCTAATACGTCCTTAATTTTCAAGTCAAGGGAAGAAAGAGGGATGTTGCCCTGGATCCGAGCCTTGAGAGGACCCAGGCCCGTCCAATCATCCTCCCAAAAATTGTTGTTACCATCCCCCAGAAGTAAGCGGGAGTTAGAGACGAGGAGATCACGAAGCTTCGAAACCTGCTTCCACGACGAGGAGTCAGACTGATGCTGATTGGAGGCAGTTCGGGCCTCATTGATTTCGTACTTGGAACGCATGAAAGACCCCCACAGGCTGCTCTCATAGCCGAAGAAAATAGACCAAGCCTTTTTCAGCCTGAGGGCCGCGTAAACGTCCTTCAAGGCCCTAATCCCTAGCCCTCCCTCGATTGTTGGGGAAGAAATTTTCCTCCAACTGATCCAATGAAAGTTCTTCTTCCCCTCATGCCACCCCCAAAAGAAGTTTGCGAACGCAGATTCAAGGACCGCAATTATTTTCTTCGGAACTTCTATCGCCGCTAGCGTGTGAATTGGGATACTAGAGAGAACATGCTTAATAAGGGTAGTTTTGGTGGCCTGGTTAAGGATACGGGACTTCTAACCCGAAATACGGGCAAGAATCTTGTCAACCAGGGGCTGGTACAAGGAAGCTCGGATTTTTCCTTTGACCAGCGGCACTCCAAGATAGGAGAGAATAGAGGATGATCTGGCCATACCGGTTAGCCTCTCAATAGCCCGGATCCTGCTCATGGACATTTTGGAGGGTGCCACGAATCTGCTCTTGGCAAGGTTGATCTTCAAGCCCGAGACACTATTGAAATTCTGCAGAAAGGCCATTAGATTTCTGACTGAAGACCTGCTTCCGTTGATGAAGAGTGTTGTGTCATCTGCAAAAAGAAAGTGGAAAATTGTCTGGGCACCTCTTCTGGTCTGGAACGGCTGACATAAATTGGTTGCAATCAGATTTGTAATGCCCCGGCTGAGCACATCCATGATAAGAATGAAGAGGCTAGGGGAGAGGGGGTCTCCCTGGCGCAACCCTCTTCCCGATTTGAAGAAACTCGCCGACTCGCCATTGAAGAGCACCGAGAACTAGGGGCCTGCCCAGCATTTCTCAACCAGCGAGATCCACAACTGGTTGAAACCAAAACTTTGGAGAACTTCCTTGAGGAAAGACCAACTCACTCGGTCGTAGGCCTTCTCGAGATCAATTTTAAATATCATGTTGCTGCCCCTGGTTTTCTTGTCTATGTCCCGAAGAAGCTCTTGAGCCAAAGCAATACTATCTGCTATCGATCTCCCTTGGACAAATGCCATTTGCTCAACGGAAATAAGCTTTGGCAGGATTGAATTAAGCCTAGCTGCAATTACCTTTGAGAAAATCTTGTATACACAATTACATAGACTGATTGGACAAAAATCAGAAAAGGACTTTGGAGCCACACATTTGGGGATTAAATAAAGGAGAGTTGCAGAAAAGGCTCTTGGAAGCGTACCTCCCTGGAAGAGCAAGTTAACAGCTCTAAGGAGGTCGGCAGCGACAATGTTCCAGGAAGATGCAAAGAAGGAGCCAGAGAACCCATCAGGACCAGGGGCAGCGTCTGCCGGAAGCGCAGAAACAACTAATTTCACTTCTTCAATTGAGGCAGGTGCCAAGAGGAAGTCGTTGTCGGCTTGGGAGACAAGAGCCGGGATGACGCTAGTGGAATCTCCTACTTCTGCCGTTGAATCAGCTGAGAGAAGGCCCTTGAAGAAATCTACAGCTGCGTCTCTCATCTGAAGCTGATCAGTAATGATGGACCCATCCTGAAGCACTACCTGACTGATGTGGGCTCTTCTGAAACGGTCCGTTGTAGAGGCATGAAAGAACTTGGAGTTCCTATCTCCCTCCTTTAACCACCTATTTCTGGATTTTTGCTTCCAGAAGATCTCTTCCAGGAGCTCCAGGCGAGACAAATTGGATCTCTCTTTTTCGAGATTTGACAGGATTTGAGGAGAAGGAGAAGAGATAGACACCCACTCTAGCACTTCCACCTTCCTTGTAGCTAACTTGATCTGCGAGAAAATGTTTCCAAAAGACTCCTGATTCCAGCATTTCAGCGCCTCTTTTGTGTTCCTCAACTTAGTGATGAGGTGGATCATAGGGTTGATGAAAATATCTGATTGTCAAGCTTCTAAAACAACTCTCTGGAAGTCTTCATGGTGGACCCACATTCTTTGAAATCGGAATGGCTTCGGGGAGGAAGAGGAGGTTGACGGAGAAGAGAGGAGGAGAGGGGAATGGTCCGAGTTGACACGGGTAAGATGCCGCACACCGAAGGAGGGGAAAGTCTGGATCCAACCTGGGGAGCAGAGGGCTCGATCAAGTCTGGCCCATTTTCTACTAGGCCCTGAACAGTTGTTACACCAGGTGTAGGCGCTCCTTGAGAAACCAGCATCGATGAGATTAGCTCGATTGATCGCCTTTATGAACTCACTAGAACTAGGACCTGCCAACGAGTTTCCTCCAATTCGCTCTGATGAGGCAGTGACCGCATTAAAGTCCCCACAAATGATCCAGGGATCAGTAAAGGCGTTGGACTGATTAACTAGATCGCCCATAAATCTCTCCTGCGAAGGTAAGAGCACTTTGCATAAATGCAAGTAACCTGCAAAGGTTGAAGAAGATTCGGCATCCTGGCCCTGAATGCAATGAATTGGTCCGACGAAGACAACGGGTCGACTGCGATCAAGTCATGGTGAAAGACCCAGATTTTGCCCCCTGATGCAGCATTGGAGAAAGAATAGTGGTAGCCGAGCTTGAGACCGGTGGACACCCGCCTGAAATCAAGTAACATGGGTTCTAAGAGGATAACAATGGCTAGGTTATGGGTGGAAATAAGCTTCTTCACATGCTTGACCAAGGGAGAAGTTCCTATCCCCCTCACATTCCAAAGAAGGAAACTATCCATCAGAAACGTATGCCGAATTGATGGCCCTGTTGTTGTTGCTACGCTTTTTGCCTCTCCAGGATTTGAGGTAACTGTTCAGGCAAACATTGTCTGAGATTTCAGGCTCAGCTTTGTCAAGATCCCTGTCCTCTTCCGTATCAGGCTAGTACTTAGAACTTTCTTGATCACTCTACAGGCTGCCTGCTTCTGAAATGGGGTGTGACTAATAATTTGTGATAATGGGACGGGTGTTACTGGTGGGATGTTGGCTTGGGTTTGGATTAGTATGGAAGAAGGGTGATAGGTCAATTTGGATTTGTTCAATGGATGGTGAGGGAGCTTCCATTGAAGGAGTGTGGAAAACCTGGGGGGGGGGGGGGGCGCTGTCCCGAGGTGATATAGGAAGGAACACTGCGTCTCTGGGTCTAGCACCCTCTAATAGGGAGAGGAACCGCTTACTGATGGGTATGGAATGATTTGGAGTGATGGTAGGGTGAAGGGGAATGGGTTGGAGGTCAGCTAGCTGCCTAACAGGAGAGGGCGAGGGCGGTATAAGCAAGGAAGGCTCTCTGATCTGCTGTTGGGAAGGGCACAGGGGGGAGGCTTGAATGACTTGGGTTGGTAGTGCCTGCGTAGGTCTGGTGGCACCTGCACCGGTCTGGGGCTCTAATGTCTCCTACGCAGGTCTGGGGCTCTGTTGGTGGTTGTTTCCATCTCTCAGTTCGGGAGGGAGGCCAGACAGAAGGACCGGATTGCTCTCCAGCTGGGAAGAGGACTGGCGAGGCTGATCAGGAGAGGAGGATGGGAAAGCAATTGCCAGTGGATGAGTTGTTGTTGGTGATGATGGGGTGAGTATTCGTTGGTGACTCTCATCGACAAGGGGTCTGATATTGTCGTTGTTCGAGGAGTTAGGAGCAGGACTTATCTGCTGGGCAATATATTGAACAGATGGTGGGCAGTCGACCAAATTTCCCCTGTTCTGATGGAAGGATGCAAGAACCCAGTCTCTAGTGTTCTGATCTGGCTGGGAGGGTTCCTTTTGTGGAGGGTGTGAGAGGGGGGGAGTATGAAGATCACCTCATGGGTCTTCTAAACTGACAAAAATTGGATAGGCTTCCTAACCCACCTTCAAGTTAACAACCTGGAATAAATCTCTCCCTGGCCTCAATGTGATCTTGACCCTAGCAAAAACCTGGAAAATCCCAAATCTAGCCCTCAAATCCACTTGGATAACCTTCCCATAGTACTGAGCAATATCAACTATCGTTGATTCGAACCAAGCGTGGGTGGGAATTCCATACAATCTCACCCAGGTTGCATCATTACCCATGACTGAGGTTCGGTTCCAGACTTCCAGACTGTGTAGGCCCATGGAAGAATGCAGGGTCGAATATGAGGAGAAGTCCCTCATTTCCTCCTTTGTTTTAAACTGGAAGAGGAAAGCAATTGGAGATAACCTTACTACGTCCACCGCCAATGCCACGAATTTGGATTCTCTGAGGGCCCTGATAAGCTGAATGATTGTGGTCTTTGGATCAGTTGGGAATCCCACTAGAGCTTTCTCCAAACTTCTTCTCCTGATGGCTACCGCTGCCTCATCCGCTATTACCGTAATCTCCTCCTTATCCAACTATCTGCGAGGTCTGGGCAGGGTTCTTTTTAGAACTTCACTGAAGGCGTTAGGTTTCAGGGGGTTCTGATTCGGGACGTGATGATGGGCAGGTTTTGTCTGTCTTCGCGGCTGTGAGAGTGCTGCTTGGACTGTGATGATTCTTCCGTCAATCCGTTTCCCATTCAAAACCCCTATAGCAGCCCTAGCTTCATCTTCATAGAGGAACGTTACAAACACAAATCCCCTTGGCTTGAAGGAACCAGGGAAAGTCAGAATGGAGATGTCGCGCACCTTACCGTACCTTCCAAAGATGCCTTCGATGTCGGATCGGGAATAATCAAATGGAAGATTTCCAAAGAAAACAAAGAACCCTGTAGGTCTGAACAGGCTGGGAGGATTCTGGTTTGGGAGGGAACGAGCCCTCCCCTGTCACTACTTTTTAGGGAATCTAAGAGGCTAGGGTTTTTCACGCTGAAGAAGCTCCTGTCGCAATTTCGCGCTCGCTGCATGTATTTAACTAAGAAGAGCTTTGCCTAAAGAGATTTGTCAAGAAGAAGCCCCCAGGACTGCATGGGTTGTAGTTGTCATGTTGCATGGATCATGGTTTGCAACATGTTCACTTCCTCTTCTACTAAACCATTAGTACCATAGGTTATGGCCCACAATGGGGTGATCTGATCCATCTACCTTATCAGCCTGCTTGTCGTGGGCCCAAAAAGTCCTAACTTGGACAGTGTCCACTTTTAACAAACATCACAATGAGCCTGAAAAGTTTTAACAGTCACCAATATTTTCTATTTTGTGGCCCACACGAGCGCTGGATTAAACTGATATTTGTGCCCTACCCCTAAAATGACATAGCAAAAAGGATGTGCGGCATAGATTATACACATGCATCAATGCGGGCCCATTTAGGTCGTGGTTTGCATGGGTTGTAGTTGTATGTTGTATGGATCGTGATTGTTATGTTGCATGTTGCATGGATCGTGGTTTGCAACGTCTTCACTTCCTCTTATATCAAACCATTAGTACCATAGCTTATGGCCCACAATGGGGTGATTTAATCCATCCACCTTGTTAGCCAACTTGTCATGGGCCCAAAAAGTCCTGACTTAGGCAGTGTCCACTTCTAACGAACATCACAATGAGCCTGGAAAGTTTCAACAGTAACCAATATTTTCTATTTTGTGGCCCACACGAGCACTTGATCAGGTTGATATATGTACCCTACCCCTAAAATGACACAGCAAGAAGGATGGGCGACATAAATTATACACATACATCAATGTGGGCCCATTTGGGTCATGGTTTGCATGGGTCATAGTTATTATGTGCATGGATCCTAGTTTTTTTTTTTTAATCAAAAGAGGGTGTATATTAAACCAGAAACGGATTACAGCTATAAAGAAAACATGATTCCTGGGGACAAAAGGGGGCCAGGGAATCCAATGCAACCATGTGCATAGATCCTGGTTGTCATGTTGCATGGGTCGTGGTTTGTAACGTGTTCACTTCCTCTTCTACTAAACCTTTGGTACCATAGCTTATGGCCCACAATAGGGTAATATGATCCATCTACCTTGTCGGCTTGCTTGCCGTGGGCCCAAAAAGTCCTGACTTGGACAATGTCTACTTCTAACAAACATCACAGTGACCTTGGAAAGTTTCAATAATCACCAATATTTTCTTTTTTGTGGCCCACACGAGCGCTGGATCAGGCTAATATTTGTGCCCTACACCTAAAATGACATGGCAAAAAGGATGGGAGGCATAGTTTGCATGGATCATAGTTAATTTGCAACGTGTTCACTTCCTCTTCTACCAAACTATTGGCATAGCTTATGGCTCACGATGGGGTGATCTGATCCATCAACCTTATCGGTCAACTTGTTGTGGGCCTAAAAAGTCCTGACTTGGGCAATGTCCACTTCTAACAAACATCACAGTGAGTATGAAAAGTTTCAACAGTCACCAATATTTTCTATTCGTGGCCCACACGAGCACCGGATTAGGTTAACATTTGGGCCCTAGCCCTAAATTGACATGCCAAAAAGGATGGGCGGCATGGATTATATGCATATATCAATGTGGGCCCATATGGATCATGGTTTGCATGGATCATAGTTGTCATGTTATATAGGTCGTGGTTGTCGTGTTGCATGGATCGCGGTTTCCTAACCATTGGTACCATAGCCTAAGGCCCACAATGGGGTGAGTGATCCATCGACCTTGTCCACCAACTAGATGTGGGCCCAAAAAGTCCTGACTTGGGCAGTGTCCACTTCTAACAACCATCACAATGATCCTAAAATGTTTCAATAGTCACCATTATTTTCTATTATGTGGGTCACACGAGCACTGGATCCGGCTAATATTTGGGCCCTAGCCCTAAAATGACATGGCAAGAAGGATATGCAACATGGATTATACACACACATCAGTGTGGGTCTCACAAGTTGGGCCTTGCCCACGCCCAAAAAAGGGTTCCATACACGTCATTAATGTAACACCTTATACCTCTGGTACTCGAGTGTTACCTTTTAAAAGCCCGCAACTATTAAAAACACAAAATCAATCTAACAAATGACTTAGCTTAAACATGTACAAGGTGGGAGTTTCGAGCAACGTTGAGATGATTCGCCACGACCCTGGAGACTTAGTTTTTACTCCACACCAAGCAAAGAAGGTAACCTCGATCGAATACCTTAAGCTAAGTCAATTTCTAAGACTACTAATGATAGCGCGCAGTATTCAAAAAACTCAATCCATGAGAATCAGTGGGTAACCAACAAAGTACCCTTATGTTTTAACTACGCATTTAACCGTTGAAAACAAGTGTCGAACCCATCTGACCGTTGGATCACATCATAGGTGCCAAATACAGTCCCAAGAGGTGTGTAACAGCCCACCTGGGCCTCTTCAACGGTCCAAAATGGCCCAAGACGCCCTAATAGGACCCATGTAGGTGGCTGAATGGAATGGATGAGTCACCACCAACACAAATAGGGCCTCACATGGTGCATGTACACCTTGTAAGTAATGTGCACGACGTGCACTGGACCTAGCCACTCGGTCAACACGCCATTGACCAATGCTCATTTGCAAAAATGCATGTTCCTCTCGCCCAATTTAAAATTTTGAAACTGACAACTTCGTGGCCCAAAGTGGGCCATCTGGGGAACTTTCCGAATGATCCAAACTGTTCACTTTACTCACGTGGGTCCACTAAACAAAACCGTATAAGATCTTGGGCCCACGCATAGAGGTGAGGGAGATGTGTTGGGGTCGTCCAATGCTCACATGCTGCTAGGATTTTCAGACAGGAGATCGTCCAAGGGACCGTCGTGCAAGCTAGCATCAGCTTATCCAGTGGGTTGCCCCACCCACTCGCCAGCAGATGGGAATCCCTTATCAACCCAAAAATAGCCGAACGCGGCATATAGCGTGGGAACAGGGGCTTCCCGCTTCGGGAAAAAGAAGCTGCGCCAACGGCATAATGGCAGAAACGATCCCAGCCGTTGGATGATCCTCTCCCTGCCTGTAAGAAGAATCCAGTTCCCTTCAGATTTTTCACACAAAAAGGGGAGAGAAAAGAGGAAGAAAAGGGAGAAGGAGTAGAGCCAAGCACGGCTCGGTAATCAGTCCACAACTCAGCCTTTCTCTTCTTTCCTTCTCATCTATTTTTCCTTCTTCAATGTGTGTAGTTATAAGGCCCGTTATGAGCCATGTTTGGGGCCAAAAATCCGTCCATGGTGGAGCTTGAACAGGGCCTGAATGCAGCCCCTATTTTAAGGCTGAACATGGCCTGAGAATAGCTCCTATTTTAAAGCCAAATAGGCCTGAGTACAGGCCCTGTTTGGGGCCAAACAATGGCATAAGAGTGGCCCCAGCTGGGGGCAAAAACTCAATCCAGGAACAGCTCACAAACGAGCTATGTTTGAGCTACAACACGTCCCAGGAATTGGGCTGATATCAGTCTAGAAGTTCGGGTAAAAATGCCCTTGTTTCGAGCTGTTCCTTGGCTGAAAAAACAGTAGCCACAGTACCTCTATTTAAGCTCTGATGAGGGTTGAAAAACGGCCCAGGGTTGGGCCGTGTTTAAGCTGATGAGCAGGCCGAAAATGGTCTCCAAAACAGCCTGCAACAGAGGCCATTTTCACATTGAAAGTAGGTGGGCTACACTGACCATGGGCCTCACCAAACGCTAGTGGGCTGCACTGACCGTGGGCCTCACCAAACGCTGGTGGGCTGCACTGACGGTGGGCCACACCAGGCTATATGAATTTTGACTGTCCACCATGGGACGATTACGTCCAGACCGTCCCTCAGTAACGTCCGGTGCTAGACATTATTGAAGAAGAAAAAAACAATAATAAATAAACATATATGTAATTATAAGAATATATATAATATATATATATATATATATATATATATATATATATATATATATTACATATATATATATGTGTGGTGGGCCCTACGTGTGGACCCACCTTAAGTATATGGGTCTTACCTGCACCGTCCAGCAGGACTGGATGGTGGATACCACCTTGAGTCGTGCTTTAATCAATGTCGTTCATCCACTTTGGTGGCAGATGGGGCCCACCTTGATTTATGTTTTCTACATCTAGCCGTCCATCTGGGCGGTACTGGTGGTACCCCACATGTACCAATGTCAGCATTTTCTATAGGTCTAATCTTGAGGGTTGCATTTAAACTGCCCATTTCTCAGCCCCACCAGCTAGCTGCTGCTTTGTGGGCAGCAAGTTCTGCAGTCCCATCATGAGGTTGTGTTATATCCAAGCCATCCGTCCGTTTAAGGACACGGACCCCACCCATGATGTATTTATTTCATCCACATCGTCCAGATTATGTTGGACAATGCTGGACAATGTTTGGGACAGTGCTAGTCTATATGAACCGTACTTGGGTAGCACTGAATTGCATAAACTATGTTTGGACGGTGTCAATTTATGTAAATCATGTTTGGACAATGTCGATTTATAAAAACTATATTTGGACAGTACCGATTTATGTAAATCATGTTTGGACGGTGCCGATTCATATAAAATATATTTGGACGGTGCCGATTTATGTAAACAACGTTGGATGGTGCCAATTTATATAAACCATAGTGGGACAGTGCTGATTTACATAGGCTATGCTGGGACAATGCCAATCATCATTAGTAAGCCATGTGCCCCATAAGATGATAATGTACAGTGATACACATGCTACGCTTGCAATTATTGAAATAATTCTTGATGCAGCCCAAGCCCTAACTAGGGCCATTCATGGGGCCACCTTGTTGGATAAAAATATGGTGGGCCCGTTCCCTCTAAAGGGGCCTTATTATCATCCCTACGGCCCCTCATGCTAGTTGGACAAACCATGGGAATATTAACAAACATAAACCGTGATTTCAGGAGATTCTTTGGGTGACTTTGGACCACAAGAGAACTTGGATCAAGAATGCAACCACAACCCTACAAGTGATGATTTCCTCACCTTAAGCTTCCCATCACTAAACTAGATTAAGGGTAGCCTTCTTAGGAATGGATAATCATTCAAAGTGTTGGGTTAGTATACATGTTCTATTAATCATTGAACCAATTATTGCTTATAAAATTCAGTAATAGTCAGATATTGTATTCATTTTGCCACATGACATGGGATCAAACACTTAAGCTGCCTACTCTACTATATGCCTTAATTTCTATTAAACTGCTGCATTGTTTAGAACCATGATCCATACTTTCTAAAACGCTTGATTTCTTACTTGAGACACACTTTAGAATATGTGATTTTTGAACCAGTTGTACACATGAGTTTTTACTTCGCACATTAAAACATGTCTGAATTGCGTTTGTGAAACACAAATTATTGAAATTTCTCTATAGAAACTCCTATTTAAAGAGAGTTCGTACTTGAGGTGTAACAAAACTGGTCGTGACAAGATACACCCTCAACATGGAGGTTATGACACGAGGGACCTGAATTATGGGGATCACCATCTATGGAGTGATTTCGCTTACCTGACTATGGAATAGACCACATATGTTTTACCCATCGAGGCTTACTCATTTTTTATCTATACGTACCGCCTTACTTTGACTGCTGAATTTAATGATTTTTATATTCATTCCTAATCAGTATACGGCGGTAATTTCCTAAACATTGAGAATTGATTGGTCACTCGTTGATGAGTTCTATATACATCCTAAGGCGGCAGTCTCATGAGTCGGGGATGGTGGTATGGGACCTATGCCCGAGCTGTCAGCCTATGCTGGCAACTAGCCCTCATAGTGACCTTGAGCTTATTTAAAACTGGCTGATTGCAACTTGACTAATAATGGGTTGGCTAATCAGGCATACATGGCACAGACCAGTGTCTATCACTAGGCCGTCGTTACGCCGCACTTAGTATGCTTTTGCTGACGACTAGCCTCTGTCCAACTAGATGTCTTTCCCAGGTCGATGATCACATTCCACATGGTCGACCCCGGGGTGTTAATTGCATATTTGCATGGGTGACGAGCCTAAATTCTTCACGGATGAGCATCCCCAAGGCGTAACTGTATTCATGCATCCATGCACATAATAAGACTGCATTTTTTTAAAAGAAAAATAGGGTGTGTATATATATTCAGTGAAAGATTTACAGCAAAATGGTCATCTTGGGACAAAAAATTACCCAGGAGAACCAGAAAAATCCTGAAAAATAGACCACCAGGACTCTCTAATTGAGCCCATCCCATCTTGTCTAACCTATATAAGAGCCCCTAACTCCAATTGGAAGGTCAGAGACTGAAAGAAAAGTATATTGTTGTTGCTGCCTTGCCTCTATCTTTGCCAGACCATCTGCGGTTCCATTACCTTCTCGAGGAATGAGGGAGATCAAAAAATTACCCCTATTCTTCAAGCAGGTAATCTTAGTCCACTAGTATCTCCATTTCCACGCAGATGAGGATTTCCCAATAAAAGCGTCCACTATGCATCTGGAATCAGATTCCAACATAACTTGATTATATCATCGGCTGATGTTCACTCCCCAAGTATAGGGTTGTGATGTAGTAATAAACTCGGTGAGACCGAGGTCAAATCCTCAGGGACTGAACTTGTACATAATCTGAAACTAATTAGAACTAGAACTAGCCTAAGATGAAATCTAAATCAACTGTAATTTGAGAAATAATTGTGAAATAACTATCTAAAACTTAAGAGAATTCAAAAGAAAGGACACTAGGGATTCAGAGGATCCACTTGTAGATATCAGGGAGATCTTATGCCTGCATCAAAAACTCAACTGGACTTAGAGTCCATCTTCATCCAGTTGAAGGGTGTACCATGAAAATTAATAGAACTATCTTTGATTTAGTTTTCAAGAGATGAAAGGTATATGAATTAGAACGGATTCCATCACCAAACCATGTCCAAGAGACAAAGTAAACAATAGAATTAAACTAATTAATAACCAATCAACATGATATGAAGGTTAAGAAGGGTACCGACATCCAACCATACCCAGGAGACGATAGTGAACAACAGGGCTTCCTGACATCATAAACATAAAAAGGCAACGGAAATACTCAAAGCCATTGCAAACCCATTGTAATTTCAATCACAACAGACCATTAAGAACTAAAAATATTCCCAAAATAAAATTAAATCAAAAATCCATTCAGTTTAAACAAAAGGCACAAGCATAGATTCTCCCATTATGCTACAAGCTTCACCTCTTAGCCCTAGCTAAGAGGTTCAACCCAACATGAATGGGCTGGATCCCTTAAACAAAACAAAATAAAACAAAATAAAATAAAATAAAATAAGAAGAAGAAAAACAAACAAACTCTACTATTTTTCTCTCCCTACTCCACATCTGGCCCCAAGCCAAGATCGGAGATCTCTCTATCCCTCCACGTCTCTCTCTTCTTATAGCATATGCAGCAAGGTCAATGGCGTGATAGAGAGTCGGTGGAGAACCGACTCCAATTCTGTAGCAGAAACTGGACGCGTGATCTCTGTTTTTCGCAGCAAAACAGCTTCCGTTTGATTTGATTTTGCGACGCGAAATCAACATATTTGTTGATTCTGACACCTTGGATAGGGTTATGGCCATATGTTGAAGCATGTGGATGGTCTGGATCATCAATCCGACAGTGATCAGAAGCACACAGGGGCTCACAGCGTCCGGATTTCACAGACTGTGAAACAGAGCCAACGCTTCTTGCGCTAGCTGTCAGTGGGGCCCACTCCTTTCAATTTCTATGAAATCCACTCCGTCCATTGAAAGCATATCGAAAAACTAGTTAGGAAGGACGAATTTGTTTCTAGTTTTGTGTGGCCCATTGTAATAGATCTTCTCACCGTTCATCTTACATTCAACGGCTAGGAACGTGCGATATCTTACATGGCGTCAAAAAGAAAGCTTGGCGAGGATTGTGGATAGCTCCTGGATGGAATGAACGGTCCGGATATAGCATAGGAGTGATGAGTGGGCCCCACTACTCAAAACTGGCGGACGTCAGTCCGTCCGCTGGTGTGATTGCACAGAGGAGAGAGAGAGTTTGGGTGTGAGTCGGTCAGCGCATGCTGACTGACTAAATGGCATGAGGTGCACGTCCAGTGCATGTACGCTGTGCACACACACGATGTCAAGTGGGTCCCATCTTGATGTATATGACAAATCCGCTCCGTCCATTCCTTTCCTCATCTCATTCAACACATTGAGACCAAGATTGACCCATATCCAGATATCAGGTGGGGCCCGCGTCAGGATTTATGGGTTGATCTGTCTGTTGGGCTAATTCTAGAGGGATCCAATAGCTGAAAATTGATGTGTACGGTTCATTTATGGTCTTCAGGACATGTATGAAGTCTGGAGCTAAATGGATGGTGGGAACCTTGTGATCTTACATTCTGGATGACTTTCAGGCCTCTTTAATGTGAACGACTTGATTTCTTCGGATCTCTGATAAGTAAATCCGTCGATCTTGGTCCCCTAGGATCCGTCCCTTGCCTTGATGATTTTAGAGTATTAAATCCATTCTTTTAGTACCCTTTTCCAGTCCGCGCTCGTAAATACACCCTTCATCACAAACACGAATAAAATACGGCATTAAACAGTATCATGTTTGTAAATCCAGACAATAACTGGGTCTGATATGCAATATTTAACCCTCAACAGCTGACACATAAACTCATCAGGTCGTGTAGGGCCCGACCGATCCCCTCCCCCCCCCAAGAAGGCCCAGGATTACCCAAGGCTGCACTGTTGACATTAACTTTTATGTAACCATTCCGTGGCCTAATTTATTTAATGATCTGGATACATTTGGGGAAAGGGGGGAGGGGGGAAGGGGGGTTAATATTGATATCCAGGATTTGTAAGAGGCCGAAATCAGGGCTAGAATTTTCCTTGGAACTAGAAAGATTTCTGTTGAGCTAAGATAACTACCATTTGACCTAATTTACTATTCTGTTCACATTGGGCTGTATCCCATCAAACTGAGCCGCATTCCTTGCCTTCCATGGCTCCCAAAGGATTAAGCAAGGACACATATTCAGAACACGGGTGGGGCTGCTGTGAGTGGACCAATTACTCCACCAAGTACCAAGCCTTTCCCAAATCGTCTCCTGGTGAGGAAAGTGGAACCTGAAAAGGTCGTTAAAAAATGCCCACACTTTCATTGTAAGCTTCCTAGTAATGAAGAGATGATTTATGGACTGGGGGGAAATCATGAACAAATTCACATAGTTGTATTTGGAGACCAAATTGATGCCTTTACTTTGAATCCTATCATCCGTCGGAATTGCTCCTTGAATTAGAGGCCAAGTGAACATGAAAATTTTGAGGGGGAGATTTGGATTCCACACTCTGTTAGCCCAAGCTGATTCCTCACCCATGGTTCTATAGAAAAGCCATCCAGATTTAATAGTAAATTTTCCTGACCAGTCATGTAGCCAGAACCGCTCATCCATATTCGACGAGGTGCAGAAGCCTCCTGCATTAATGTGATGCACGATCTCTTCCGACAGCAGGTTTATAACGGGATGCAGGTTTTGAAGGTCGTCCTGATTCAGAACATCCTAGACCCGTAGACAAAGGACGTTAGGGGGGAATGCATGAGGGATATGGTTGGCCAGGTGGCCAAGGCCGGACCAGTTACAGTTCCAAAAATTCATCTCTCCTCGACCAACATGCCATTGCGAATGGTTTTCAATTATCAGGGACAATTAACCACTTGCTTCCAAAGAAGGGAGGCACCATGAGGTTGGATATTGCCTGTGACATGTAATCGAGGATTGTCATATTTAGAGATCATAAAGCATGCCCAGATGCTACTTTCTGAGCTAGTGATCAGCATCTACGCCATCTTCAATCAGAGAGCTTTTAAAACATCCTTAAGCCCCCTAATACCCAGCCTGCCCTCTTCTTTAGTCAACGAGATTCTGTTCCAACTTAACCAATGGAATTTATGCTTCCCATACTGCCAGCCCTGGAAGAAATTTTCCATCTTCCTTTCAATCTTTGCCAGTGTCTGGGCAGGAATAGCAGCAGCTGCCATCGTGTGGATTGGGATGTTGCATAGGACATGATTTATGAGTGTACATCTGCGAACTTGGGAGAGATAGCACGTCATCCAACCCAGAAATTTTTTATTCAATTTTTTTTGTCATCTGGTGGAAATGGATGCTTCTAGTTCTACCCAATATGAGGGGAACCCCCAAGTAGGTGAAGGTGTCTGTCGATCCGCAAATTCCAAGACATGTTTTAATAAGACTGTATTGCTATGTTTTAGTTGCATGTATGTTTTATGTTATTCTTGTCAAGGGTGGCAGTGTGTAATCTTAAAGGGAGATCACACTGAGTTGGTCACTCATTCATCGATGTTCAACTGTACAGATGCGACAGGTACGGGAGTTGTTGAGCATGCAGCAGATCCGAAGCCAACCCCTATTGAAGAGGAGTTCTATGACGAGGAATCGCACTGGAAAGTGGCTACCTACTATGGCTAAAATCAATAAGCTAGTTGTTATGGTCATTTAAAACAATTATTTTTTTGAAATTTTGTATATGGGGCCTAGCTGAGTAGCCTAGAATATTTATTTCGCTATGGTTTGGGATACATTTATACTACACTTTACTTCCATTGATCACACTTTGATTCGTTTGAGTTATCTATTGATCACCAGTTTGGGAAACGGGTTGTATACTCGGTTCTCGAAAATCAAGGTGTTACAATTAAATACGACGTAACTTCTTATTCACTGAAAAATTGTACAACTATTGAACCGAGGATAAAGGCATTTTGGTCCAAGTAATTTCTAAAAGCTTGTCAGAAGGCCACCCTCATAATATTTGAATAGTTGAATATCTTTAGGGAATTTGACCATACATCAAGGTCAGGACTGTCAATTTCCATTACTTTTCTCATCAATGTACGGTGCTGCACTTTGTCAAACGGAATGTCGGAAACATGTCCCACTTTAACGCATAAAAAGGTTTCGTAGTGTCCACCCATTTTTCAGGGTTTTTTAATGCATGATCTCATTTTCATGTGTTTATCCACCCTGTCCACCCATTTTTCAGGGTTTTTTTAATACAACAGCTCAAAAATGAGGCAGATTCAAATTTCAAGTGGACCACGCATCAGGAATCAGGAGTAATTGAACTCCCACCATTAAAAAGTTACTCAGGCTCATGTAATATTTATTTTCCATCCAACCAGTTGATCAAGTCATATAAACCTAGAAGAAAGAAAAACGTAATTATTAGCTTGATCTAAAACTGCTGCAGCACCCAAGAGATTTAAACAGCGGCTGTTCAATTACCACTCTTCCATGCTATGTGTTCTACTTGAGAGTTGGATCTGACTTATTTTTGGGCTAACAAAATGAGGTACAGAATGGACAAAATACATACATTATTGTGGGCCATAACACCCACTGGTGCTGGACTGTACCACCGAATCCGAGTCCTAATAAGATGGACACTGCTTCGGTGGATCGTCAGATCTAGTGAGGTCAGTGGATCCCTGACTGTGGGGTTCACCGTGATGCATGTGCCTCACATCCATGACAATCATATGTTTTGGTAGCTCATTTTAAGGCATGATAATTTATTTTTATTTTTTTAAAAGCAGATTCAAACCTCAGGCAGACCACACCAAAGGAAACGGTGGTGAATGAATACCCACTATTAAAAACTTCTTAAGGGCCACTGGAAGGTTTATTTGGCTTCCAACTTATTGATAAGTGTACAAAGACCTGAATGAAGGGACCACACAAATATCAGCTTGATTCATAACTTTTTTGGCCCACAAAAAGTTTTTAATGATCAGTCACCACAGTTTCTGGATCTGCTACATTTTTAGTATTATGTCCTGTATTGATCTGTCAAATGTGATGGATGTCATCGATGTAAGTGTTCACTCCCCAAGCATAGGATTGTGATGTAGTAATAAAATCGGTGAGACCAATGTCAAATCCCAAGGGACTGATACCTGTACGTAATCTGAAACTAAGTAGAACTAGAACTAGAGTAAGATGAAATTTAAATCGACTGTAATTTGAGGAATAATGATGAAAAACTTAAGGAATTCAGAGAAAGAAAACTAGAGATTCAGAGGATCCACTTGTAGAGATCAGGGAGATCATATGCTTGCTTCAAGAACTCAACTGGACTTAAAGTCTCATCTTCATCCAATTAAAGGGTGTAACCATGAAAATCAAACTGAACTTTCTTTGATATAATTTTCAATAAATGAAAGGTAGATGAATTAGAATGGATTCTATCACCAAACCATGCCCAAGAAACAAAGTAAACAACAGAATTAAACTAATTACCAACCAATCAATAATGTATGAAGGTTAGGAAGGGTATCGTCATCCGACCATGCCCAAGAGATGATGGTGAACAACAGGGCTTCCTGTCGTCATAAACATTAAAAGGAAAGGAACATACTTAAAGCTATCGCAAAACCCATTGTAATTTTAGTCACAACAGACTATTAAAAACTAAAAACATTCCCTATTAATCAAACTAACATCAAAGTAATTCGACTAACATAATCCAAGTCGTAAAATCTTCCCATCACTCCACAAGCTTCTCCTCTTAGCTGTAGCTAAGAGGTTTAGCCAAACATGATTTGGCTAGAACTGTTAGAGTAGAAAAAAAAATATAGTAAATAAAATAAAATAAATCTAAGACTACTCTTTCTTTCCCTCCCCGACGTCCCCCGCAGATATTCCTTGCTTTCTATCACATCCTTCCTCTTTATAGGCAGGGAAGTCGGTTGTTGCGTGTAAAGGAGGTGGATAATGCGCAAGGTCGATTCTTGCGTCGTGCGTAAGTCTTACTTGGTGAAGAGAAACAAAACGCAACTCCCTTGCGTTTAGAAAGAATTTCGGGACGCTGACTGTCAGTGGGGCCCATTCTTGAGTTCATACAGGAGATCCACTCCGTTCACCAGCTTATCCTAGAAATTTCAGTTGGAATAGGATACTCCTAGACGTTCTATGCTGTGGCCAACCAAACTTGTAAAGCCACCGTCCTTCTTCCGTTTGGACGATCGAAATTTTATCTCCATGATTTCTTGAAATTCTCCAACTAAGATGAGGTGAGAGAATCCTTGGCCTTCTACTAGACGGTCCAGATCGGACTGATCAATTAGGATGGTGGCCCACAAGGACATCCGCACGTTATTTCCGTGAAACAGAGCGTACACGGCCGACGCTGTGATGGATGGTGGCTCACTGATTGATGAGTACAGAGGAATCCATTACGTCCATTGTATTACCCTCAAAAAACCGTTAGGAATGGACGGTTTGGGAGTAGTTTCGGTGTGGCGCACGAGATCTTCTACTCCACCCCCCATCTTGCGTTTAACGGCTAGAAACTTACGGAAGCTTGAATTGGGTAAAAAGGACACCTAGGCTAGGGGCGTGGACACCTCCCGGGACGAATGAACGGTCAAGATCACCGATCCAGACAATGAGTGGGGCCCATTAGCAAAATCGGTCGTCGTCCATGCGGACGCTGTTTAAAAGAAAATGGAATTTGGAAGATGATCGGGTCAAGCATGTTTGACTTACCGTCTTGGTTCAGTGCACGGCGAGTACACTAGTGCAGTGCACTGGCACTGCTAGTGGGGTCCACTCATGAGATATATACAAAATCTGCTCCGTCCATCCATTGTGTCACATTATTTAAGGGGTTGAGACCAAAATTTTAGCATATCCAAATATCAGGTGTGCCCCAAATAGCTGATTTATGGGCTAATTTGTCTATTGGGTTACTTTCACCAAGATCCAATGGCTGATTTTTAAAGTGCACAGTTAATTTATGATCCCCAGGCCATATATGAATTTTCGAGCTGAACAAATGGTGAAAACCTTGTAATCTTGCATTCTAGATGTCTTTCAGGCCACTTGAACTTTAGTTTCTCGATTTTCTCGGATACCTTGCATTTAAATCCATCGATCTTGGTCCCTAGGGTCCTTCCCTTACCTTGGTGAATTCTGAATGTTAAAGCCATACTTTTAGCACCCAATTTCAGTCCAAGCTAGTAAATACACCTTGCAGCATAAACATGATTAAAATCAGGCGTTAAACAATATCATGTTCATAAAATCATGTAATAACTAGGTTTAATATGCAATATTCGACCCTCAACAGTAAGGCATATACATCACAGTGGGTTGGTGGATCCAGAGATTGCCTGAAGCCATGTCTCAATGACAGGAAATACGAACTCTGATGAGGCCGTGACCATGGGGCGCACCTTAATGCATGCACTGTATAATTCGCCTCTATAGCACACAGCATGTGGGCCCCAATGGAAGGCAACGCGTACTAAATACTGCCGGTGGCACAGGAATTTTTGCCTCCATATGGTCCTCCGCACGCATGGAGTATGCATACAACGACCTCAACCATGCAGCCTGTGGCCTCCGCTGTTGATTTTTATTATTTTATTTTATTTTTAAAGCACGATTCACTGTATATTTCACAAAAAGAAGGGGATTTACAAAGCCTTCGGGTGGGCATCACAAAAGGCCGATGCCACACCTATCGTATATGAAAGCAGGAGAACTAAACCTCCCTCAAGTAACCTAATCTTACTCACACATGGAGCATGCCTACAACGACCCAAACCATGCAGCCTGTGGGCCCCGCTGTTGATTGAACACAATCTAAAATAGCCTTGATCCGAACATGCTAATCATGTAACTAATATATGCTGCAAGAGTCGTTGGATCAGATTAACTTAATTTTTTGTAACTGTTCACAAAAGATACACTTGATAAAAAATTACATTAATAAATGAAAGAATTGTAACGATTTTTATGATATGGACAATTACAACTTTTGTCAGGTGGGCCCATTTACAAATTTAATTCATGGCCGTTGAATTTGAAAGATTTGGTATGCGGTGATCTCATCTTCCTAATCTTCTTTTCATCTGAAAGCTGTTTGGCAAACCTGTTGAGAATAGCATTTTTTTTTTTTAAGGATTAGCGCCATTAATTGGAAATAATCACAGCAATAATAAGAAAATGCGATGGGAAGGATTTATGTGTTCCACCTTCTGAGAACTTGTTCATTTGTTCCTTCGTCTTCAACAGCTTCAAAAATGCCGGTCTCCAAATTCACCCCCGAAACCGGTTTCTTCAACAGCCCCTCGCCGACCTTCACAAGATTATCCAAGTTTTCCTTGGTTGCCATGTCAATGAATGAGACAGTCCCGCTTAATGTATCATCCTAGGATTCAATCAAGTGCCTCATTGTTAGCTTACGGACTAGAGAATGCCTATCCTAATCACCATTTATGCAAGTGTATATACACAAGTCAGGAAGCGTTTGCACTTACTTGAATCCGAATGTAGTTAGATTCCGAATGGAGGGCTTGAAAAAGCACAGAGAGGTGGATGTCAACCATATCAGTACTTGATTGAGTGAAAACATCAACTAACGGAGTGGAACCATTGCTAAGCAACCATCCCAGAACACCCCACTTGCTTGCGCGACTCTCATTGTATTTTTTCTCCTTCTTTGGTGAACCCGTTCCTATTGAGACAACTAAGAACCGTCGGTAATCCATGGGTTTAATAGGAAAGAGATCCGGGTTCCCTTTGGAAACCTCCTTTGTGACTTCACCAATGGTGACCAATGCCTGGAACCACATTTTGGACTTTAATTAGTGAAGAAGAAACGCATGTTTAGGGATTTTGTTCTCTAAATATCCAGTTGGGAAATTATTAAATTTGAATGTGTTTACCGGATTATTAGCAGCAACACCACCATCAATTCTCTCACTTTCCCTTGAGAATCTTTGGTTTCAAAATAATGGGCAGGAAGGTATGTGGGAGCCGCAGATGTACCAATGCAGATATCTGAGAGCAGCGCATAGAAAGATGGGTTTGATTTTACCTGTACAAGGAGAAAAACAAATTTAGTAAGGTTGAGTATACCGAACCCTAGTAGTGAAAAAAAATAAGGGGGGGAAACTCTAGTTTGGTGTAAGGGTGTCAGTAAAATGTGGATTGACTATGAAAATCCTAGTTTGGAGCAAATGATGGTTTATGCCAGATTTTTTTACCGGTAAGTGTACTTTAAAAAAAAAAAAAAAAACCAAAAGGGGCTCTTGCCACAAAATCCATTCATCAAGATCATGTACATCCATTCGGGTGGGCCCATACAAAAGACTGGGACCACCTATCGTTAGCTACACAAACGGAATCTAGAAAAGAAAACAGAAAAACACAAACCCAAGCTAACAGTCCACCTAAGAAATCCGCACGGAGCCGAGGCCCATCCTATCCAGAACCAACTCCCCACGAGAGCGAAGAGGGAGCGCAGCAGCAGTAACAAAAAGTCTGGATCGCTGGTTGGCACTTGCCCATCGAGCAAGGCTGTCGGCTACCTTGTTAACCTCTCTCGGGCAATGGGTAATTGAAATAGAACCTGAAGAACGAAGAGATCTGAAGAGGCTTTTCCAGTAGTGAGTGATCCAGGGGCCGTCAACCGCGCTAGAAAGTACATCCACCACAGAGCGCGAATCACTCTCCACATCTACAGAAACAAGCCCTTTACTGGAATAAATCAGCAGCCCATCAATGATGGCTCTAACTTCAGCAAGGAAGCTGGAGCCCTGCCCATACGCCGTAGAGAAAGCGAATAAGAACTCACACTTTACACCGCGACAAACCCCTCCGCCACCAGCTGGGCCAGGATTACCTCTTGATGAGCCGTCAACGTTGAGCTTCACTCTCCCCTGGGCAGGCGGAGACCACTTCACAAAAGACAGGGAGCGAGGGAGGTGGGGGCTCTCGGGAAGGCGAAGGTCTAGGACTGCATCTTTGTCAGCCTGGGTTTTACAAGGAGGGAGGGGAAACGCTTTGAATAGGAGAGACAACCAAGTTCTGATGTGGAGCAGGATCTGCTGCGCGTTGGTGGGGACACCGTCAAATCGCTGAGCGTTTCTAGACTTTCAGATCTCCCAAAGGATCAGGGCAGGGAGAATCCCTCTAATGACGCCCAACGGCGAGGCTCGGCTGGCCAAGGCCCACCACTGAGAAACTCTACCCCTAATGGACTGGATGGGGAAGAAAGAGACTGAGAGAATGGATGAAAACTGACCCCATACAGCTGAAGCAAGGCCTCCTTCCGCAAGAAGGTGATCAAGGGATTCCTCGCCTTAATTAGGTGGCTTATAGCAGGCGTAGGAGGAGGCCATCTGAACCCCTTTGGATTTAACAATTAATTCGACAGGGATCGCATTGTTCATGATTTTCCAGACGAAAATAGCAATTTTTGGAGGAAGCTGGGGGGAGGCTCGTCCACTTTGTCCACGGAGGGATCTGACCATGCATGCGAGTAAGCTCCCCAGCTGATTTAATGGAGAAATGACCAAACTTCTCCCTAGTCCAAATCGACCTATCTCGCCCCTGGGTAAGGGTCAGGCCTTCCGACAAAACATGAAGGCACACGGAGTCTGGAAGAAGCTGAGGCAGGGGAGCCGACAGACCCTCCGGGCCGATAAGTTCTTTTATCTTCATGCTCCGGAGTAGGGGAGGGATGGTACCTTGAATCTGATTTTTTAGGGGCCCCAGCCCCGTCCAGTTATTTTCCCAAAAGCTGCTATTACCATCTCCCAAAAGCAAGCGAGAGTTCTGTAGTAGCATGTCATGCAACACTGCCATCTTCTTGCACGCTGGTGAATCTGAATGTTGCTGATTGGAGACATCACGAACATCATTAATACCATACTTGGAGCGCATGAAGGACCCCCAGATGCTGTTCTCCTGACCAAAGAAAATGGACCATGCACGCTTCAATCTCAAGGCTACCGCAATATCCCTTAAGGAAATAATTCCCAGCCCTCCCTCTTTGGATGGAGAAGAGATTTTCCTCCAGTTGATCCAATGGAGGTTTTTCTTGCCTTCAGACCACCCCTAGAAGAAGTCTGCAAAGGCAGATTCTAGCACCGCCAGGGTTCGCTTCGGGGGACTTCTATCCCCGCTAGAGTATGGATTGGGATGCTTGAGAGGACATGCTTGATGAGAATTGATCTAGCGGCCTGGTTAAGAAAGAGGGCTTTCCATCCCGAGATGCGGGACAAAATTTTCTCAATTAGGGGCTGAAACAGGGACGCTTTGAGTTTACCTTTGGTCAGTGGGACACCTAGGAAGGAGAAGGAAGAAGGCGATCTTGCAAACCCTGTGATCCTTTCTGTTGCTCGGACCCTGCTCATGGCCATTTTGGAGGGCACAATAAAGCTGCTTTTGGCACAATTAATCTTCAAACCAGAGATGCTATTGAATTTTTGCAGAAAAGCCATCAAATTTCTGACCGAGGAGCGACTGCCGTTGATGAATATAGTTGTATCGTCAGCGAAAAGAAGATCTTATATAATCTGGGCTCCTCTTCTGGTTTGGAATGGTTGACATAGGTTGGATGCAATTAGGTTTTTAATGCCCCTGTTGAGCACCTCCATGATTAAGATAAAGAGACTTGGAGAGAGAGGGTCTCCCTGGCGAAGGCCTCTCTCAGACTTGAAGAAGCCCACCGAGTGGCCGTTGAAAAGGACCAAGAACCAAGGCCCTGCCCAGCACTTTTCTACGAGTGAGATCCAGCACTGATCGAAGCCGAACTTGCAGAGAACATCTTTAAGAAAAGGCCAACTGACGCGGTCGTAGGCCTTTTCCAGGTCGATTTTGAGAATGATGTTAGAGCCCCTAATCTTCTTATCAATATCTCGAAGGAGCTCTTGAGCCAAGGCGACACTGTCTGCAATTGATCTGCCTTTAACAAAGGCCATTTGCTCTTCGGATATAAGCTTTGGCAGGATACAGCTGAGTCTAGCAACGATAATCTTTAAAAAGATCTTATATACACAATTACAGAGACTTATAGGGCGAAAATCTGAAAAGGATTTAGGGGCTATACATTTGGGGATTAAACAAAGGAGAGAAGCTGAGAAAGCTCGAGGAAGCGTACCTCCTTGGGAGAGAAAGTTTATAGCTCTGAGGAGATCCGGAGCGACGATGGTCCAGCAAGACTTAAAGAACGCGCCTGATAATCCATCTGGGCCAGGCGCCCCCTCCTGAGGCAATGCAATAACCGCCTTCTTAACTTCCTCCAAAGAGGCTGGAGCGAGAAGGGACGCATTGTCAGCTTGGGAAACCAGCGAAGGGATGATGTTAGTGAAGTCACCCGCCTGCTCGGTCGGTTCAGCTGTGAAGAGTGCCTTGAAGAAGTCAGCCACAGCTGCTTTCATCTGGGACTGGTCTGAAATGGAAGTACCATCTTGTAACACAATCTGCTTGATTTGAGCTCTTCTGAGGCGATCTGAAGTTGAGGCGTGGAAGAACTTGGAGTTTCTATCCCCCTCTTTTAACCACCTGTTCCTGGATTTTTGCTTCCAAAACATCTCTTCTAGAAGCTCAAGGCGAGACAAGTTGGCTCTCTCCTTCTCAAGGTTTGACAAGATAAGAGGAGAGGGCGAGGAGATAGCCGACTGTTCAAGAATGTCCACTTGCTTCGAGGAGGATTTGATCTGCGCAAAGATGTTACCAAAAGATTCCTTATTCCATTTTTTCAATGCTTCTTTGGTGTTTCTCATCTTGCTGAGGAGATGAATCATAGGGTTTATGAAGATATCAGATTTCCAAGCTTCCGCAACTAGTTGAAGGAAACCTTCATGCTGGGTCCACATTCTCTGGAATCAGAACGGCTTCGGGGCTGATTGGGAGACTGAAGGGGATGTTAGGAGGATTGGGGAGTGGTCCGAGTTAAGTCTAGTCAAGTGTTGCACGCAGAAAGTTGGGAAGGTTTGAAGCCAGCTGTGGGAGCAGAGAGCACGGTCCAGCCTGGCCCATTTTCTGGACGAACCGGAGCGATTATTACACCAGGTGAAAGTGCTGCCTGAGAACCCTACATCGATCAAGTTTGCTTGATTGATAGCCTCTATAAAATCTGAAGAGCTGGGACCAGCCAAGTAGTTCCCACCAATCCTCTCTGATTGTGCAGTAACCGCATTAAAATCCCCACAAACCATCCAAGGATCAGCGAGGTTCCTTGAAAGATTGACCAGGTCAGCCCATAAATCTCTCCTGCGTATATACGCACATTTAGCGTAAACACAAGTGAACAGCAACGACTGAGCTAGGTGAGGGACCCTGGCCCTGAATGAGATACACTGGTCTGTGGAGAAAGGCGAATCTACCATGATTGCCGCATGGTGAAAAATCCAGATTTTACCTCCGGTTGCTACATTGGAGAAGGAGCAGTGAAAGCCAAACTTGAGGCCTATGGATACCCTCCTTGAATCCGCTAACATGGGTTCTAAGAGGATAAGAATGGCTGGTTTATGGATGGAAATTAACTGCTTCATGTGCCTGACCGAGGGGGAGTTGCCTATTCCCCTCACATTCCAGAGGAGGACACTATCCATCAGAAATGTTTCCGGAGTTGATGGCCCTATTGTAGTTGCTTCTCTTCTTGCCTCGCCATGATTTAAGATAGCTGTTCAGCAGAATGCCGTCTGAGAAATCTGCGGTTCCAAATTCGATTTCCCTGCCCTCCTTAGAATCTGTGTGAATAGCTGAAGCTGCCTGGACACTAAGAAGACTATCAGTTCCAGAATCCGGGTCTGACTGGTAGTCAGTCTCATTGGGAGGGCTATTTCCTGGTATTTGAAGAGGATTGCGAGTGGAGCTGTTGTTGAAGTAAGGAGACAGATCGATATGGATTTGGGCAGCGTCAGGAGGGACTATTGTAGATCTGAGCGGGGAATGCAATCTATCACCAGGGACCTCTGGCGAATTGGAGTGGGGCAAAGGATCTGGCGGCTTAGTACCCTCCAGCATAGAGAGACTTGACTTATGAGAGGGGGTAACTCTTCCTGCAGCATGGATGCATGGGTAGGTGGGAGTGCTGTTGGCTGTCTTCAACAAGGTGACAAAGATGTTTAGCTGGGGACACCTGCTGGACAGGCAACCTGATTTGAACCTGAGAGGGACTCTGGATGGCGGCCTCTGCTATTTGAGCTATGGGACTTTGGATAGCGGCATCTACTGATTTAGGTTTGGGGGTCTGCAATGGATGATGGCATTGGGAGGGGCAGACCTGGTGGGTAGGACTGCCAATTTCCTCAGGCTACATAGCATGGGTGGTATGTAACTGGGAATTTGGCTGTCTGAGATGGTCGGTTGGTCCAGAAGGGAGAGCAATGGCCAGAGAATTTGCAGAAGGTGGCATGGCTGGAATGACTAAATCCTGGGAAGACCCTTCTTAATGGGCGCAAGTTCCTGGACTAGCCGAGTGGGGAGATGATGGGACTGTCTGTGTGACCTTTTGACAAACAGAAGGAGTGCGGTCAGGAACTTTTCCCCTGTTTTGATGGAAGGACGTGAGGACCCACTCCTTAGTGTGAATAGCAGTGCCTGGCAGTTCCTGAGGAGGTAGTTGGGAAAGGGTAGAGGAGATGGAGACACCTCCTGGGACTTCCAGTCTGGCGGAAATTGGAAAGGCCTCCTGTCCCACTTTCAAATTCACCACTTTAAAAAAATCCCTCCCTGGCCTCAAGGAGATCTTAACCCTCGCAAAAACTTGGAAAATGCCGAGCCTGGTCATCGAATCCACCTGGATAACTTTCCCGAAGTGCTGGGCGATGTCCACGATTGTAGCTTCAAACCAGGCATGGGCTGATATGCCATATAATCTAACCCATGTCCCCTCGTAGCCTATGACTGAGCTAGGATCCCAGGCCACCAACCTCTCTAACCCCAATGATGCCAGTAGAGCTGCATCAGAAGAGAAGTCCTCCAACTCCTCCAAAGATTGAAACTGTAAGAGGAAAGAATTGGGGGATAACCTTGTGACATCGATCGCGGATGCAACAAATCTGGAATTTCTGATGGCCCTGATAAGCTGAATGATCGGGGTCGTTGAATCTGATGAGAAACCCACCAGGGATTTTTCTAACTTATGTCGCCGGATTGTTACAGCTGCTTCATCCGCTATGACTGTACATACTTCGCTATTTGCCTGTTGTGGGGGTCGGGCAGGTGGGGATCTCTGAAGCACGGAACTGTAAGCTTTTGGGTTTTGTGGGACCTTGGTCTGGCTCTGATTGTGGGTGGGGTATTGTTGCCTTCTCTGGTTGGAAATAGCAGCTTGGACAGTCACTACCCTACTGTCAATCCGTTTCCCATTCAGGACCCCAATGGCTGCCCTAGCTTCTTCTTCGTAAAGGAAGTAAACGAACACAAATCCCCTGGGTTTTACTAATCCTGGGAATGTCGGAATGGAGATGCTCTGCACTTTGTCGTATCTACCAAAAATCTCCTCAATATCAGTGCGAGAGCAATCAAAGGGAAGATTACCTACGAACACAGCAAAACCCGGCTCGCTGTGAAATCGGGCAGAACGCTGATGTGGAAGGGAACCACGTTCCCCCCCATGCCTTCTCATCTCCGGGGAGTTTCAACACCTGAATCTCTCTGGTGATCAAGAACTTCTGCCTGGGGCTCTTAGATGATATTTCTTACTTATAGCAAGTCGATGATACTGATTTTACACGGAGAGGTCATCCCGACTTGGATTTTCTCCCTTTATGCAGACGCAATGCATGCACGAGCTTGGAGATCTTCAAAGAAGGGTAAGGGGAAAGAGACGGGGGGCAGGGGGGGGGGAAGAGAAAGGGTAACGATTGTGAAGAGTATAGAAGGCTGCTGAAATAGGAAGATGTAGAATATAGGACGCTGCCGAAAAAGGATGTCAAAGCACCGGTAAGTGTAAGTGTACTTAATTAACTGGATTTGATTCTGAATAATAACGGATATACCAGTCATTTGATTTTTTGTCTTACATGAAGCATTAAGATCAAAGCATATTGGGATGAATGAGACTAAAAATATCAACCCTAGGAATGGTCTTGAAAATGAATATGGAAAAAGAAAATTTGGAGAATAGAAATGAGGAAGAACCTCATAGGTGGAGAAGATGGCAGGCTGGAGAAGCTTGATATCGAAAGTTGGAATAATGATGTTTGTCAACGTCTGGTGCAACTTTGTTTTTCCTAGTTTTTCCCTTACAAGTCCATGAAGATATTTGCCGTTGTATCTTGGTCCTAATACTTCTTTGAATATTGTTGCAAGTGAAGAAAATGGCCCTCTGCGTAAATACATATAAGAGAGCATTTGGGTCAAGTGCTGTACAAAATCAATAATTGAAATTTTCTACATCTTCTATTATTGCCACTCCTGCTACCTGTATTGCGGGAAGATTTTGGGACAGTGATTAAGGTAGAAGGCCATGATATCCTCGGCTGCAAACAGTGGACGATTGATTTCATTTGGCACAGTAAACATGGCAGTCATAAGGCCACCTGTGTTGGTCCCAACGATCACATCGAAATAATCTGCAAGTCTTGCATCCTCACCATCCATTTCCTGTTCCACGACAAGCCCTTTGAAATTAAAACTAAAAAGTCGTTGGTTTTAAGAAAATCATAGCTCATTACCATGTCACAGTAATTCAAACTATAAGTTGCTAATGGTGAGTTTGGATTTCATTAAAAATATATTCTACCTGAAGTAGTGACTCGAGGAAGCTGAGAATTGTTGCTGGGATTATTCCTCTTATGCCGCCTCCATCAATGCTTAGAATGGTTATTAGGCTTCCGTAAGTTGCAGGTTGGATTGGTAACACTCGTTCCATAACAGAATGGGAAAAAAATAGTAGAAACTAAAACCTTGATTAGCCCAATGTAGCCCAATGTAGGGATGAAGAGGGTGTGAACAAGGTGGTAAATGAAAATAAAGGAGAACAGAATTCGGAATGATGGATTTGATGTTGTGCAAACAAGTATAAGTAGCATTGAGTTTAGGAAGGAAAATGCTGCCGTTCCACACACGCAAGAGCAAAACTCAACACGAAAACACTATTATCTTCAAATCCGTTTGCTAACATGCTTCCCATGTTCTTATTGGAATATTTAATTTCTCTAATTAAGGACTGTCGTGGGTAGGAATATCTAACAAGCTAGACCCACCTGCTAATTTCAATCAAATGGTTATGGAAATCAACACGCTCTAGTGGATAATCAAGTGGGCCAATAAAGTTAATGTTGATGGTTCCTCTAGGGGGAACCTGGGTTTGGCAGGGGTTTGCAGAAACAATAAGGGCGATTTTCTTTTTGGTTTCGCATTCGGTTATGGAGTGATGTCAAATATTGGAGCCGAGATTAGAGCGACTCATGATGGTATTCTACTGTGTATAGAGAAAGGATTTTCCAAAGTGGTGGTGGAGTCAGATTCTGAGTTGGTGATTAAGGTATTCAATGAGGGTACTAACATTGAATGGAGATGGCTGGAAAGCTTTAACGGATAGGCTCCGACGCTTAGCTACGGTGGAGTTCAAGCACGTCTTCAGGGAGGGAAACGCAACGGCTGACTCTCTAGCGCGTGAGGGAAGCTTGTCTCAATCTCGTTTATTCACCTCCAGCAGGGTTGCGCTGCCTCATCAGGTGAGAGGTCTCCTTTTTCTGGACAAGGTTGGTCTAGGAGTGATTAGGGAGAGAAAAACAAAAGTTTTTAAGTTTTTGAGGTTTTTGCCCTTTCCGTTGTTTTGCTTTGGGCCCACTCGTCCCGGTTCTCTTACGATAGGTCTTCAGGAGGTCCTTTTTTCCTTCGAAGTCCCAAAAGTAAATTTCCTCAAGTATGAAATATAAATCTTAATTTTCCAAAAAAAAAAAAAAAAAAAAGTGGGCCAACAAAGTGGTCTAACAATGGGTTTTTCTTTAGTCAATCTTATTTTAGGTAACAGTTATTTACTAAACAGACATGTGAGTGTTAGGCACGGACATTTTTTTTTTAAGAACATAGCCTTCATTCCAATGAAAGAACTGTACAAGAGACACTTCGGGCTGGCATCAAGGCAGAAAAAATGCCTGACGCCACCTATCAGATGATATACAGAGAAAACCATATCCCAAAATTTACAAGCCAAAACCAAGGGCCCAAGCCGAAACCGCAACCTCACCCTCAGCCACTATCTTTTGAACCTCTTCCTGACATTTATCGAGGAACAAGAGGCCTCTCACCATCTGAGGGAGAGCCGACATGTTGGGGAAGATCGCAAACTCTTGTTTCTCGCAACCCACATTTGTCAAGCCATTCGCCAGCCCATTGCCTTCCCTACAAATGTGTTGAAACTGAACATTACCATATGAATAGAGAATCCGGATTCTATCAAGCCAACATTTCCACTTCCAGCCCGAGCAAGAGCTACCCGACAGAAAACTAACTACCATAGAGGAGTTGGATTTAATGATGATGTTTTCCAGCCCGTGATTGATGCAATGTACAAGACCATCATGAACCGCATGAATTTCAGCCCTGGTATTAGAAGCACGCCCATAACTAGCATAAAAACCAAAAAGAAGATGACCATCCTCAGCCCTGCACACTCCCCCTCCTCCTGCCAATCCCGGGTTGCCCCAAGACGACCCACCTACATTGAGTTTGACCCACCCACATGGCAGTTTCAACCAACGCACCACGTGAGACACGTCTTGATGGGGCTGAAGACTAATCCCCAAAGAAGACAGGACCCTGCTGTGGCTGATGGCAAGAATGGGCGAGGAGGCTCGACTATTTGCAATTCTTCTTATCCATCCAGTGATGTGAGAAATTAGGATATCGTCCCTCACTAAGATTCCATCAAATCTGGCAGTATTCCTACACTTCCAAAGCTCCCATAAGATAAAACACAGAACGTGGTTTTTAAAAGGAGCTGAAGGGTCGTAAGTTGGACGAGAGCCCCACCAATGGGAGAGCCATTCACCTATCGTAAGACTGCGCACCATGGGAACTCCATAAATCCTGGCAAAATGGGACCAGACCATCCTCGCCCTGACACTGTGGAAGAAGATATGATCAGCAGATTCGACGGAGAGCCTCTGCCTATTTGACTACTCACAACAGTTGTATCTCGAAGCCATCTGCACCCCTCGGGATTGGACAGCAGTATCAACCGCAACTGCTCCTTTGAGGATCCTCCAAACCAACGTGGACAGTTTTGGTGGAATCAATGCGTTCCAGATTTTTTCGCCCCAATCCCTCTGGGGACCGCACGCACGACAGGTCTCCTACGCCGAAGAAACAGAGAATTTTCCTGAAGGATTTTTCGGCCAGAAAGGGACATCAGGTCCATCTGACACGCAAAAACCCCAATGGAAAATGGCGTCTATATGCTGTTGAGAAAGCGCTGAGAAAACAGTAGAGGGGTAAAGAGGACCCATCTTCCCCAGAAAATCGTTAACTGTACACGACAAGAGAGAGGGAGGAATGGTGGCCGTCAATCTGTCTTGCAAGGGGCTCAGACCTATCCAGTTGTCTTGCCAAAGGTGCAAATTGCCTTCACCAATCTGCCATTGAGTAGAAGCCTTAACGTGAGGGTGAAAAGCTCCGATCCTCTTCCATAAGGGAGACACCCTAGTTGTCAGTTGTGGCTGACCATCCGTCTGAAGGTCCTGGCTATACATAGCTCGCATGAAAGATGCCCACAGACTAGTTGTAGCAGTGTTTGAAACTGTCCAGGCCATCTTGATGCGAAATGCAACCATGACATCTTGAAGCCGCCTAATCCCCAGGCCCCCTTCAGTCTTGGGCAGAGCAATGTATCGCCAATTCCGCCAATGAAGTTTTTTCCTGCCATCTGCCCAGCCCCAAAGAAAATCTGCAAAGTGACTCTCCAACACTTTAATAACACCTGCTGGGACATGGGTTGCTATCAGCGTATGGATGAGAATGCTTGCCAAAACATGAAGCACCAAAGTGGCCCTACTTGCCATAGAAAGAAACCTTGCTTTTCACCCGCTAATGCGACCATCCACTCTATCCACCAGTCTCTGGAAAGCATCTTTCTTTCGTCTACCCGCTGAAAGAGGGACCCCTAAATACACCATGCTCTCTACTGGATTGATCGAACCCAACTCCCTTTGGATACACGCAATCCTGGAGGGCTCCATGTTTTCAGGATGCATGAATACTCTCTTGTGGAAGTTTACCTTTTAGCCCTACACCTGCTGATAAAGGTCTAGGAATTTCTTAGTTGCTCAGACTGACTGGAGCCCTCCATTGAGGAAAAGAAGAGTGTCGTCAGCAAAAAGGAGGTGGGACACCATGACGCTGCATTTCCTACCTTTGAAAGGAAGGCAGTACCTTTAATCTACCAAGTGTTTGAATCCTCTCCCAAGGAGCTCAGAAGCGAGGATAAAAAGACTGGGGGATAACGGATGGCCTTGACGAAGTCCCCGAGTGGATTTGAAGAAATCACCCACCTCCCCGTTGATGAGGACCGAGAACCAACGTTACTCCAACAACGTTCCACAAGCCTAATCCACGGGGCTGAGAATCCGAAATGACTCAAAATTCTCTTCAAGAAGAACCAATCGACTCTGTCATAGGCCTTTTCCATGTCTAGCTTGATGACAATGTTTCCTTCTCTCACTTTTCTGTTAATCTCTCTAAGCATTTCCTGCAAAAGAGCGATGTTTTCTGAGATGGACCGCCCTTTAACAAAAGCTCCTTGCTCGAGAGCAATTATAGAGGGGAGTAACTTGGTCAAACAGTTGGCAATGACTTTGGCAAAGATCTTGTATATGACATTGCACAGGCTGATAGGTCTATAATCCGCGAAGTACTTTGGAGCTTCCTTTTTTTGGGATGAGGGTAAGGAGGGAAGACGTGAAGGCCCTCAGCAAGGTGGCACCTTCGAAGAAGGCAATCACTTCACAGAGGAGGCCTTGGCCCACAATCTCCCAACAAGTTGAGAAACAAACAGCAAAAAAACCGTCCAGGCTAGCTACGTTGTCCCCAGGAATAGCCGTAACTGTCTGCTTAACCTCATGAATAGATGGTTTTCTCATGAGGAGGGCATTTTCCTTTTCCGTAATCGACGGCTGAATGACATTCCACACATCTCCCCCTTGTTCAACTGCCCCTGCAGAAAACTGGGAATGAAAAAATCTGATTGCTTCCGCTTTAATTTCAGCTTGCGTCGCCACAGTCTTCCCAGATTCGAGATGGATGGACAAGATGACGGCTTTTCGGTCTTTCTCCGTTGCAGACACATGGAAGAAACTAGTGTTTCTGTCACTCTCATGAAGCCAGTTATTTCTGGCTTTCCGTTTCCAAAAAATCTCCTCAAGAAGTTCCAAGTTGGATAGCAGCATCCTGGCTTTAAGGAAGTTAATCTGAAGAGAGAGATCAATGGGTCCCGAGATATCTCCTTGCTGAATCTGGTCCTCCAAGTCCGCAAGAGTCTTCGCCGCCTGTTGAATTGCGCTAAAAATGTGTCCAAATTGTGACTTGTTCTAGCTTCTCAGCTTCTCCTTTACAGCCTTCATTTTAACCAAAATATTAATTTTCATGGGATTTGGGTCGGAATTGGAGGACCAAGTTTCTTTAACCAATGGAAGAAACGCATCATGGTGGGTCCACATACGCTAAAATATGAATGGATTTGGACCTGCATATTGATGCCTAGGAAAAACCAACAATAGGGGAGCATGATCAGAGTTTTGTCTAGGAAGGTGGTGTACCTAGAAGGAAGGGAACGCATTGCTCCAAGCAAAGTTCATCAGCACCCGATCAAGCCTAGCCCACACTCTAGCTGGGCTAGTCTGATTGTTGGACCACGTGTATCTGCTGCCCAGAAAACCAGCATCCATCAAACCTGCCTTGTTGATCGCTTCCGAAAATTCCTCCAAGCTACTGCTGTCAAAACTTCCCCTGCTACGGCGTTCAGCAGCTCCAATGACCACGTTAAAATTCTCGCAAAGCACCCATAGCCCTTGAATTGATGTGGATAAGACAGCAATTTCCTCCCACAGCAGTCTCCACGTTAGGCACGGACCTATCAAAGACCTATGTACATGCTAAAGCAACCGAAGGTGGCTATACCTACCATTCATGTCAATGAAATATTAGCACACAGTTAGCAAAGCCTAAGAAATGATGTGTCAGGGTTTACGTTTAGGCTCGTTCCATAAAGCTCGCGTGTGGAGCCTTAACATCAAAACCAGGCGCACATGTCCATGTGAACACATGTACCAAAGTTGAGTTTTCAACGTGGTTTGGAAACAGCGTCTAGAACTTTTTTTTTCTTTCTTTTCAAAAATATATATGGATATCATTAAGCACACAAAAGATACAACCCCACCGGTGGGTCCCAGCAAAACAAGGGAGGGCCACACCAACTGAGAATCTAGCTAGAAGCTGAGCTGATAGCTCATGTACATGTGTTTTTTTTATAAACCTACACAGAGGACTCCTGGGGACAAAAAGTGGCTAGGAGAACACAAGAGGCCCTGTACAGCAACACAGCGAAAGAGAATAGAGCCGTTAGCTTGCTCTAAGGGAGCCCAGACCCATCAAATCTAGCTTAAGGAGACCCCTGACACTAACTAGGAGATCAAAAAAGGAGAGGTACGTCGATTGCCGTTGGGAAAATGCCGCGTCCATAGCCAACTCATCAGCAGGGCCGTTTCCTTCTCTCGGAACACGGACAATCACGAAAGAACTCCTGTCTCTTAAATTTTTAATCCTCGTCCACCAATATCTCCATTTCCAAGCAGGGGAAGATTTACCAGAGAAAGCATCCACCACACATTGAGAATCAGATTCCAAAATAACCTGATTGTAACCCCGAGTGATAGAGATAAACATGGCATCGTGAAGGGCTCATAGCTCCGCTCTATTGTTTGTACCTATACCATATCCAAAGGAGAAAACAAAGAGGAAGGAGCCGGAGGAGTCCCTTCCAATCCCGCCTCCCCCCGATAAGCCCGGATTGCCCGAAGCGGCACCATCAACATTAACCTTTATCCATCTGGACCAATTGACAACCTGAAAAGAGATAGCTCTCGTGGGTTGCTGCCGAATATTTAACCTTTGGAGGACAAGGAGGTCTGATTGGCTGAGAGGGCTGGCCCTAGGACGGTCACAACTGAGATTTGAAAGCCACCACTTGATACGATATACAACGCTATTCACGGTGGGACAATAGTTCTCAAAACGAGCAGCGTTTCTTGCTTTCCATAGTTCCCAAAGAATCATAGAGGGAATGGCAGAAAGGATGCGAGGAGGATGGGGCTGGATGGACCACCAAGTGAGGAGTCTCTCCCAGACCGATCCATGGATGGGAGATTGGAGGTTGAAAATGCAATGGAAACTCTCCCACACTCTGTCTGCAAGGGGCCCATTAATAAATAAATGGTTGATGGATTCTTGTTGGGGAGAAGAAAAAGATTGATCATGGCCGCAACAGGAACATATAGATGCAAGGCTGACGCCTCTTCTCTGAATGCTATCATCAGTCGGCACCGCCCCCTGAAGTAATCGCCAAACGAACACCGAGATTTTGAGGGGCAGAAGAGGGTTCCATAGTTTGTTAGCCCATTCCATAACCTGGTTCCTGAGTCTGCAGAGATTCCACCCAGCCTTTACGGTAAAAATACCAGAGCGGTCGAGGGGCCAGAAACATTCGTCTAAGGTTACCGATGTGCGGAAACCAGCTACAATAATGTGTTGAATAACCTCCTCCGGAAGGAGATTGGTGACGGAAGTTGGGATTTGAGGACCCTCATGTGTGAGGATCTTTTATACTCTGAGCGTACAAATGTCTATGGGGATCGGTTGGAGAGTGAAGTTTGCCAGGGGGCCAAGGCCTAACCAGTTGCAACTCCAGAGATTCATCTCTCCCAGCCCAACATGCCATTGAGAAGCATTTTCAATTAGGTGGGTCATTCTAACGACCTGTTTCCAAAAAGGGGATGTGTCATACCGGTGGGCTTGCCCAGGTCCAGGATCATGAGGAAGGCCATATTTGGAAAGAACAAAATCTGCCCAGATGCTGGAACCATTGCATCACAGCAGAGTCTAGGCTAGCTTCAGTCTAAAAGCTTTAAGAACATCCTTGAGTCGGCGAGTACCCAATCCTCCCCCCTCTTTCGGTAGGGCTACCTTGTTCCATTTTATCCAATGAAGTTTCTTCTTACCATCCTACCAGCCCCAGAAGAAGTCCACCATTTTCGCTTCAATATTGTCGAGAACCTGGGAAGGGATTGAAGTTGCCACCATCAAGTGAATCGGAATGCTACCGAGGACATGATTTATGAGAGTACATCTGCCAGCCTGGGACAGATAACGCGCAGACCAGCCGAGGATTTTGGACTCAATCTTCTCAAGCAAGGGTTGAAAGAAAGAGCATTTGTTTCTGCCGATAATTAAAGGAACTCCGAGGTAAGTGAAGGGGGCTGACGATCCGCAAGAGCCTAGGATTCTTTCAATCCTTCTCACTCTACCAGGAGGGAGGGATGGAGCATGGTAGAAACAGCTCTTGGAGAAATTTATTTTGTGGCCTGAAGTAGATTGGTAGGAGGTGAGAAAACTGTATGTAGCTGAAACTGAAAGTCTTCCACCATTTAAGAAGAGCACTGTATTGTCCGCGTAAAGAAGATGTGTAACTTGTTGACACCCACGCTTTAGCTTGAAAGGGGAGCACACACCACTAGAAACCAGATGAGAGAAACCTCTGCCAAGGATTTACGCTGCTAAGATGAAGAGGCTGGGGGAAAGCGGATCACCCTGGCGTACACCCCTAGAGGATTTAAAAAATCCCGCAGCCTCTCCGTTGATCAAAATAGACATCCAAACTTTTTTCCAGCACTTTTCCACCATACGAATCCAAGAGTTCCCGAAGCTGAACCATTCCAGAACCCGCTTTAGAAAATCCCATTCAATTCTATCGTAAGCCTTTTCCATGTCGAGCTTTAGAATAATATTACCCCCACGAACTTTACAGCCGATATCCCGGTAGATCTCTTGACCCAAAGCAATACTTTCCGCGATCGATCTGCCTTTTACGAAAGCCCCTTGTTCTTTCGAGGTCAACTTGGGGAGCATGGAGGCAAGCCTAGAAGCAATTACCTTGGCAAAGATTTTATAAACACAGTTGCAAAGGCTAATCGGCCTAAACTCAGAGAATCTCTTCGGGGCTGCCACCTTTGGGATCAAACAAATGAGGGTAGTAGTGAATGCACGCGGGAAAATGCCCCCCCTGAAAGAAGTTGGTGACAGCTTTGAATATATCCGAACCAACGATATCCCAGCTACCAACGAAAAATCCAGGCCGTTTCACTCCGATCAGGTTGGCCACAATAACAGATTTTAGATAGCGTACGTATGCAAGAGACTTATTCTCCAAAATATCTTGTGGAATCGGACTCGAAGGGTGGTCACAGAAAGTATATAGAAGATGTGGTCCAACCTGTAATTAATGGAAGATTTGTATGTAAGGGAGTAAATTAGAAAAGAACTTTCCAACCTGAACTTTACTCTCTCACTTTTACAGGGAAACTAACTCTTCCGTAGATGGCTTGGCTGGAATGGAGAGTAATGGTGGCGGAGATAAGATTTTTAGGAGAAGATGGGATCTTGCAAGAGAAGTAAGAGGGCAGATGGCTATGGATCAATGCTAGAATTGGGTTCATTGGTTGGTGCTAATCAGTTTCTTTGAGTAGTCATGTGATGTATTGCTTTTTTTTTTTGTTTCCTTTGATTTTGTTTATCTGAGGTTAGACAGTGTTGTATGTATTGATATGGGGCCAACCAAATTCTTTTCTCCATGGAAAATGGAGTGAGAATAATGCTATTGGGAAGTTAGAGATCTGGCAAGAGAAGAGGCTGCTAGTTCTTGGTTGGATTGGGCGAAAGTTATGTCTAATTGATGCTTTTTAGTCCAGATATGTTCTGGATGAGTTTGTATAACTTAGTAGAGAGTGTGGTTTCTGTCCCGCCCAGCTAGTTGTAATATCTATTTTTATAAACAAAGTTATAATTGGTGTGCGTCCATTTCTTTTTTAAAAAATCTGTGGTCGACATGAGATGTAGAGATGACTTGATTTTTGGGCATGAAGATATATATAATGTAACCCAATTGATGGAAAGATCTGATCTAACACATGTTCCATATTGACACGTGCCAGCTTAAGAAATTAGAAAACTGCAAAATCATAATATCATTCCTTAGTTTTGCTCTTAAAACTCGTAACATTTGCCTTAATTTCCATTGGAGCTGCTGTTTGCACCCACTGGTATGGATTAGTACACCTATCTTTCTACTTTGTTCTAATGTATAACCAGGTATAATAAAAAATAAATAAATAAAATAAAATAAAATAAAGGTATAATAGAGCAAAACTTCAAAGGGTGTGTACAAAGATTGATGACTTGTCCAGGTCAGATGGGACTCATTCGAGTTGACTCGGACTTGGCTGAGTCCGATCTGATTCAGAACTGAAATATTAGTGACGTAGACCAATTGTCGTGACTCGACTCAGGACCAGGTCAGTCGATCCGAGTCACCGAGTCTTAAAACCATGGATGGGTGTAATTATCAATTGAGTGGGTGCCCATAAACATTCCCTTATCCTCTTTTATTTCAACTTCTAACCTTAGCTATTGCAGAGATTACTTGAATTGTAGCTTTGTAATTCTTGTTCATGCCTCAGCAATGTGGGCCATATATAGTTTCGATATATTTTTTAGGAACTTGATATTTACACACCCACTTTTGTATAAGTAGACCCCGTTTGATTCTTTTCTAGTTTTACAAAGACAGCCCAAACCTGGACCTGATTATGGCAGAAGCCTCTCTGTCCTGTACACTGGGTAGGTTAATATATCAATTGGGACCATCCATGGATGCCCCATTTCTCAAAAATCACCCTATAAGAGAATCCCGCACATCACTTTTCTTCACCTACACTCACTCTTTTGTTTCTGACAGTCTCTTTGAAGGCCACCGGTCAGATAGGTAGGACACTCGGATAATATTTATTTTAAACCACTTCTCATCCACAGCAGGGTCAGCTAGATGGACGGTCCAGATAATAAGTCAAGCTACATGTGCTGTGGATACCCGTCTCCACCATATTCCGGTTCTATCAACTCCGACCTTACCTCCACGACAGTTGGGTCGACGACCTAAACTCACGTGCGCGTACCGAAAACCGGTCCGCCCTCGCGTATCTTTATGGAGTTCTGATCCGCTCGTTGACTTATGAAAATTCTTCAGCTCAAACCGTTGACCGAGTCGTAAAACCCGTGTTGACCAAGCTATTGCATAAGAACATCGGAGGAAAACTGGTGTTGTAAATATAAAATGCTGCATGTTTATAGAAACTACAGGTAAGATTAGTAATGAAAAAATATTAAATATTAAATAAAACTATAGAAAATTAAGTACAATTATTTAGATAATATATATATATATATGATAATTATTTAAATGGAATGGCCTTATTATGAAACCTTGTAGAATTTTTTATTTTTTATTTTTGTAATAATTTTAGTCCTATGTATGTAATTCTTTCCTCCATGAATGAAACTTTCTATTGATCCAAAAAAAAAAAATCAAATTTAAAAGTTGCATTTTACAAGGCATCGTTGTCGTGGCGTATCAGTACTCTTTGTTCATGCGTGCACTGTGCTGTCTGCGGCGTTGCCATGGCGTATCACTCTTTGTTCATGCCTGCACTGTGCTGTCTGTGCAAGGGCAGCGTTGAACCACATGTGGGTTCTGAATGTTACTTTGGGCCCACAGGAATGTTAGGTCGAATCGAAGCTTCCCGACATCTTCGCCCAAATTGCACCTTTTGAATTTTTTTATTTTTTATTTTTATTATTATTATTATTATTTGGATTCACCAGGTCATCATGGTAATTATCAATATTGGATCCATGTATGGAGGGCTGCAACGCGATTGGACATAATGTGTTCTGTGGCCTGCATCATTTTGCACCATGGATGCTTCCATTTGGTCCCCCTCACATTCTCCATGAGGCATGTGATTCATCCAAAACCGCCCAAAGGAGTACTTAAAATAATTAAATATTTGGAAAGTTATTGAATTTAAAGATCAACCCTACATTCAAACCATGACATGGACCTAATGTGAATGTTATCCATATATTTAAGTGGGCCCTCTGCACTAGCTTTTTTTTTTTTTTTTGCTGGCTCAATGGTTCCTGTAAACATTAAATCCACATTAAAGTTCAACTAACTCCCTAGTCCTTACCTACACTTCTCACACCAGGAAGGGTAGGAACCTCTCATTTTCTTCTGTGGATTCTAAGGCACTGTTAGGGTTTAAATCATTTGCGAGGTGGCCCTAATTTGCAACCACTTAACCATCTGAATATAATCCATATGTCGGAGAAATTCTACCGCAGCCTACGACTTTGAAAAGTCTCATCAAAATCCAACTGCAATAGGATAAGAACTTAACGATGATTTTCGAAGAATCGGAGCAGTTTCCTCCGCCCACTCATGCCTACAAGTACGTACCCGTTCATGCAACGATTACATTCATCATCTACTCTATCGCTTATTTTCATACAGCTGCCTTATTCACATACTCCTTAAATTTCCTCATTCTCTATTAAGTTTCGATCAAAGCTGCCCTTCTCAATCCTTCATGGAACGAGAAACCTCTATAATAAACCAAATCCAGCCCCCAACTTTTGGAAACCTAATCACTATTCTAAGCATCGATGGAGGAGGAATCAGAGGACTCATTCCAGCAACCATTCTAAGCGTCCTGGAGTCGCAGCTTCAAGTAAATTATATTCTTGGAAAATCCTAACTTATTACACTTATGAAGCTTAGGGTGTGTTTGGATGCACTATAGAATTAATCACTATTCCTTAGCCTTTACATATTGAAGGTCGTCGATCAAATGACATTACTTTCAAGATGGACTTGGAAGGACTGTAACTGCAATCTAGGCCAACTTCCTCATTTTGGTTACTGGGAAGCACCACTAATTTTTGCTACTTCTTATTGACTAAATTGAATGTTTGCAATTCAATTCACTTGTGCATCAAAACGCGACCTTAGTACAAGAATAACATGATTACTGATTTATAATATTTGTACATTTATTATTTTGTGAAATCCATGATTTCATTTTTTTAATGTCAATGGGTATTTTTGGATCAGGAGCTGGATGGTGAGGATGTGAGACTTGCAGACTATTTCGACGTGATTGCAGGGACAAGCACGGGTGGCCTTGTAACTGCCATGTTAACCACACCTAATGAGAATAACCGTCCTTTGTTTGCTGCCAAAGATATTAAGGACTTCTACCTTACTCACTGCCCGAAAATCTTCCCACAATGCAGGTGCTAATGGCAGCATCAATAAAATAACAGTTTCCATGGTGGCATTGAATTGCAATTCACTAACATGTTCTTGATTGTGTTGCTGTCAATTGCAGAGGCCCATTTTCTTCAGCTGTTAAGATGTTCAAAGCAATATCAGGACCCAAATACAATGGCAAGTATCTTCATGGACTTTGCAGAGAAAAGCTAGGAAAGACACGGTTGCACCAGACCTTGACGAACGCTGTCATTCCAACTTTCGACATCAAGAAGCTGCAGCCCACCATCTTCTCCACCTATGAGGTTCTCCATCATTTCCCCAAACTGATATATTATCCATATCTTCCCTTTCCCATAAGCCAATCCTAGGGATTCTCCATGTACCTTGAGTTTAGGGTTTTCTTGGCCTTTGTTTCTCTAACCTTTACATCTAGGGTTTGTTTATTGCTGCTCAACCTTACCATGTTTTTCTTCCTTGTACAGGTAAAATCTAGACCATATCTGGATGCAGAACTCTCAGATATCTGCATCGGCACATCTGCCGCTCCAACTTACCTTCCCACCCACTGTTTCGAAACCAAAGATTCTAAAGGGAACATAAGCGAATTCAACCTCATTGACGGCGGTGTAGCTGCTAATAATCCGGTAAACCACACCACTGTCAGATACTTGACTTCCACATGTTCTTTGCATTTTCAACATCAAATGACCATACACTAAAACTACTTCTAAACCATGGTTTCAGGCATTGGTGGCCATGGGTGAAGTTACAAGGGAGGTTTTCCGAGGGAACCCAGATTTCTTCCCAATCAAACCGATGGACTATGGTAGATTTCTAGTCATCTCGCTGGGAACTGGTTCGACGAAGAAGGATGAGAAGTACAGTGCGACCCAGGCAAGCAAGTGGGGTGTTATTGGATGGTTGCTTAGCGATGGTTCCACTCCGTTGCTGGATGTGTTCACTCAGGCGAGTGCCGATATGGTTGACATCCACATATCAGTGCTCTTTCAAGCCCTTCATTCAGAATCTAACTACCTTCGGATTCAAGTAAGTGTTCATGTTTTCTTTGATCCGGAAATTTCTAATTGCAACTGTTGCTTTTGCCTAACCAATGCGCTTGAATGGGATGCTAGGATGATACATTAATAAGTGGGACCGTTTCATCCCTTGACATTGCAACCAAGGAAAACTTAGATAATCTTGTAAAAGTCGGCGAAGGGTTGTTGAAGAAACCAGTTTCGAGGGTGAATTTAGAGACGGGCATCTTCGAACCTGTCAAAAATGAAGGCACCAACGAAGAAGTTCTTAAAAGGTGAAAACATAAAACCCTCATTAATTTTAATCATCAGGAACTAATGGTTGTTTTTTTCCATGGTTTTCTTTTTACAGGTTTGCCAAACAACTTTCGGAAGAAAGGAGGCTCCGTGAAATGAGATCTCCACACACAAAAATATTCAAATCCAAATGATATTGATTGAAATTACAAGTAGGAGATTAGGGAGTGTTTTGGTGACCAACACTTCATTAGAAACCGTGGATTCTTGCAAATCCAAAACCGTGTCAAGATCGTGTGAAGATTGCAACGGATTTATTTCTTGGATTTTTTTTCTATGTTTAGCTACCCCTAGGAACCATCTAGAGGGGTATTTTCAGTCATTTCACATGAGGTGAAAGCCTATAAAAAGGCATTCTTGTAATCGTTTTATTCATTCCAAGTTTAGCAATAAAACAGCTTTCTTTCTCTCTTTCATTTTTCATTTTTCTGTTTCATTGTAACACCTCGGTTCTCGAAACCCAAGTACACTACTTGTTTTCCAAAAACCTGAGCGTTAACCTTTAACGGTGGCTCAAATATCATGTACATTTTTTTCTTTTATCAGAGTTAGTAATTTTAGCAGAATATAAGCAAATCAAGTACAAAAGGGAGTCCAAATCTACAAAATCAAATTTTCGAGTGGTTGCCCGTAAAGTTTTTTTTATATGTAGAAAAATGGCGATAGCCATGGGTTTCATTGATCATCGAAATTTACAGCCATTTGGGTGGGCCCAACAAAAAAAAGAATTGCAGCCTCACCTATTATGTGACAGAAAATTGACAAAAGACTCTACAAGAGGAACAAAAGCAAAAGGAACTAGGGCCTCGATTTCTGACATTTAATGGCTCCAATCCCTGCATTATCCAAAAGAAGGGCATTTCTGACTAACCTCGGGAGTTGGGATCGGCGCGAGTATGTCCTATCTGGGCAACCCTCGCTAGCCAACCTAGCGAAAGCATCTGCCACTGAGTTACCTTCTCTAAAGGTGTGATTGATTACCAGATTTAGGCTTCGAATCTTGTCCTTAATGATCCCCAAATAGTACCATAAATTCCCGAGGACGGGCGAGTCAGGGTCCACCAAAGCATCCGCAATGATTTTTGAATCGGTTTTGACAATAATATTCACAAACCCCAGATTTGAGCAGATGTTAATCCTGTCTAGCATGGCTCGAGCTTCGGCGCTATTATTGGTGGAAGAACCATAATATCTGTGAAAAGCAAAAACTAGCCAACCACAATGATCACGACACACACCTCCGCCGCTGCTCTCTCCCGGGTTGCCTCTTGAAGAGCCATCAGTATTTAGTTTCAGCCATTGTTGAGGAGGATGAGCCCATCTCACTATCTGCGGTCTAGAAGCTGGGATATTGAGGGCGGGTTGGATCCTTAAATTTTAGGAAATTATGTCCTCAGACATGGAACTTCTGTCCGACATTTGAATCAGATTACTAGTCTCACGCAGCCATTGACTAACTTTGAAAATGACCGTAGCTGTGGACATACTCCGGCCCTAATGACACGCTGCATTACAACTCAGCCACAGCTCCTAGATAAGAAAATAGGGTAAAAACCCAGTGAGCATTTTGATTCTGGAATTGTCATTGTCTGCTGCAGTCCAGTGGTTAATCCGTTGAAGAATGGAGGGGTTGCTGATCACTAGAATGTCAAAAAACGAGCTGAAATAGTCCCAAACCTAAATAGTTGTCCCACCGGTGCTGAAGAGATGGTCCAGCATCTCAATTGCCCCCTACGAATGATGCAACTGAGCACTGCCACTGTGCAGCCCTCTGTTCTGCTGGGCTATTGTAAATCGTCAGCCACGCTGAATGGAAGAAGAAGTCGAGCGGGTTCCTAACCAATTGACGAGCGGCACACTGGCTTGGTTCTAAAGCCTACAGCACTTGCATGCGAAGGCCAGGGGAATGCCACAATACTGCAGTGCTGAGTCAACAGGAACAGTAGCCTGATCAATTCTCCGGCAAAATACTGCCAACTTTGTGGGAATGTATTTGTTCCATATCCACTTGGACCAGGGACGCTTCGGACTGTGATCTCTGATGATGTTCTAGGAAGATTTCAAAGAGAAGGACCCTTTAGACGTTAAGTCCCAGATGAACCGATCATTTCTGTTGGACAGCCCCACTCCTGAGGAAGAAATAGAATGCATGACAGCTGACATGATGATATCCTGAGTTTCTTCAAGCTTTCATCTTCCTGATAGGGGGTTGAAATCGCATACCTTTGCGTCCTTCAATTGCTCAGGTATCGATCTGACCAGAGCTCCTAAAAGGATTCCTCCACCGAAGTAGTTTTGGTACAAGAAACTGATCTTGCCCCCCCCCCCCCCCCCAAGCCATCTAGAATGCTTTAAAACTCGCGGCAGTGCTTTGAGAAGGTCCTTCCAGCTGGGGGAAGTAACCGAACCAATCTTCCCCTTGTTGGAGGTCAGCTTCGAAAGGTGTTTTGCCGTTATAAAACGGGCCCAAAGGGAATTTCCTTTCAACAAATTCCATCCCATCTTGACTCTGAAGGTTAGCATGACATCTTCGATGCTTCTTATTCCTAAACCTCCCTCCTGAAGAGGAGCACAAATCTTAGCCCATTTAACCCAATGTCTTTTAAGCCCGACTTCTGAGCTTCCCCAAAAGAAATTGGCGAAAGCTCTCTCCAAGGATCTGCACACCATCTTGGGAATGTTAATGGCCGATAAAAGATGGATTGGTATGCCTGATAGAACATGTTTGATGAGAACTTGTTTCGTAGCTTGGTTGAGCAATTTTGCTTTCCATCCCTCTATCTTGTTAGTTATCTTGATAACAGTCGGATGCCCGTAAACTTATACAAACCAATGTCTTAACTTTTACAAAACGTGACAGTACAAATTAAATAGAATTGAAATCAGGAATAGAGAGTCACAAGATCATCTGGTTCCTACTATTGCACATAAATACAAGTATGCGCACCATCTACGTCTCTTGCAACCTGAATACGGTTTGATAGCATCAATGGATATCCCAGTGAGGTATAACCCCCAAGATTTATCGTATCATCAAGATAATTAAGCATAGTTATCAGGAACAGTGTATAACAAATATTTCACAATGATTATCATAGAAATCAGATAAGGTTCATCAGATGCGCATTCATCAGGTAAATTTCACAAAAATAATCTTGTTTAAATGCATGAATACATATATATGCTCATAGACCTGGGGATGCACATCCAACTAGCAAAAAGGTTGCCCAAGGAGAACTAGTCGCCTAGAAAAAATCATGCAACAAGGACACCCAAGGTGAATTAGTCTCCCGAAAAAGTACTCAAAGATACGCCCTAAGGAGGTCTAGACACCCGAAAAGTCCATGCGATAAGGACAACCCATAGTGATAAGAATGCACGTGACACTAATTTAGGATCACTCGATAAAATACTTTATGATACAGCCCATAGTGACCCAAGAAACTCCATGTCGTACATCGACCACCCAATAAAGTCTGTATGCCATGAAAATGCATGATTATCCCAACCATTATTATTCAAATTCCACACAACTACTTTTAGAAAGCTCAAAGGTCACTATGGGGGATTTTTTACCCAACATGGGCCAACAGCTTAGGCATAGTGTCTCATTCCACCATCCCTGGCTCATGAGACTAACAAATAGAATGTTTAAAGGTAACCTACTCAACTAGTGGCCAAATATAGTTCTACAAGTGGAACTTACCATCGCAAGGTTATATGAAGACGGTTCATTAGAGCTACATAGGATAAATATTTAAGCATCATACCACTAGTTTTGAGAGGTAGGGTTTAAGAGGTTTCCAGATGCGTGGGCGCCCGTCGGACTGCCACCGCCGCCCTGTCTCCTTGAGCAAAAACAGGCTTCCATTGCAAAAGGATCAAAGAAGAATATTTGAGGGCCCAAAATGCCTCTTCATGGGTTATCTCCCATTCTCCTGCATTACTGAAGATTTGATTAAAATCTTCCAAAGGTATGGAAGAGTCTCTAAGATTTTCCTTCCTCTGGCCCAAGGTACTGGCAAACCCAGGGGTTTTGTGTTCATCCGATTCATGTATGAAGATGATGTGCGGGCGGCGAAGGGCATTCTTGTTGGGAAAAGGATTGACGGAAGACTAGTCACCATTCAGGTAGTTAGGCCAAGAAGCAAGCGGGGCTTTCAGTCCTCTGTAGCTCCCCAGATCTGGCATCCCCAGAAATCAGGTGTTTTCACAGGGCCTATTTCAGCCCCTCATTTCATTCCCCAGAGAGGTTGGGAAATACCCAGAGCAAATCCGAGCAGCAACCACCTAGGGAAGAAATGCATAGTTGCCGACCCAGAGGCAATGTCTCGGAAGATGAAGGAGCTTGACCTGGGAGTGTTAGATCCTCGAGAGGAAAGCAGATTTCCATCCTAGCTTTGATCGACGGTTTGAGGGCCTTTAGATTTAAAGCGTCTACCATAGACGTGGCCAAGATTTTCATGTCCCGATTCCTCTTGATTTTCAAGTCCAAATCGGAACTCTCAGACTTTGTTGAGGACCGCCTTTTCTGGCAAGGGATGGGATTAGAGGAACTCACCCCCTAGACCCCTAATTTCCACTTGATCCTCGAAGAAGGCTGGATTCGTATCTTTGGGATTCCTTCCCACTCTTGGCTGATCTCTGTTATTATGGAGTCAGGAAGCTCCTTTGGGCATGTGGTACAGATTGACACAAATGCTAGGTATGAATTTTTTCAGCAATTTGTTAGGGTTAAAGTTAGGATAAAGTCGGATATTGACTTCAACACCTCGATTGATCTTCTAGTGTCTGGGAAATCCTTCAGCATTTGGGCAGAAAAGGAAGGAAACCCCATCCAAGGCCTCCCTAAGATGCCTTCCTCCTCTGGAGAAAAAGAAACGTCAGCCCCAGAGAATACCAAGGACTGGGTTGTGAGGAGTTTCAGAGGCACATCCATCGGTGAAGGTGGGGAGCTACAAACTATCTGTGGAAATGCTAGACCCAGTTTACCTTAGAAGACATGTTACGCTCTTGTTTGTGAAAATGCAGAAGAGGGCTCGCTGCAAAATTTGCTTTTGGGACCTGCCCCAATGAGCTGCAATAACCCTCCAGTCATTGACAGGGCAACCCTCCCAGCTCGTGTTTTGCTCCCCTCTCGATCTAAAGTTATCAGCCCTGGCGCCCAGGTGAAGAAGGGTCCAGTTGCTCCCTCTCCTACTGTAGGGGACTCCTCGACAACCTTGTCGCCTAGCTGTCAACAACCTTCTCCCACTTAGGTACGCATTTCTGTCTTGACTCAATCTAATGAATTACCCCTTTCCCTTGGTTTGGTCCTTTATAGCCCTTCAGTTAGAGGGGCAGGGCATCAGACAGGCAGGTGTTTGATTCCATTTAGCTCTAGCGTGAGACATCAGACCTCCAAATCAGAGGGTCACTCCCCTCTTAGGGACCTGGATGTCAATGCTTCTGAGGAGTATCTCAGATTAGATGACTCCCCTAGTAACACCCCATCTCCTTCTCAGCTCTCGGGGGCCTTATTAATAGTTGCATCTCAGTGTACAGATGGTTAGATCTTTCAGTCGATCTTTCAACATATCAGCTCGCGAGTAGTGCGCCAGACAAGTGTCTCGGTAAGAACACCTTTGGAATTGGCATCCAAAGAGAGAATTGAAACAACTGTACTGCTATCGAAACTTCTCAGGTTTCCCTCGACAGAGACCTTCCTCAAGAAGACGATGGGGCCACCCCCTCTCTCAACCGACCAGAGATTAGATCCAGGGCAGCCTTTCCTGTTCTCAACGAGGTCCAGGCTGACCAGTCCAGGAGCACCAATGCTGAGTTTTATCCAGCATTCACAGTAGGGCATGACAGACTCAAGAAATTGAAAAGAAGAGCGGTTAACTCATGCAATGTTCCCGATGGATAGCGTCCTGATTTAGAATGCCCAAGGCATGGCTAATTCTGCTGCAATCAGAACTTCCAAGAGGCTGATTAGAGATCACCTGCCTTCTGTTATTGGCATTCTTAAGCCTATGGCGAGTGATAGGAAAAGAGTAGGAATTAGGTTGAAGCTTGGATTCCATAACTCAATGTCCAATGAAGAAGCAGGCAGCAAGATCTGGATCTTTTATAGGGATCCTATCTCCATTTCTGTGTTTGGGATGACTAACCAGTTGGTTTCTTTCGATGTATCTTCACAAGCTAACCCTTTCAATTTTCATCTATCTATCATCTATGCTAAATGTTCTAGGTATAGCAGGAGGTTTCTGTGGTCTTCTTTGGAGGCTCTGGCATCCTCAACCTCTGGTCCATGGGTGGTTTGTGGAGACTTCAACGCGGTCCTGGATAATGTAGAAAGATTGGGTAGTAGAAACCAAGATTCTGCAAGCTCTTCTAAATTCAAGGCAACAGTTGATACAACGGGTTTAATGGATGCAGGTTTCATCAGTAATCGATTTACCTGGAGCAACAACCAAGCTGGCTCTTCTAGAGTTTGGGCCAGGCTGACAGGGTCCTATGCAATGGGGCATGACTAAATCAGTTTCTGGGCTTCCAAGTTATCCCCCTGCTTAGAATGAACTCGGATCATGCCCCTCTGCTTGTTTCTTTCCCCAAACCTGTTTCATCCTTTCCCAAGCCATTCCGTTTTCAAAACATGTGGTTGCTTGAAGATTCATTCCTCTAAATAGTGAACAAAGCTTGGTCCAATGACCTGAATGAGCAACCGTTGATTAACTTGATGTTGAAAATTAGGCAAGTCAAGATAGGATTAAGATCCTGGAACAAAGAGGTCTTTGGAAATGTTTTCCAACACGTGAAAGAAGCGGAGTAGAACCTCATTCAGCTAGAGTCCAATGCTTAATCCTTCACAAATACCATCTCTTCAGTGGTTCTTGCTACAGCTAAACAGAGGCTTCATCATTGGGAGCTAGCAGAAGAAATTTTCTGGAAGCAGAAGAAATTTTCTGGAAGCAGAAGGCTCGTAATAGCTGGTTAAAAGGAGATAGAAATGCTAAGTTTTTCCACCTTTCAGCCTCGAACAAAGCCCATATAGCAGGGATATTTAGCATAAAACTGGAATCTGGGGCGGTGACAGCTGATCACCAGGAAATCAAGAGGGAGGCTGTTAATTTTATGAAATCCCTCCTCTCCTCTTCCTCGACTGCAGCACCAGGCGATCTACTTGATTGTATCACCCCCCCACCCATCACACCAGACGACAATTCTCAGCTTTTGGTTCCCCCCTCCTTGGGAGGAGGTTAAATCGGCAGTCCTTTCCCTTATAAAAGAAGGTGCCCCAGGTCCTGACGGAATGTATGCTGCATTCTACTCGGCCTGCTAGTTTATGGTGGTTCCGACATCCACAAAGTAGTCAGCGAGTTCTTCCACGGCAGCAACCTTCCTCGGGCTTTCACCTCTACCCTTATTTGTTTTATTCCTAAATCCCCAGGGGGGAAGAGATTTGTTGATTTTCGGCCGATTAGCCTCTGCAATGTGATCTACAAGATTTTTGCCAACATCATTGTCGTCAGACTCAGCACTATCCTCCCGAAGCTTATCTCCCCCGAGCAAGGGGCTTTTGTGAGGGGGCGAATGATATCACCCTTGGCGAAGAGATTTTCAGGGATATAGATAGGAAAATTTGCAGGGGCAATCTAGTGTTAAAGCTCGATATGGAAAAAACTTACGATAGAGTGGAGTGGGGATTCTTGGCTCAAGTCTTAACCAAGTTCAGTTTCAGCTTGAGCTAGGTTAATATGGTGGAAAGGTGTTGGAATAACAATTGGTTTTCAGTCCCAGTAAATGGGGAAAGCTGTGGATTTTTCAAATCTTCGAGAAGCTTGAGACAAGGTGATCCCCTTTCCCCCAGTTTATTCATTCTATGCGCTGAAGTGTTTAGCCGATCGAGGTCTTTCCAACCTCATTTTCGAGGGGAGTGTGGCACTGTTTAAGCTCAAGAGGGGCTACCTCCAGATTTCTCATCTCCTCTATGCTGACGACACAGTTTTTTTCCTCAACGGTTCCCTATCCTCACTTTCAAAGGTGCGTCAATTCATTGACAAATTCCAGAATGTTTTGGGCTAGAAAGTCAATGCGGGGAAGAGTGAGTTCTTCATCTCAGCTAAGGCTTCAGTGGGGAGAATCAGAGCTATCGAACGTACTCTGGGCTTCCGCAAGGTTTCGGGAACTTTTACTTACCTGGGGGTCCCTATCACTAAAGGCCGAATTAAATGCAGAGACTTCTCTCCACTGTTTGATAAGATCACGTCCAGAATTCATGGCTGGAACACAAGAGTGCTCTCCCAAGTTGGGTAGCTAACTCTTATCTCCCATGTGCTGAGTGGAATTTCGATTCATACTTTGGCAGCTACTATGCTTCCGGCTAAGGTGATCGAGAAGTTGGAAATGCCTTTCTCTAGCTAACTTCTTTTGGGCTTGGAGGAATGGGAAAAGAAAGCTTCACTGGATTAGATGGAGTTCTATCTCCACGCCTAAGGATGAGGGGGGATTGGGTATTAGAAAGTTAAAAGATGTGATGAAAGCTCTCCACCTAAAAATGGCATGGGTTCTGAAATTTGGCAATACAGGCAGCCTTTGGGCTAAGTTCACTAGGTCCAAATACCAGCAAGCAGGTCAGTTACAAGTATTCTAGCCGACTCGTCTCCCATTTGGAAAAGAATTGCTAGGCTATTCAGCACTCTCGACAGAAACCTCCGCTGGGAGATCCACAATGGTGCGTGCAATATGTGGGATTCTAATTGGTCGAGGTTGGGCCCGTTGATCGAGATTCCCTCCCTGGATATCTCTGTTAACCTTAGAGGTCCGCGTGTTGTTGATTTCCTGGGGGAGGATGGTCTTAAATCTGAGACTCCTTTCGACCTTCCTGATTGGATTAAAAACCATATTCTGCAAGGTGGTTTTTGTTGCTCTGCAGGTGAAGATCGCCGGATCTTGCCTTTTAACCCCTCAGGTTGTTTTTCAGTGAAGTCGGCTAGGGCCATATTGAGAACTAATGGGCAGATCGAAGTGGGTGTGGCACCCAAAGGTTCCGCCGAAGATCTCCACATTTACCTGGAGGCTTATTCTAGGGGCAGTCTCGGCTGACGAGAACATTCAACTCAAAGGGATTCGGTTGGCCTCTAAATGTAATTATTGTCAGTTGGTTCGCCGGTTTTGTCCCTCCACTGAATCTTCAGACCATCTGTTTGTGGATGGTCTTCTGGCTAAGAAAGTTTGGAAACATCTTGCTGATCTATTTGGTATCCCTATTTTCGATCACCTCTCTATTCAAGACTGTCTTCATTGGTGGTGGAATCGGCCTCTCTCCACAGGCTGCAACTTAACCATTTTCCGTCTCTCCTCGATCTTCTTTCTCTGGGAATTGTGGAAAGCCAGGAATGGTGCTCGATTCGATGGCCAACCGATCCATTTTTCGGCTGTCCTCCATAGAGCGAAGTGGTGGCTTCACATCTTGCGCCAAGGTCCCTCAAGTCGGGTGTCCAGTGCAGCGGTCAACCAAACCTTTTGCCCCCTCCCTCCTCCCCTTTGATCTCAGTAATGAAGTGAATCCGCCCTCCTATGGGTGCTTTCAAGCTAAACGTAGACGGTGCAGCAATGGGTAACCATGGGCCAGCTGGGGGTGGAGGGATCTGCAGGGACAGCAGCAACACCTAATTTTTTGTGTTTTCTTCGAGGTATGGAATCGCGTCCAACAATAAGGCTGAGATGAGGGCTTTATTCGAGGGTATGGAATTATGTGTTATACTTAGAGTTGACAACATGTTAATGGAATCTGATTCTAAGTGGCTGATTGATAGCATCCTGGATCGCACCAATCCTGCCTGGAATTGGTACTACTAATTGAACAGGATCGAGGCGCTTCGCAGAAGGGGAAATTTCTCTTTCTCTTATGTCCCTAGGGAGGCAAATGGGCCGGCAGATGGCCTGGCCAAGGAAGGAAGCCTGAAGCAAATTAGCAATTTATCCCGGGATCCATCTAATCTTCCTTGTATAGTCAAGGGCAGAATTTTCCTAGACAAAGTAGGTTTAGTTTCTATCCATAGGAGCCATAGGAGATCTTTGTATAACATATGACAGTTAGGGCCTATTTTTCTTGTTGGCCCTTTTTAAAGGTTCCTCTTGTATCTCCTATTCTGATTGAATGAAGGCTCTGTTTTTCTTTATAAAAAAAAAAAAAAAAAAAAAAACATAGGGTAAATATTACATCAAGCTGCATAGGGCAAACAATCCATCCCAAGAATGTGATAAAAAAGGATTATCCCAAAGCCACTTATGCAACAAATGGTCCCTAAGATGGTAAGTCCACCATATAATTTCATTTAATCCATTTCACAAATGGCCACTAATTCGAGGACCTCTAAATACACCATAAAGTAATCACAATGGTAAAACAAGCCACATAAAATATCAACAGCACTCATCCATATGAAATGTTTCATTTAAACCAAGATAGAAAATATGCGATCTATTGCATATTCAAATACTTAAATGTAAATCCAATGATTAATCATTTAGGAAGAATTCATTCAAATACAAACTAGCATTCATCATCATCATTTTTTTTATTGAATATTAAATTAAGCACTTAGTGGTATAAATAAACTAGGATAATTATTATGATGTAGAAAATCTTGAAGGTAATCCTCACCTCTCAAGTCGGATTTTCTCAAGTGTTGCCAGAATTTGTACACTCTTAGGATTAGAATCTAACAAAATTTGCACAATATGTGTGATTAGATTGCCGCTTTACACCAAAATACGATTATGATGAAACTTTAGGGTTTCATCATGTAAATTATAATTTAGAACTTGAATCCTAATTTTGTGTAGTGAATACAATGACCTTCATAGTAAAAGTATTAATTGATAATTATTAGTAATGATAATTCATGTGTTAATATTAAATATACTAACAATACCTAATATTATTATCAAAATATTATTATACAAATATTTAATCAATTCTTTAATAATAATACAATAATTACTAATAACGGAAATAATAACAAAAGAAGAGAGATTTTGAAAATCAACTCACCCAGTTGTGAAGCTTGACCTAAATCAACTCAATTCGACTTGGCATTACTCAGCCTTTTTATCTTCTCCTTTCTCCTTCCCTTTGTTTTTCTTCATGCTTCTCCTTACTGACTACTGAGTTAACTCAGTAGGACCAACTGAGTTAACTCAGTGGGAGTGAAACAACCATAGCGACTCTCTCTCTCTTCTTCTTGCTCTTTTCTCTCCATTTTCTCTCCCTTCTCTTACTTTTTTTCTTTATCTCTCCCACAACCAGGTGGGGTCTAATCCAAATCCATGCCTGGACTCGAACACGACTAAACTGAGTCACGACTTGACTCGGTGCGGCCATGGAGAACGATGCGCGCCTCCCTTCTCTCTTTCAGATTTTCTCTCACCCTCGCTTCTTCTATGACATATGTCCAGCAGGTTAGCTAGACTCGTCCAACTCAACCCGACTCAAATCTAGCCAGATGAGTCCTCTCGACTAGACAGTAACCCAAACCAGGGACTCGGTTGGTACGGTAACCATCACGTATACTCTCTTTCTTCTCTTTTTGCTTTCTTCTTCCTCCTCTCCTTTCCTTCCCTTTTTTTTTCCATTTCTATTCTTGTCAGGATGTCCAGCAACATCTCTGTTGCAAACCAGACTCAGACAGGATCGCACCAGCAACTCGAATGGGTAAGCCCGATGCGGCCCAACTCTTGCGGCCCAACTCTCTCTCTCTCTCTCTCTCTCTCTCTCTCTCTCTCTCTCTCTCTCTCTCTCTCTCTCATTTTTCTTCCCATTTTCGGAAAGGGTGCCCTAAAAGGCAACCTAGAGCTACCAGCACGAGCTCGTGTCTCGGGCAGCGAGCTGGAGCCGCTCCTGCAATTTGTTGTGGCAAAGAAAATGGCGCACACCCCTCTTTCCAATTTTCCATTTCTGGCATGGGTTGCCCTAAAGAAAGTGGCTACTTATAACCTTATGAGAGCCCAGAAGGATCGGCTCTTAATCACCTAATTAATTACAGGCTTCATCCACTAATCTCAATTAACAAAGAGAGACTATTGTTGATCTCTTTAGAAATTGTTTGCATGTCTGAGATCCAGCCATTGGAATGAACATTTGAGGCTATGAGCCACCCGATGGACGACTCAGATCCGAAGGTGGGGTCCATTTAGAGGAGATGGGTATCTTGGCTTAACGAGGAAGATGATCCTGTCACCAATGGCGATTTCTTCTTTATGGCATTATTCTTTGATCTAGCACTTCTGGATGGACTATATGGGACCACTGGTCATTGTGGGACCCACATTTTGGATGGACAACGACGAAAACTCAATGGGTTCTTAGTTTATAAGTTGTGGCGGTTCTTTCATTGCGATGGAAGCCCTAACTCGTGCGGAGATGAATAGATGGCTAGGATTTTCATGTACTAATGGTTAGGATTGAAAGAGAATCCCACATACTACGCCAAAATCACAGATTTGTGACGGACCAAATCCATCGTAAAACCAAATAAATGACTAATTTCATCCGTCATTGTTTACTGGATCGTTTTTTTCCAACGGACAAAATCCGTCGTTTAATCTGCAACGAATAAGGTCCGTCGCATATTACCGACGGATAAAAAAATCAAAAATCCGTCGATGAAATTCGGAAAAAACCACCCAAATTATTCGTCATTTAAAATATTTGCGATGGATAAGGTCCGTCACTAATATGAACAGAGCGACCAACCTAAATTTATTCGTTTTCAGAAATTAGCGACGGATTTGGTCCGTCGTTAAAATATCTGCAAATTAAAAAATAAGAGAACCGTTTGTTTTTTTTTTTTTTTTTTTGTTTTTTGAATCTTACACCTGATAGTCATTCGAAAAATAATTCACACGATTGTTTAATAATATCATAATCAATCAATGATTAAACATGTGCGTGCATTTTTCACCCATTTAACATTCATCAAGACAATAATCAACACAATACCAATAAAACAGTTAATCTATTTAATGTTTTCAGACTACAAATGCCTGTCCATTTTCCATGCTACAAATGTTTATAGCAATATAACTTAGCCTGATATAGCCAAACAGGCAAAACCGTACATCGGTTGGGACTGAAGGTGGGCAGACATGCTTTGATGCTCTTTAACATCTGAGAACGACAATAGAAGCCTCTACTAATTCTTTAAACTTCGGCATTCCAACCACCAGAGCAAACATCAAACATGCAACAATGAGGATACCATCCAAATACACGTATAAACCATATAGTAAATACATGTGAATGGGATCTAGAGATTCACAATGTGATGGTAAGTAAAGCCTCGTACACATCATTTATTAGTAATGTTTTGTCTGTACCTGCCATTTATATATTTTTTTCTTCCATAGTTCCATGTGTCATCAAACGATATGCATATACTGGCTTTGTTTGCCCATACCTGCAAGAATGCAATACATTTTAGAAACAAAGAACAATGAGAAAACTGCGCTCCAAAAGATTAAGCATTAATTTTTTTTAGAAAATAAATATCTCAATTATGTCATACCTCCAAACCCAAGCCTGAAGATCGTAAGTAGGGTTCCACGAACCATCAACAATGATTACATGGTTAGCAGCGTGAAGGTTGATGCCTCATCCCATGATTCAAACAACTCCAAGCAACCTAGCCTCCTTCCAGAGATGCAATTGTACTTCACCACAACTATTGCAATACTGCTGCTCTCCCATTGTCAATTGGGTCCACCATATTTTTTTATTTTTTTTTACACACGCACACACACCACCACACACTCACGCCGTAGTGGGATTTCACCACCTATGGGTAAACTCTCAACCAAGTGTTGAAACTCCTGAGAGTCTACCACTGGAGTAAGAGCAAGGACCCATATTAAGCCCGTTCTTCAAAACAGAGAAACTTGGGAATTAAATAGAAAGAAGAAGAAAAAGCAGCAGCATCATTTTGCAGATTTATAACTGCAAGGAATCACCAACAATGACAAAGGAGTAGTGATCAGGTGGGACTGAAACCCAGCTCCCATTACTGGGAGAGATTTGAAGGCCTGATGTATTGTTTGATCTCAGAACTGATATTATCTGAGGGCCAGTGTTCTCCAAAACCAGTTGGAAGTTGCAACTCAATGCTTTAAGTTCAGGACATGGAGGGTAGTGATTGAGCCTGAAAAAAGAGTCACTCCCTTCATCCATCAGAAGCTTGCTAAAAATATTCCTTGGTTCAACCTTCAGCCCTTCAGTTAAAGATTCAAGAACTCCACAAGCTAATTTCTTCACAGCTGATATGTAATCACTCACAGCAGAGCTGAAAAATAACCCACAAAAAAAAGGTTATTTCATCAAAACATGAAGTATTATTGCATAAAAACAGAAGCTCCAAGCTGAAGAATAGTAGCTATAAATAGCTAATGCTATTTGAAAAATGCAATTGGGTTTTAGCTGCAAGAGAAAATGGTTGGATTTTCTGGTTTTTCTTACCAAAAGATTTCTAGGTTATCTTTAGAAATGGCCCAAGATCTCTGAGATATGGAATTGGCATTGGTTTGACAGAGGTACTCAATCCAGCCCACATCACCATTGGGTCCAATCCTCTTGTTTCCATACCCAAACGGATTAGCAGGGCCAGCTTTTTCCTTCTCAGGTTGAGGTAAGGAGAAGAACTTCACAGCCTCAGCTTCCAACCTATCGATGAACTCTAATGGAATGCCATGGTTGACAACTTTGAAGAATCCAAACTCTTCACAGGCTTTCACAAGAAGAGTTTTGGACTCAGGTTTTGACAGGTCTACGGTTGGAATGCCAGGGTAGGACGCGGGCTTCTGGTTTTCTACAAAACTAATCTGATCTAATGCTGGTTGGGACAACATCTTTTTTTTTTCTTTTTCTTTTTCAAGAGCAGAGCTGAAGAAAACAGACAGAAACAGAGGATTCTGGATATGGGTTTTTGGAGATTAGAGTGGAAGAGTTGGAAGTTGAGATGGAAGGACAATGCATGAGCACATGAATTTATACTCTCTCAAGAGAACTCATCTTTAGAACGGGGTAATCTTTCAAATTTGAACAAGCTATTGATTATAAATTCTTATTCTTAAAAAGTTAAAAGAAATTTAGGGAAAAAAATGGACAGAGTCGATAAATTAAACTTGAGGTTTGACGGTCACCTAAGATTTCAAACGAATGCTCACAAACATTTTAAAAAGACTAGCTGAGTAGAATGTTACAACCATTACCAATTCTGTTAAACAGTACTTTTCTCATAAAAGAAACTTGGTTTTTTTAATCTCCAATTCAATTATCATGAAGTACTGGGTTGTTGTTGTCACATTCTGTTGTCATCTCCAATTGAAGTTGGATGATTCATTGGAAAGGATGGGTTAAAATTAATCATTCAACAGTCCTGTTGCAGTCAAAGAATCTTGAATTGATCTTTCATCTATGGGTGGATGCCAACCAGAAATATCAGAATTGATGAATCAATCGTCACTTTAAAAACAATTTTAAGATGAAAACTTTTAGTGAATTTGACTTTTTAGAACTTCCAAGATTCAAGAAGTAAAGAAATTCTTTTTAATGCATGTAATTGGACAGTAATCTGTAAGAGCAGTGCTCTAGAAGTAAGCATGTGTGTCTTAACGGGTCAACAATTACTAGTTGATGACGAAGACGTATAAAAATCAAAAAGTATAAAAAGTGAAGCAGACTCCTTAGTCTACTTGATCATGACAAGATTCAATTTCCTGTTTACTGTGACTTTTTTGAAAGAACATGCTGCTTACAGAGTGGAAGAGAGAAGGAAAGTGTAGTGGAGATAGTGGAATTTTGAGTATAGAGCAATGAAAAGTACAACAGATCAACTAACATTCTTTTGAGAAAAACTTTTCACTTGAGCGTTATCTACATGAGGAAATATTTCTGGTTCAGAGCACAATGAACCAGTCTTCGATGTTGGTAGGCCAATTGGATAGTTCATGAATATAAACTGTCCATTTAGTGGGCCCTTGCATGGATGGCTCATGGCCCATGGAGCACAACTCTTAATGATTTTAGGTATTGTCCTATACGAATCGTTGGAGTTTTTTTTTGTGGTCCGCAACAAAATGAGTCATCAGATTGATAAGAGACCGAAACAGGTGAGTTGGGTTGAGTGATACTACTTTCGGTCCCAAGTGAGTTGCAGTTGAAACTGCCATTTAAATCAGTGGAGCAAACAGAACACCAATTGGAGAATCCAAGACATACATTAATAGATTTTCCCATTTGAAAGTGGACCAGTTATCCTCTTTTTTACTTCTTTTGCACCCTCCGGTTAAAGGTTACAAATTAGACAATTAAGCATTTTTGTTCAGTGTGCTTTTAAAACCAAGAGGCATCAACGGTAGAGCCCACCACTCGAACAGTTGATATGTCAAGTTTGATCTCACCTGTGTATTTTTAGACACACACCCCATCAAACTTCTATCCAGTCATTGTCCCAGGTCATCCCATACTTTTCTCACAAATGCTCATGTTAGGCATGCAAATCTGTGTCACCTGATACGTGGACCAGCCCATTTTTCAGTAAGACATTTTCGCGGGCCCACTGCCTGATGAATTGCCTAAAAAAACCAAAAAAAAAAACTAGCCACATACAAAAACTATTGAACCTAGTATTATCTACTACATACTAGTAACATACAACTAATATTGGGGCACCATACCATAAGCTACAAGAATTTCATGTCCCAAACCTCCATTGATAACATATATATACAAGTACTTTATTTTCATTTACATTCGCAAATACATTCATCATCCATCCAACTATTAACAACATTTACAAAAAATAAAAGATATCCAACCAACTCTTAATAATAAATTGCAACTTAATCTCCTAAAACAATGGACTCCACATCAACAATATATCAATGCTTTCCTAGAGTAAAGCATCCATGTTCAATTCCAGCTCTTACGTACGTGTCGTTGAGTGCAAATATAGAATAAGCAACAGTTTCTTTATATTCCAGTTGAACATGAAAAATTAGTGAACTATGGGAATGACCTGTAACTCAGAAGCATCTTAGAAGCATAAAAGCATCACGATGCTCCAATCATCACGATGGGAATGACCTGTAACTCACATAAAAGCATCACGATGCTCCAATCATCAACAGAAGCATCAATTGAAATTATAAGCAAAACGTAAACATCTTAGAAAACACAGTAGGCAGTTGGATCCTATGACCTTACAACATACCATCTCCAAGTTGAAGCCGAGAACCAGGAGACTTATAGGTGCTCCATGTTGCTGTCAATGAACTGTAACTCAGACAGAGAAGTAAAATGTTGCACATAGCAACAGTGATGAATTCTCCAAATAAAACATAAAAACATGAAACTGTTGTGTCATGTTTTCGTGTTTGGATTAATATTTTCTGTTATATCAATTTTTAATACTTGGTTGGACATTTAGAAAGCATTAAGACTCATAATTTTTTAATATTCAAATTATTTCTTAATATCACGAGGTCCAGCCAGCTCCAGCCCCTCCCCCCATGCCAATAAAGCATAGGAGAACAACTCCAATATATTGTATATTCCACCAAATAGTAGTTTCTTCCCCCTTTTTTCTGTGGGTAGGTAAATTGGGATCACACCTGAGACCTAAATGTTGCCTCAAAGAGCACCATCCATGGAGCAACATGATCGAACCAACTCATAGTTACTACTTACTACATTCATCCAATTGTTAGTGAATGAAGTAATTTTTTGTTAAACAAGAAATACACAGCAGGCTTAAAAGAGAAGACATGAAACAATACAAATGAAAATTTCCAGATCACAATGAAGAAATCACAAGTATGCATCTTTGACCTGAGGTATTCCATGAGCTAAAACATGAGAGTATCGACAAGATTTTCGTTTGCATTTTCCATGTAAAAAGTCCTGGCAAACCTTCAAAAGCAAAAGAAAAACCCAAGTGTAAGAACAAAAATGAATCAAAACAAACTAAGAACAAATATGGTTTGCAAAATTTTTACAAGAATGGCATCACTTATCCACTCACATACATGGGTGCAAAATAAAGACATCAATGCAAAGCTTGTTCAAAGATAAAGACATCAATGCAAGCATGCAAGGCTACAAGGCAACTACTCAATTGAGCAGCCTTGCCACCATATCTAATAATTTATCAACCTTATGAAAGACAATGGAATCTAGGACAAATCAACAAAGATAAGAAACAAAGAAGAGACTCAGGCTCATCTATAGTTTCACATCTTAGAAGTATAAGTAGACTTGTAGCTGAATGGACTCAAGTTCCTGTATACAATCCAGTTAGCTCAATGAATCCCTCAATATCGCTAGCTGGAAAAAATCGAAGTTACCTCCAACATAATAACTAACAATAGAAATAATTGGCACCACAGTTCAACATCATCTTTGTTGTAATGCTTGGGATGGGCATCATTTTCTGGCACACAATCATATCAAGTGAAGGACAGAATGTGAAAATCAATTTGCATGTATAAAAATGGAGCGAATAGAGGAAACACTTGCGATTTCAACTTTGACTTCCTGTATACCAGCTGCCAACCCGAGTGACCTAAAGCAAAATAAGGAAGACCATTATCATCATTTAAGCCTTATCCCAACTAATTGGGGTCAGCTACATGAATCCTTTTCCACCATCTCACTCTTATCAAGGGAAAATCAGAAAGACCATTTAGGAAATTTTTCAAGCACAAATGCCCTAAATTTCATTTTCCTAGAAACTACACCACTACAATTCTTGCAAGTCACCCCATCTTTATCTGGAAAACAGTGGAGAATGATCAAGAAAGCACCACAAGGCCGATATTGCAACATTGAAACAGTATATGAAGGAGGAATAAATACTCTTGTATATGACGTGGAGGATGGTAGTACCGACATGTTCTTCCTCGGAAACACATTCCGAAGTGAATTGGTGCATGCTATGACTTCGTTCCTACAAACATGGTTGAATGGTTCAAAAGGTCCATAAATTAGCAACCTTATTAAATACTACAGTAACATTAATCAAGCAAAGGGCTCTCCAATATGAGAACATAACAATGAGATCTTCGTAGAAATATGACACAAAACCTTCACTTAAATCGTCTCCAATCATTGTGTTTTCAAAGCAGGAATCAAGCAAATCCAAGCTCCTTTAGGCTGTGTTCAGATGCCAAAGTGAATTGAACTGTGAACAAGCAGTTTAATCAAATGTACATCAGATCATCTCCACATTAGGAGCCCATGGTATCCATGCTACATGAGCAATGCAATGCAGGTCATGTGAAATGGACCCAAAGAAGAAATATGAAAGAAAGCCATTCTACGTATCAACTAAAGAAGTCCTAAGCAAATTGCACATCACTTGAATGTAGGGATGTAAACGGGCTGCACAACAAGTTTTATGGGAATAGAAAAAAAAAAAAAAAAAAAAAAAAAAAAAAAAAAAAAAAAAAAGAATAATCTAACTAGAGACAGAAGCTAAATGTTCAAAACAAAAATAAAAATAATCCATGCACACACATATACAGATTAAATCGGTCAAGTATTTCTTTCTCCAAACTTTCAAAATGAATTAAATGGATTTATTAACAGCCATATTAACAAAGCTGGGAAGACTAGCTGCTCCAATTCAATGTCTATATGAAATGAAAGCCGACCAATTAAAATTCACAAACTACAAAGTAAAATAACAATGTGGTCCAATAGAATTATACCTCTCTGAATATGAGGTTTACTTCACAGAAGTGGTCCAATAGATCATATGCAACTAGGATGCTCTGGTCCTTAAAAGAGCTGCTCTACCTGCAGGAGAATGGAGGGTTCAGTGTGCTTTACAAGACAGCAGTAAAGGTTTATATGGTAAAGAGATTTTAAAGATAGAGAAGAAGAAATAATCAAGTTATAAATAAATAATGAAATAAATAATGAAATAGATGAAAAAACAGAGAGAAAAAATGCCCCTAGCAGATCAAAAGGTCATATACTACATGGAAAGTGATAGAAAAATTAATTATTATAAAAAATAAAACATACAGAAAACATCCATTGCCAATCCTTCTAGATGCCTAAAGCCAAGAACACGAACTCAAACATGACTCCCTTTCCTGAACTTTTTATCCAGCTTGTAGACTTCCTCATTAGCCACATCAGATATCTGTGACGTACGAAAGAAGAATCTTCACATTTTCAGCCTGGGTTGCAACAACAACAACACCGGAAGGATCTTTAAATATGAACCAATCACAAAAAAAAAAAAAAAAAGCAACGCCTTCATCAGTAAATTAAGAAAAGCTAGAGAGGAAATAAATCAAAATTAATTCATGATTTGGTATCTAAATTTACGTTTGCAGGTGCATTTGGATGCTCAAATGAATTGATCTGCAATAACTCAATCCAGTGGAGTGTCCATCTAGTTGGTCGTCTCCATAGATGGTTAGCTTGTTTAGAAAATCGACTGCATGAGCAATCCTAGTCATCAGGGCATTGTGTTGAGTACTGCTCATAAGCACTTCCTAGCCATATGCATTGACAAATCCACCCTTAAATCCCAAAATTCCTATTTTGGACAATCCACCCTAAAATCCCCAAATTCCTATTTTGGACAATCCACCCAAATCCCCAAATTCCTATTTTGGACAATCCACCCTAAAATCCCCAAATCTCTAAATCGGCGTTGAGATTGAGAGAGAGAGAGAGAGAGAGAGAGAGAGAGAGAGAGATAGAGTGAGAAATACCTCAACCGAGCTTCAGAGAGAGAGAGAGAGGGCGTGCGTGGGTAGGGCTTCGGCAACAAGAGCGTGGGTGGAGAGAGAGAGAGAGAGAGAGAGAGAGAGAGAGAGAGAGAGAGAGAGAGAAAGCGAGAGGGAGAGCGGAAGAGAGATCGAGAGGGAGAGCGGGAAGAGAGATCGAGAGAGAGCGGGAAGAGAGAGGAGGGAGAGATCCAGAGGAAGAGAGAGAGAGAGAGAGAGAGAGAGACTGGAGTAGGTACGAGAGAGGGAGAGGAGAGGAGAGGAGAGGAGAGGAGTTAGGGCATTTCAACTTTAGTAATGCTCACTAGTGCACGTGCGAACCTTTGTATACGTGTCATGAGTGTCTAATCCGAACGGTCCATGTGATGTGGCATCCCATGAAACTTACATGGACCAATTTTCACCCTGATACAATACTCTAGTGAACCATAGGAAAGAGAGACGCAAATCAAGGGGGGAAGCAATTTTCTTTTTCCATGGCCACAAAAGTTTTGGATCAATGTAAAAGTCAGGCCCTAGGGATTTAATGGGATTCTACATCATGTGGACCGTTCAGATTTTGGACTCACATCACATATGATGAGTCACTAAAAAGTTCACACGAGTTCGGTGCGAACTGCGCGCAGCCGAGCATTTGCGTAGAAATCGGATTGCGTACTGAGTTACTCAGTACGCTCTTATCGTACTGCGTAAACTCAGTTGGCCCATCTGGAATGTATGTATTCTATCCACGCCGTCCATTCGTTTTTCCATATAATTTAATGGGTTGATCCAAAAATTGAAGCATATCCAAAGATCAAGTGGATCATACCACAGGAAACAGCGGGGCAAATGATTTCCACCGTTGAAACATTTCTAGGCCCCACAGTGATGCTTATTTGTCATCCAAACTTTTCATAAGATCTTACAGACATGGATGAAGGGAAAAAACAAATATAAGCTTGATCCAAAACTTCTGTGGTCCCCAAGAAGTTTTCAACAGTAGACGTTCCATTCAACTTTTTCCTGTGGTGTAATCCATTTGAAAATTGTATATGCTTCAATTTTTGTCTCAAGAGCTAAAATTATCTGTTAAAATGGATGAACGGAGTGGATTAAATACATAGATCATGGTGGATTTCACAGAGTTTGGTCAGTACCCTAAGCGTAGTGAGTTACTACGCAATCCGCTTCAGCCTACAAGTAGAAAACTTACCGAGAAAACTTCGTGGGGTCCACCGTGTATGCTTGGGGTTTATCCACTCCATCCATCTATTTTACCGCATGATTTTAGAGCATGAGCCAGAATATGAGGCTGATCCAAAGTTCGAGTAGACCCCACCAAAGAAAACAATGTGGATTGAACGCCTACCATTAAAAACTTCTTTGGGCCATGGAAGTTTTCAATCACTAACCCACTCTTTCTATGGTGGGGTCCACTTGAAATTTGGATCTGCCCCATCATTCAGATGCACCATTCCATGGTGGGCAATGGGCTTAAAAATAAAGTCAATCCAAGACTTGGATGGGCCACACCACATACTACGGTTGAGAGGGGTTACCCTCCCATTAAAACATTCATAATCATATATTGGGCCCACCTAGATGTGATTCACATATCCAGCCAATTCATTATGTGTGTCCCACTTAGATGAGGGGTCAGGCAAGTTTCAGCTGCATACAAAACTCATGTGGGCCCCACCAAGTGCATTTTTATGTTTTAGGATGTCTTCACATAGTTTTAGATGCTATGGCCCACTTGAGTTTCGCATACGGCTGATTTTTAGGATATCCCATTACCTAAAGAGGACACATCAAATGCACGGTATTGATGTTCTACACACATCATGATGTGGCCCACTGTGATGTTTTTTTTTAGATATGAACAAGTCATATAAGTTAACAAATACATGGATGGAGGAAAACACATAAAACTTAAGTAGCCCATAAGAAATTTATAATGGTAGGTGTTCGATTTAGAAATCTGATCCATTCACTCTATTATACTAATCAAGAGCTTTGATTTGACTAGTTACTTGCCTCGGTCAGGCTTCAGATGAGAAAGATATTGGGCGAAAGATATTTGACTGACAAGATTGATCAACCATATGATGGGCCATATCTTGCGATCCAACTTCAGATTTTAGTGAAATGTAATCTAAACATTTGAAGTTATATCTACTCTTTAATTTGGACCGATCAGATTGTCCAAAATCAGTTTAAATCTAGACAAATTGATCATGCCCATTTAAAGAGTGTTTTAGATTGATCTAATTCATTTAAGATTCTATTGAGACGATTTTCGTTCTCTATCCTAATTAGCACATTTTGAACATATCTGACCGTTCAGATCAACCTTAGGATGGCCTGATCATAGAATCTATCACTCTCATCATTACAAGTTATTGTTGCAATTACACTTCATTATACTTGGGTTATCATTTTTTCAGCAGTGAACGTTTCTATAAACGGTTAGAGATTCAATTAGTGGATGTCCCTGGTAATTTAGTTTAAAAAAATCATAATTTTCCACATATAAATATCAATTTCTTTGTAAAAATCTCATTGTTTTTCAAAATATCCATTTTTTAAATCTTAATTTTGTTTTCCAAAATTTTTAACAAAATCTTATTTTTGTTATCAAACTTTTTGAATTTTTTGTTTCAAAATATAAATTCTGAATTTTTATTTTCAAAATCTCAAAATTTCCCAAAATCTGATTCTTTTTATCAAACTTTAATATTTATTCAAATTCTCAAAATTTTCAAGATATCATGTTTTTTTTTTTTTTTTTGTCAAAAGCACCAAATTTTTTTCAACTTTTCAATTATCTTTTTCAAAATGATAATTTTTTGTAAAAATCTCACCATTTTTTTTTAATATGTCAATATTTCTCAAACATTTTTATTTCATAATTTGTTTCAACTACTCAATTTTCCTTTTCAAAATGTCAGTTTTTTGTCAAAATCTCGAGTTTTCAATCTCATTTTTTATCTTCAAAATTTATATTTGCATTCAATCAATTGTTAAAAAATTCAATTCATTTGATATAAAAACAAAATAAAAAAATTCTTTGCATTCAATCAATTGTTAAAAAATAATCTTAGATACAAATATGTACAACTAAACCACCGAAATTCTATTAAAAAATAATTCTTAGACTAGGGAAAAAAAAAAAAAACATAATTTTCCACCATATTCTAAAAAAATTGAAAAAAAAATAAATGTTTTAGGCAAAAGTCCTTTTTACGACGGACAGCGATCCGTCGCAAAAGCAACTAAAAAACTACCTGAATTGCTATTTTAAGGCGGGAATTTGGAAATGAGTCGCAAATAAAAATTTGCAACGGATTTAATCTGTCGCTATTTTACGACCGACCAAAATCCGTCGTAAATCAGATTTTAGCGACGGATTTTGTCCGTCACTAAATTCTGTGAGATTTCGACAACGGATTTTTGAGAGGATTGGCAACAAACTTTCCATTAGCGACGGATTAAATCTGTCGTTAAACCAAGCGATTTTTGCGACAAACAAAGTCCGTTGCAAAAATCCGTCGCAAAATCGCAATTTTGGCGTAGTGGCATGCTGTTAGTCAGCCTAGCAGCAACCGAAAGTTTCTGTTTTTAGGAACCACCATAAGCGCACTTGTTTTCACCAAAAACTGTGCACATGCATTCGTGCATCATGGTGCAGGAAAGACAATTTTGGTCGGATCCTTGTCATGGACACGATGGACTGCTCAGATTTCTTGTACGGGTTGATAGTGGCCCAATTTGGATCAACTGCCTGCTGTCCACTCATATCTTAGTTTTTTTTTCCGCTCGAATTTGTGTGCTCATACGTTAGCAATAACTATAAATTCCAATAGGGTTTTAGTCAGATTTGTCTGCCCTTCCAGATGGACGGTTTGGATTATCCAAACAAGGTTAGATGGTGGCCCACTAATTAAAACAGTGGACAGTTGTCCGATCAAGCTGCGCTTGTTGAAAAACACGTGAGAAAGAGAAAACCTCTCTGTTTCAGGTATTTACGAGTCAACACCCGTTTAACTGAAACAACTGGTTCGATGTTTCGCGGGTGTTCATGGGTTTGCACGTGCATCACACTAAGGTGGGGTTCATGGGTTTCATCTATGAAATCCACACCATCCAGCAGGTTTCACTAGCCTAATTAGGACTACCGGCCATATATGAGGTCGATCTAAGGCTAAGGTGGGCCACACTTTAAGGTTCTTGGGTTTTAACTGCGGATTTCCATCAAACCGCTGGTATGATTGTCTCCAATTTGATCACCAATGGTTATAAAGGTTCCTGATATAAATATATGAATTTTGACAATTGTTTTATCAATTAAGTGGTCGCATTGTGTGATCAAGTGGGAGGTCGATGGATAGGAAGCATTGTGGTGTTGATAAACGGTAGATATGATTATTTATGTCTCGAGATGGAATAAGGATGGTTCATTCTACCCCAATAGAGTGTCTGTAACACCCTGTACCTTCAGTATACAGGTGTTACTTCTTAAACCCACACTAAACTAAAACCAATTTGGGTTAATCGAGAACTTGAACTCGACATACACAGAATGGAGATTCCGATTGACGTTAAAAGCCATCCGACAGGGTCTCTAAGAGTCAGTACACGCCCTACAACAATCGGAAAGGTGAGGCTACTCGCACACTCTAAGGTTGAGGCCATTATGTTAGTTAATATTGTTGCAAAACATTTGTCACCTACACTTGAGGATTGGTCGGTAATAAATGAAGCCTTCATCATAACTAATACCCTATTTTAACCGTTGAAAAGGGTTATCAGGCCCACCTAATCAACGGATTGGGACATATGAGCCAATGATGGCCCAAAGATGTGTGCAAACGGGCCACCTAAGCCTCACCATCGATCCAAAGTGGGACAGGATCCTTGGGTAATGTTCCCCAATGCAAATGAACAGTGTAGATCATGGTAGTAACATTATGGTGGGCCCTTACACTATGCATGTGCACTGAGTGTGCTTGTGCACGTGGTCACCAAAGCTATTGGCTCGGTCAAACCGTCATGGACCGAGCACATCCCAAATATCTTCCCGCCATCATCTCTCCCTGTTTAAACCGACCCACTTCAAGCTCCTAGGTGACCCACCACGGTACTTTCCTTTGCACCTTTCAAATCCCTCATGGGACCCGCACGATCATAACGGCATAGCCGTTTGATCATCTGAATTCGAACGAAGGAGATCGAACCCCACCGTCCAATCCATGCTAAAGACGGCCCGGCCACAGCCTGTGGAAGGACTGAGAGAGGGAACCGCCTTCCTCTTTGATGGGTAAATCTCAGCCGTCTAAGGAGAGGGCAAATCTTAGCCGTTTCTTTGTCTCTCTCTCTCTATAAATGGGCACTGTAGCCATGAGAGAAATCCATGAGAGTAGGAAGGAAAAAAAAAAAAAAAAAACAGAGTGGAAAACCGGCGTCCACCCATCCAAGGTGATCACCTCCTTTCATTTCTTTCTTTCTGTTTGGTTAGAATAAATGCCTCAGGATCGTTTGCTTCATGCTGGAAGCTAGCCAAGCAATGGCCATGCTTTTGGATGAGAAACAGACCCTCTGAACCACTGTGTTAATAAAACCTGTCGAGCCTCTGTTTTTGGCTGGGACCGACCAAACTATGGTCGGGTCTCAGGCAAACATATGGCCTAAATACTGGCCATAGATGGGCTGGGTTCACAAGCTAAAGACCGTCGACTAATGGCGGAATCTCAGACTGATAAAGGAGCCTAAAAGCCACGGTCGTATGGTTGGCCAAACAAAGCTCTGTTTTGAGCTAAGATCAGGCCTTGAGCAGGCATGCATGGGCTTAAGAAATCGGCCGTGTTCAGGGCCATGATCATGGGTCGGAATCGGACCTCAGGAAGGGCCAGTTCGAGTATAAACTCGGGGGACTGATGTTGTCTCTATTGCTGAGGGATGAGCACACAGTGCTGGGCTCGAACGGGCATGCTGCTCAGACGTAGCTATCAGCCAGTCGGAAGTCAAAACTGCTGATGGGCCTCACCGAGCTGCAGATCCCACTTAGGATTCAAATCTCAGTGGCTACATCACATACAGCAGTGGGCTCCAACTGCTGTACACTGTCTAAAGACAGCTCCCAAGTCATGCAGGAAAGGAACCTGCTTCACGTGAAGCACTGGTGGGCTGCGTCATTCACAGGCCCTGCATAAATGCAGGTGGGCCTCACCCATTGTTAGTGGGCCAACTCTGACCGTGAGCCCTGCGATGACCATGGGCCCCACCAAACGATGGTGGGTTACTCTAGCGTCAGGTCACCATGGGCCGTGTAAATTTGGACCGTCCATAAGAGACACGACATCCAGAAAAAGCTCCTTGGCTGGACGTTCTCTAATGACGTCCAGCACCAGGCATTACTAGAAAGTAAGGAAGAAGGCTATGGTATTTTTTAGAATGATTTTATATACATAGGGGTGCATGCATGTGACTGCATACGTGGTATCCCCATGCAGGACCCACATTGATATGTCTTGATATACATATAAATACATATGTATCATGTACATGTAATGGCCCTACGTGGGACCAAAATGGCTTGTAGAAGCCCATCTACACCGTCCGGAAGACTTGGACGGTGGCTGCCTGACGCATCAATGGTCCATGCATATGTGTGCATATTACATAAGAAATACTATATACGTGCGCTGTATTGCATGGGGTATATGTATTTATGATACATAGATGGATGCAAACGTGGTGGGCCTCACATGGGGGCCACACATGAAGTAAATTGAAGGTGCATGCATACACCAGAGAAAGTGCAAATTATAACATGACTGTTCACATAAGCCACGTACAAAAAGTTGAGATCTTATCACACCTGGTGAGTCTCGAATATCTGGACGGTCCACACGGTGCAGAACCCCATAAAAACCCTTGGTTTCAAATTTCACTTTAAACTGAAACTTCGGTGGGCCATGAAGGATGTAAACAATTTCTTCCTTTGATTAGGAATCCTCCTTGCCATGGTCCACTGGAATCTTAGATCAAGGTTAAAGTTCACCTTCTAAGGTTTCTTGGGATTTCATATCTCATGGACCGTTTTGATTGGACACCCAGGGTTACATAGGACCCACACATTTGAAAACCCGCACGTAAAGTAAATTAATGGTGCATCATGCACAGATAGTACAAATCATATCCACGTAAACCTCATGCAAAGAAAAAAAAAAAGGTGAGATCTCATCATACCTGATGAGTCTTGAAGATCCGAATGGTCCACTTAGAGCAGGACCTCAGAAAATCCCCTGGTGCCAATTTTCATTTGGAACCAAAACTTGGGTGGGCCACGATTAATGCAAATAGTTTCTTCTTTTGAACTACATTTATCTTTTCTATGGCCCACCAGAACCTCAGATTAGGGTGAAATTCACTCCTTAAGGTTCCTCGGGATTCTACACCTTATGGACCGTTCGGATTCGACACTCAGGCTCACATGTGTAAAGGTGTATACGTGCATAGGTGCATGGGTGGCCCTGCCTCATGTATTCATGCATGGTGAGTAGGGGTGTACACAAACTAAGCCAGCCCGATTAGCCCGCTCGACCCGGCCCGAAAAAGCTCGACTCGGCCTGACCCGGAACTGAGTTCCGGGTCAGGACGGGTCAATTTTCAAAGCCCGTTTTGAGTTCAAGCCGAGTTCGGATCTGACCCGATTCGGCCGGACTCGGCCCGAAGCCCGACTCGGCCCGACCCGACTCGGCCCGACCCAACCCTACCGAAAAAATTTGCATTATTGCATGCATTGAGTAGTGATTTTCCACACATACAAACTTGACTTTAGAAGTTCTTAAAAATGCGAACTGTATAGTCATAACTGAATTTAAAAAAAAAAAAGTGGACAAGCTAGATGGGCACTAAAATTACCATATGAATTTTTTTTTTTGAATATTTCCTCATTTAGGATATTCATGCATATCTTTTGGAAATAGATCCATCTAAGCTTAATTAAAATTTCAATGAAGAAGTAAAAAAAAGACTTTAGAAAAATTCAAGGAAGAAGACTTGATTGCAAGCACATCTATGTTGACCTTTATATAAGAAGATTTCATTAAGATCTTTGAAGGTTATAAAACCTCTAAGGAAATAATAGAGAATTACTTAGGCCAAGGATTTTAGTAGTTAATGACAATGAAATTCTTGAGCACATGCAAGTGTCATTTATTTTGAATAGTTTACAACTTCATAAAAAATAGTTGTGATAGTCCTAGGTTGAAAGCAAAATTCTTAAACCTAACCAACCTTTCTCTTCAACTAGCTTTGGCAAGGAGTTTATTATCGTGGAACATGTATGACATCCGAACTATCCAACGGGTGCATCCTACAACCATGATTATACGACTCAAAAGTGAGGTCTATCCAATTATATGGCACACACCTTAGAAATTTGTGTAGATCACTCAAAAGTAAGGTTCGAAACTGGCCCGAACTCAGGTTCGAAACTGGCCCGAACTTGAAGGTTCGAAACTGGCCCGAACTCGGCCCGAACTCGCCTCGGGCCCGGTTCGAACTGGAGATGTTGGCCCGGTCCGGCTCGGACCTGGTGCGGCTGTTGAACGGGCCTGGACGGGCTGAGGCCAGTTCGACTCGGCCCGACCCATGTACACCCCTAATGGTGAGTCCTGCATGCGTAAGACCCACCTCGTACGTATGTTGAATGTGGGCCGTCCAAGGTCTGGACGTAGTCCACCTTAGGCATATCCAGACCGTCCATCCATTTGGTTGGTGGACCACACGTGTGGGCCCCACATCGATGTACATATCTCGTATGTATGGGCCCATGTGGAACCCATGCATGTGTGAAGCCATGTTATTTTACGTACATTAAAAATGTACCATTTGCTAGGGTTATAATATACCATATAATGCCAATATGATATACATGATGTATACGTTGGTGTATTAGACGATATATCTATAAGGTATATAATGTATACATATATACCATATAATATTCACCACGTATACATAGATATACTAGGCAATGTATATATCATATATATAGTGTGCAAGCTCCTCTCTAGGGTGGTGGCCACATATGGGGCCCCACCACGAGGTAAATATTTATTTACACGGTCTGTGCAATGAATTTCACCAACTAAATAAAGTATATGTTGAGCCCACCTATTAGGACAAATACCGTCAAGCCTACACTCCTCTCAAATAAGCGTCCAAACCATTGTAATTGAGGTCATTCAACTAACCATGGCATCCTAAGATCGTAGGATTTATCAGCTAATGCCAAAGATAATTTCCAGGAATCTGTTCAAGTGACGCAGAGACTCTAGCTTCTCAAGAGGGCTCACACCCAAGGACACCCTACAACGTATCTGGTGATGATTTCTTCCCCTTAAGCTTTCCACCCTTAACTAGACCAGAAATGACAATTTTATTAATGTAGATAGCTAGCTAGACTAATGATAAACTGTGTGTAGAAATAAACTATATTCACTTGATTTATCTGCTAAACATGATAATTCCCATGCTTACTATTGTTTAGATTCTTGAACTGCCTTGGTAAATAATCTAGTCAATTAATCATGTATATTTAAGTATTGTATATTGATAGGAATACATGTGTCGTTCTTTATTCTCCTTTCATATTGTAATATATGCTGCTATGACACACATATTGCTAAAATCTCTCCACGGGAAGTCCTAGTAAATGAGAGTCCGTACTTGGGGTGTAACTAGATTGATTGTGACATAAGTAGACCCCTGACATGGAGGTTTTAGTTGTGGTACTTGATTATGCGGTTTACCATCTATGTATGGTTTCACCTAACTGACTGGCGGTGAATCTCATAACCCTTTCAAATACCGTCGTTTACCCATTTTTAAATCATTCATGCCGACATGTTTAAATTGTCACTTTTGGTAGTTTCAACATTTCACCCCTAATCGGCATTGGTGGTAGCCTCGTTATGTTAAATTGATTGACCACATGTTAGTGGGTGCTACACATACCCTAAGACGGTAGTCTCATGGGCCGGGGATGGTAGTAATGGGACACTATGCCCGAGCCGTCGGCCTACGCTGGGCCATGTGCTCCCCGTAGTGACCGTGAGCTTACTTAAATTGGCTGATTGCAAATAGACTAATAATGGGCTGACAAGTCATGCATATATAGCATATTTCGATGACTTGGATCACTCTGCCCTGTGATTACGCTAAATGTTGTGCTTGTGACCAGTCATTCGACTGTGATATTGACTTGGATCACTCTGCCCTGCGATTACGCTGAATGTTGCGCTGATGACCAGTCTTATCCCTGGGTGACGACCCCCATGTCCGTCTGGATGTTTTTCCCGGGACATAGGCCATCTGGACGTTTTACCCGGGCCGATAATTGCATTCATACATCCATGCATTTTAAAAAAAAAAAGACTACATCTACTGTGATTTTGATTATCTGTATGCTTTTATGTTATTCCTTGTTTAGGGCGGCAGTGTGTAATCTTAGCGGGAGATCACACTGAGTTGGCCACTCATTCATCAATATTCAACCGTATAAAGGACACAGGGATAGAGGGAGTTGCGGAGGAGCCGGGGACGACGGAGGTCGAGGAGGAGGCTTACAACGAGGTGCCGTACCAGGAAGCAGCTGCCTATTTTGGATTAAATCAGTAGTTTTCTTGCTTATTAACATTTCAACTCATCTTAAGAATTTAGGCTTTGTATATGGGCCCCAGCTGAGTGGCCCAAGATATTATTACTGTTGGGTTTTATCTATACTACGCTTGGTTCCGTTAATCACACTTTGATTTGAGTTGATTATCCTCTTGCTTATCAGTTAACACCTGGGTTTTCAAGAGACGAGTGATATACTCGGGTCTCGAAAACCGGGGCATTACAGTGTCACTCTTTGTTTTGTCTAGGTTGTGATTTCAGCAATGGGTCCTTGTGAACAGATTATCCAACTTTTGGTAAGGATGATTATGTGATGGTATATCTTGAAAATCAACCGATAAATGGTATGATCGATGGATGGGAACTATTCTTGATGGTTAGATTGATGCATGGTAGATTTTACATGTTGACCTCGAGGTATTTAAGTGGGATATCACATGCCTTAACATCTGAATTTGAATCGTGGGTCGACTAGTCAGTGATGGTGTAATCTTATGTTGAGAAATAAGGGGTCAATCAAGGGTGGATTGTGAGTAATCAAGCATCGTGTAAGTTATAGGTTGGGTGTGCTAACGTATGTTCATACTATATTTGATTTTAATGATAACACCTGAGTATAGAAAAGTACAGGGTGTACAATCATGGTGGCTATAGCCACACGTTAGAAGAGAGTGGGTTTTTAAACCCGACATCTGGTATTAGAGCTTCACCGATCCTTGGGCCTCATATCAGCAGCAACATTAGAAACTGTTGCTGTAACACGTCTATGAGAAGCGCCATCAACATCTGTGAGAAGCTTATGATTCTTGGGCATCATCAACTTAAAATGTGCCCTCTTTCAACCTGCAGAAATTTTATTGCAACAGCAATAACATTGCCATCTGTTAGCAACATCACACATCTCTGTGTTGTCCATGTTTTTTGTTTAAGAAAGTCATTAGATCCAACGACTCTGGATCATTCTCATCATATCAGCAGGAAGGTTGAACGTTATCTGAATTTTTCTGGAGCATCACAAGCTGTCCTTAGCTATCCATTGTAAATCAACCATCCATTTTTGCCCACCCTATATTAGCAGCAAATTGCTACGCCTGTGGCAGCCCTTTCAACGTCACCAATCCAACAAAGAGAAAAAATTTAATTAAAGCAACAACGTGCTGCTAATCCGCACCATCAGCAACGGCTACAACACCAAATGTGCAGCAGTCACAAGCAGAAATTTCACCCCATTTTTTGGCCTCCTACCTGTTGCAGAAATAGCAACATCACCACCACCAAGATGGCAAGAGCAATCCAGCCACAAATTCCCAAGTTGTCTAAGGAAAACTACGAAAACTGGTGCATACAAATGAAGGCCTTATTCAAATCTCAAGATCTTTGGGAGATCATTACCGATGAGTACGAAGAGCCTACAACGGAGTAAGAAGTCGCCTACACCACCAAACAAAAAGCCAATCTCAAGGATCAAAGAAAGAAAGATAAGAAGGCTCTTTTCCTCATCTATCAAGGGTTAGATGATTTCACCTTTGAACGGATCACCGAAGTGACATCATGCAAGCAAGCATGGGAGAGCCTTAGCACCATCTTTAAGGGTGTTGATCGTGTTATAAGGGTTCGGCTTTAAACCCTTAGAGCTGAGTTTGAAGTGACTGACATGAAGGAAGGTAAAAATATTGACAATTATTTTTCGCGATTGCTTGTAATTGTCAATAACCTAAAAAATAAATAGTGAGAAGATTGAAGATGTCCGGGTTATTGAAAAGATACTTTGATCCCTCACAACCAAGTTTGACTATTTGGTTGTAGTGATCGAAGAATCAAAGGATATTGAAAAACTCTCCATTGAGGAGCTGATGGGTCGTTGCAAGTTCATGAGCAACGAATGCAGAAGAATGCCAATTCCATAGCAATGAACCAAGCTTTGGAGTTAAGATTGACTCCGAATGATCAAAAGGGCGGACGTGGAAGTTCATAACATGGTGGACATCGCGCAAGAAGCAGAGGGCACAGATACCAACAAAGTCATGACCAAAACCGGTAGAAGAATACCAATTTCTGTGGAAGAGGAAATGGTAGAGGCAAATCAATGCGTGGACAAAGAAGTACAAAGAACATCCAGTGCTACAATTGCAACAAGCTTGGCCACTATGCATCTGATTGTTGGAGCAAGCCGGTGAATCAAAATGAGTGATCCAACTATGCTGAAGCATCAGGTCATGAACAAAAAAGCTTCACACTTCTCCTTGTACAAGAGAAAGGCAGTGATCAGCAGGATGTACGGTATCATAACACGGGTGCAAGCAATCACATGTGTGGTGATAAGAAACTCTTTGTGGAACTCACAGAAGGAGTTCATGGTGATGTAACATTTAGAGACTCATCAAAAACTCCAATAAGAGGTAAAGGTAAAATTAAAATTTACCAGAAAAATTGTGACCCACAATTAATCTCTAATGTGTATTATGTACCCAACATGAAAAACAACATACTTAGTCTCGGACAACTCCTCGAAAAAGGGTATATATTACACATGGAGAACTTAGTTATGTCATTGAAATATACACACAGGAGACTTGTGGCATAAGTCCAAATGGCGAAGAACAGAATGTTTCCGCTCCATATAAACACAAGGCTCGAGAAATATTTTTATGGAAGCGCAAATAATGATTCATGGAAGTGGCATCTTTAGTTTGGCCATTTAAATTTTAATGGCTTTAAACTCCTGTCCTCATCAAGCATGGTGCATGGTTTGCCTATTATTAAAGCTCCAAAACGTGTGTAAGGCGTGCACACTTGGCAAGCAATAAAGGAACTCATTTCCAAGTGAAGTGTCCCAAAGAGCAAATGAGCCACTACAACTAGTTCACACTAACATTTGTGGACCATTGGATCCACCCTCTCTTAGAGGTAACAAATATTTTCTAATCTTCATTGATGATTTTAGTAGAAAATTGTGGGTGTATTGTATTAAAGAAAAGTCTGCTATTTTTGTTGTCTTTAAAAGTTTCAAAGCTCGAGTTGAAAATGAAAGTAGTCATAAAATCAAGAACATATAGGAGTGGGGAGTACACCTCAAATGCATTTCGAGATTATTGTAGGGAACAAGGAATCAAGCAGCAACACATTGTAGTCTACACACCACAACAGAATGGAATTGCGGAACGAAAAAACCGCACCATCCTCAACATGACAAGGACCATGTTGAAAGAGAAAGGCCTATCGAAGAGCTTTTCGGGAGAGACAGTTGCATGTACTACATATCTGCTCAATCAGTGTCCTACTAAAAGTGTCAGATTTATGACACCACAGGAGGCATGGAGCAGCTACAAGCCAAGAGTAGCACACCTTAAAATCTTCGGGTGAGTTGCCTATGCTAAAGTTCCAGAAGCAAGAAGGAAAAAACTTAATAACCGTGGTGAGAAGTTTATCTTCATTGGCTACAGCGAGGAGTCAAAGGCATACAAGCTCTACAACCCACTAACCAATAAGCTGGTGGTGAGTAGAAATGTGGTGTTTTGTGAGGAAGAAGCTTGGAAATGGAACGAGAAAAATTCAGCCAAAGAAAAGCAGGTCGAGGTCGAAGAATACGAAGTAGAGAGACATGAGAACCAAGAGCAGACACCCACAATACCTTCAACTGAATCGTCTACACGCAGAAGTCCAAGAGTACGTTCCATCTCTCTTAGAAAAATTCCATCAAATCAAAATTCAGCCCGCACATCTTCATCTAACTCTCATTCACCTTTGGCTCCTATCAAAATGAGTAGCCTTAATGAGATCTACACCGAAACTAAGGAGGTAAATTTGTTCTGTCTATATGCAGATCATGAGCCTCTTACGTTCAAGGAGGCCATGAATGAAGAATGTTGGAAAACAACTATGGAAGAGGAAATCCGTGCTATCGAGAAGAATCACATGTGGGAGCTGACATCACTTCATAAAGGCCAGAAGACCATTAGTCTTAAATGGGTGTATAAAACAAGCAGAATGGCGATGGTACGATCGAAGGTATAAGGCAAGGCTCGTAACAAAAGGCTACAAACAGAAATACGAGGTAGACTATGAAGAAATTTTCACCCCCATTGCTCACCTTGACACTATAAGGATGATCATCTCCCCTGCAGCACATCACAGTTGGATGATCTACCAACCGGACGTAAAATCTGCATTTTTAAATGGAGTACTTGAGGAAGAATTCTATGTTGACCAGCCTGAAGGTTTTGTCATGCAAGAGAAGGAACATAAGGTGTATCGGTTGAAGAAAACTCTGTATGGGTTGAAGCAAGCCCCACAAGCTTGGAATGCATGTATCGACGGCTATCTTCAAGAGAATGGCTTTACCAAATGTCCAAATGAGCATGCGGTTTACATAAAAAAGAATACTCATGGTGATATGCTCATAGCTTGCCTATACGTTGATGATTTGTTGTTCATTGGAAACAGCCAAGCGATGTTTGAAGAATTCAAGTAAGTTATGTTCAAAGAGTTCGAGATGACTGATGGAGGCCTGATGTCATTCTTTTTAGGCATTGAAGTGAAGCAAAAATTTGGTGGCATTTACATATCCCAGAAGAAGTACACAAAGGAACTTCTTTAGAAGTTTCAGATGGTCGATTGTAAAGCCGTAAATACACCTATTACAACAAGCCTGAATCTCACAAAAGATGGAGAAGGAAGAAAAGTCAACTCAACCCTATTCAAGAGCCTAATCGGAAGTTTAAGGTACCTCACAATCACTAGGCTGGATATAGTCTACAGTGTTGGGCTTCTAAGCTAGTGTATGGAAGCGCTAAAAGAGTCACACTGGCTAGCTGCAAAACGAGTATTGAGGTATATCAAAGGGACTATTGAATTCGATCTCTTTTATCTGTATGATTATGAGGCGATGTTGTATGAATGCTCTGATAATGATTGGGGTGGTGACCAAGATGAAAGAAAAAGCACCACAGACTATGCTTTCTATCTTGGGTCGACCATATTCACATGGAATTCAAAGAAGCGGAGTTTGGTCGCCCTATCCACATGTGAAGCTGAGTACGTAGTAGCTTCATCCACTATATGTGAGGCAATCTGGCTAAGGAATCTGCTAAAGGAGCTGAAGCATCCACAGGAGGAATCCACTGTTATATACATGGACAACAAGTCGGCAATCGAGCTTGCCAAACATCCAATACAGCATAGAAGGAGCAAGCACATCAACACAAGATATCACTTCCTCAGCGATCAAGTAAAGTAGAAATTAGTAAAGTTGGAATACTGTCATACCACTGAACAAGTAGCATACATCTTCACCAAAGCATTGCCGACTAACACATTTAAGAGACTTAGTTCAATGCTCGGAATGAAGCTAGTTTTGATTTGAAGGAGAGTGTTGGAAACTGTGGATTCTTGCAAATCCAAAACCCTGTCAAGACTGTGTGAAGATTGCAACAGATTTATTTCTTAGATTTTTTCTATATTTAGCTGCCCCTAGAAACCATCTAGAGAGGGGTATTTTCAATCATTTCAGATGAGGTGAAAGCTTATAAAAAGGCATCCTTGTAATCGTTTTATTCATTCCAAGTTCAGCAATAAAATAACTTTTTTCCTCTCTTTCATTTTTCATTTTTCTATTTCATGGTGGTTGCAGCCACACATTAGAAGAGTGTGGGTTTTTAAACTCAACACACTTACACATGCCAAAGATTGGAGTTCGAAGCTCCACCATTCAACATCCTCAGCCCATGTGCCTTCATTACGACAATCAAGCTACTTTTCACATTGCCTACCAATCGCCGACTTGAGGATATCTTCCCTGAAACTTTTTGTTATGTTCATTTTTATCTTCTACTTGGCAAGTTGCATGTTATGGACCTCCGCACACTAACTTAAGGAGCATTAGAAATTATAGCTTGTATGTTGTATTTTTTTTCTTTATTTGTCGTATTTGATTTATTCTTTTAAATATAATTAGAATTTGATTAGAGATTTAGATCTTTTCCTTTCCTTATAAGTTCATTATATTATAATAACAAAAACATCAAATCAAGCAATTAGCCTCTTCATACCTTCTCATACTACAACAAAAGCAGGTAGAGCCAATGTTATAGGGTGCTAGTTTTCCGAAGCTAACTAAAATCAGGTGTAGGATAATGATCCCATATAAATACACTGCTAAAAAGCCCTAACCCTCATTTTCTCCCCTCCCGACTCTTTCCCTCTCACCGCCCCCAACGCTCTCTCTAACTCTCTCTTCACCCCGACTCTCTCTCTCTCTCTCTCTCTCTCTCTCTAAATGCGGCGGACATGTACCATCACCATCTCCACCTCTACTATCCCTTTATCAATCGACTCTCTCTCTCTCTCTCTCTCTCTCTCTCTCTCTCTATTTCCCCTTTTCCCTCTCTCAATCGATTATCTCTCTTTGTTTCCCCTTTCTCAATCCACCTCTGCTTCTCTAGGGTTTGTATCTCTCTCTCTCTCTCTCTCTCTCTCTCTCTCTCTCTCTCTCTCTCTATTTATCTTTTGCAGACCAGATTTAGGTTTTTCTCTCTCGATCTTTCCAAAACGGAATTGGATTTTTCTCTCAAGTTACAACAAATTTTCGACGCAGATCTAGGGTTTTCTCTTGAACAATTAGCAGATTATCTACGACTACATCTAGTCATAAGGTAATTGCAGCTATTTCCTACACAAATTATCTAAAATTGCATTGATAGGACTATTTGGTAAAGATCTCTATGTTGCTATTTGTTTTTGGACTCTCTTTTATCGATCCTTTTTTTTTTTTTTGAGTGTCATGATCCCCAAAAGATGTATAAGATGTAGGTTTGGTTTGTCAATATAATCAAGCAGAGTTTCCTTCTAAGGAAGCTATTTGTTTTCTTGAGTGTTGTTATCATGTATTTTAGATCATTGTTTGGTGATCTGGATCATTGGTCTGATGTGGCCCATGGAACATTCCTCTTTTAAGCCCCCCAGACTTTCTTTCTTTTTTTTTTTTTTTAAGAAAGGCGAACATTTTCCACCAAAATTTCATTGAGCCCCCCAGACTAACATTGGTCATTTTTCCATCGAATGAGGGGGTTCTACATCTGAGTTCCAATGGGGATATTAAGGGGGACTTGCCAGTGGATATGTAGGACGTTTTCCATGTGGTCTTCTTTTGAAGTACATGCATTTTCAAGTATATATGCAGATGCATTTTTTTATTGCAAGTTTGAGTTGAGTTGAATGACAATTCTGTGGGTAGATGGGAATTGTTTTCTCTGTGAACACTAGACATTATTAGGACTTTATAAGTAGAACTCTAAACTCTGAACTCTGCTTTGTACAACATATTACAAGAAAACCCACTTTTACAGATGAAAATATTCATCACTAAAGGCACATTTTTCGTAGGTAAAAAGTTTTACCGATGAAATTTTTCATCGGTAAAAGAACGAGGGTAAAGGCTTTTACTGACGAAAATTTGTATCGTCTGCAATGGCAAGACTTTTACTGATGAATTTTTCCGTCGGTAAAAAATAAGTAAAAAACTTTTACCAATGATTTGGAGTGTAAATAGTTCACGATACTTTTAACTACGAAAATTTTCGTAGGTAAAAACTGGTAAATATATTTACAAACATTTTACCTACGGTACGAACTTTTGCCTACGAAATTTTTTGTAGGTAAAAATGTGTTGAATCTTTCTTTTACCTACAAAATTATTTGTAGGTAAAAACGTAAATGAGACTTTTACCTACGAAAGTATTCGTAAGTAAAAAAACATGGATGAAACTTATAAAAAGCATGGATGAGACGTTTACCTACGAAATATTTCGTAGGTAAAAACGTGGATGAAACTTTTACCCACGAAAGGTTTCATAGGTAAAAATGTGGTTGAATCTTTTACCCACGAACATTTTCATAGGTAAAAAATGCGGATGAAACTTTTACCTACAAAATATGTCGTAAGTAAAAGTCTCTTTTTTTTTCAATATTCGGGCAAAAATTCCTGATGTACACCTGTTACAATATATTTCATCATATTTTTCATGATATACACCTGTTATAATATATTTCATCATATTCACATTCACATCCATCTAAACAGAAAATACGTACATCCATCTAAACACAAAATACGTACATCCATCCAGACATAAACTACATCCATCCAAACACAAACAATCTTATCCACATCACATTCATCTACACATAAATACATATGAGTTTAACATCATAAATAAAATACAAAAAATTATTCATAGCCTATTTCCTGGTGGGGCTCACAAAATTCAGTGTGGTCAACACATCGCTGAGGTTAGTGTTCACACACACCTAGGTCCTTACTCATGCCTTAATGGTAAATTCAAAATAGTTTCAATAAAAGGTCACGAGTTCAAGTACCCATTGTGGCCATAAGCAACTCTAGTGTGTAAGTGTGTGTTAAAAGAAAAAAGAAAGAAAATATTGATTTATCTTTTGGGTTGAGCCTAATGGTACTTGGTGATTTCTCATCAAGTAGAAATTATTATTAGCTATTTTTAAAAAGGTGAGATTAGGCCACTTATAATTATATTAACATGATAAAATGTTGTACGTATATTTGAGCAAACACCACAAAATAAACAATTCTATGCAAAAAAAAAAAAAAAAAACAAATGAAAGAGAGAGAGAGAGAGAGAGAGAGAGAGAGAGAGAGAGAGAGAGAACATATGAGAGGTGATCCTTATCTCCTTTAATGGATCCAAGCTACATGTGCCCTACCCAACTTCCTATAAGGAGAAGTTATATGGGTCTTGGAATAATGTTGGTGACAAATCCACCTTGTCTATTAATATTATCATATTGTGTTAGGGCATGACTCTAAAAATGAGATAATTAATCCAAATCTCAAATAATCTATGTTATAAGAGATAGTGGAGATGGAAATAGATGCATTGTGATGCTTGAGTTCGAGTATGCTTGCCAACAATGCAAGATTTTCTTGTTTGTTGCCATGTGATTAGGCTACATTATTATATACTATGTTTGATGCAACAATGCTGGCAACGTTAATGATGACTAGGACTTGCAGTGACTGCAAGAAAACGAGAAATTTCTATTTGTATCAATGGTAAGCAGAGAATCTAGATTCGTGATGCTTATATGTCATCCAAATTATTTATAAAGTCATTACCACTAAAATAAACTGAAAAAACACAACAGTTTGCTAATCCTAAACTCTTATATCCCAAAGAAGGTTTGAATGTAGGCATTCAATTTCTATTCTTATTTGTCATGTGATTCACTTGAGTATGGATTTACTTCATTTTTTGGCACATGTCCTAACATAAGCTTATAATATTGAAAGACAATGAATTTCTCAAGAATATCAGAGTGAGCCCCACCTAGATTCCACCTTGGCGGGGAACACATGCAATTCAAATCCCCCTCTAACCACCTTCCATGCCTACGAAAGAGGATAAAAATCATCATAATTTCGACCAGAATATTTGGGCCATTTTACATGTCTGGTCCATTCACTGTATTTTACTGATCATTACCCTCAATTTGACTAGTTACTCGCCCTGATCATGCTACATATGAGAAAGATATTGGGCAAACAAGATTGATCAACAATTTGAGTGAATTTTGATTTAAACATCTGAAGTTATTTACTCTTCAATCTGGACTGATCAGATTGTCCAAAAACGGTTAAAGGTTGTTCATAATATCAGAAATATATGAATGAATAGAAAACACAAACATCAGCTTGATCCAAAACTTCTATGGCCTCCAAGAAATTTTAAATCATAGAGGTTCAATCACACTATTTCCTGTGGTGTGGTCCACTTGAGCTTTGGATATGCTTCCTTTTTGTTCTTTAGACCTCAAATTATCTGTTAACATGGATGAACAGAGTGGATAAAATAAATAAATAACGGTGGACCCCACAGAGTTTACTCTGGTAAGGGTAACGTGTAACTCACCTAAATGTAGTGGAGAGGGGTTTCCTTAAAACATTCATAATCATATATTGGGTCTGCCTAAATGTAATTCACATATCCAACCCACTCATTATGTGTGTCCCACTTGGATGAGGGGTCAGACCAATTTTTAGCGGCATCCAAAACTCATGTGGCCCCACCAAGTGCTTTTATATTTTTAGGTTGTCTTCACATAGTTTTAGATGGTATGGCCTACTTGAGTTTCGTGATGGGGCCCACAAGACTTACTAACATCAATTCTTAGGTTCTCAAGAGGTCAGTAAGTTGGGTCACAATTTTGACCAGAATATTTGGCCCATTTTACATGTTTGGTTCATTCACTCTATTTTACTGATCAATACCCCCAATTTGACTAGTTACTCGCCTCAATCAGGCTACATATGAGAAAGATATTGGACATACCAAGATTGATAAACAATTTCAGTGAAATTTGATTTAAACATCTGAAGTTATTTACTCTTCAATTTGAATTGATTAGATTGTCCATAAACGATTAAAGGTTCAATAAGTGGATGTGCTTAATAATTTAGTAATTTTATTTTTCACTGATAAATTTCAATTTCCATTTAAAAATAATAATTTTTTTTTCAAAATGTATATTTTTTTACTCTTTTAACAAAATATCATTTTTATTATAAAATATTTCAAAAAAAAAATTTTAATACAAATTCTAAATTTTTATTTTCAAAATCTCAAAAAATTTCTCATATATTAAATTTTTTTCTCAAAAATTTCAAAATGCCGATTTTTTTTCTTCAAAAGCATCATTTTGTTCTCAAAAATTTTCTCAAACATTGTTAAAATTTTTAGACTTCCCAATATTCTTTTTCATGTGATATTACAAATCATTTAAATATTAATTTTTAATTATATATAAAAAAAATTCCACTCATATGATATAAAAACTATCTTAAAAATTATAACAATTTTACCGACGAAAATTTTTGTTGGTAAAAACATTATTATCGACGAAAAAAAACGAAATTTTATTTCATCGGTAAAAATATTATTCCCGACGGTTTTAGTTCGTCTGTAAAACTCTTACCGCAAAAGTTTTCAAAATAGCACGAAAATTTTCTAACTTCAAAATTATAACAGTTTTACCAACGAAAATTTTCGCTGGTAAAAACATTATTACCGACGAAAAAAAAATTCTTCGGTAAAAGTAGCGTTTTACCCACAAAATTTTTTTTTATCGGGAAAAAGATTATTCCCGACAGTTTTATTTCATCGGTAAAACTCTTACCGCATAAGTTTTCAAAATAGAGCGAAAATTTTCTATCTTAAAAATTGTAACAGTTTTACCGACAAAAATTTTCGTCGGTAAAAACATTATTCCCGACGGTTTTAATTCATTGGTAAAACTCTTACCGCGAAAGTTTTCAAAATAGTGCGAAAATTTTCTATCTTAAAACTTATAACAGTTTTACCTGCGAAAATTTTCGTCGGTAAAAACATTATTACCAACGGAAAAAAAAAAAAAAAAAATCGTTGGTAAAAGAATACTTCTCGAATTTTTTTTTTCAAAAATTCAAAACAACCATTAAAGACGAAAATTTTCATCAGTAAAGATGGCTTTTACCTACGAAATTATAATTTCATCGGTAAAAGTAAACTTTTCGAATTTTTTTTAATCAAAAATTCAAAACAGCCATTACCGACGAAAATTTTTGTCGGTAAAAAGGACTTTTACCTACGAAATTATAATTTCATCGGTAAAAGTATATTTTCGAATTTTATTTTTCAAAAATTCAAAACAGCCATTGCTGACAAAAAATTTTGTTGGAAAAAAGGACTTTTACCTACGAAATTATAATTTCATCGGTAAAAGTAAACTTTTCGATTTATTTTGTTTTCAAAAATTCAAAACGGCCATTACTAACGAAAATTTTCGTCAATAAAAAGGACTTACCTATGAAATTGTAATTTCGTCGGTAAAAGTAAATTTTTTGAATTTTTTTTTCAAAAATTCAAAACACCCATTACTAATGAAAATTTTCATCGGTAAAAAGGGCTTCTACCTATGAAATTATAATTTCGTTGGTAAAAGTAAATTTTCGAGATTTTTTTTCAAAAATTCAAAACAGCCATTGCCAACGAAAATTTTTGTCAGTAAAAAGGACTTTTACAGACGAAATTACTACTTTTACCGACGAAAATAATTTTTGTCAGTAAAAAGGATAAAAGTCCTTTTTACCGATGAAAAAAAATTTGTTGGTAAAAGTTTCGTCGGTAAAAAACATATTTCTTGTAGTGAGAACTAATTGTGCATTTCATAATGGCATTACATAAAACTTTGGTTGCACCAAGTAGCAAAGTCAGTTTTTTAAGAAAAATATCAAATGAGAACTATATGATCCAAGGGCCTTAGAAGAGTCTACAAAGGTGGAGCCAAGATTCAAATATCCAAAGTGTCTTGGTGTCGTGAAGCCTAACAAAAATGGACTGCTCCAAACACCTCCAAGGTGACATCAACCCTTCATGGCTTTTAACCAGACAGTAAATAATACAGCAACAGCCTACATTGAACTGAGAAAAACCAATAATTGGATGGGTACGATGTTCAATCTGGAGGTTTTTTTTTTTTTTTTTTTACTCCATGCTTAGTCTGCAGTGAGACCCATTGGGCTGACATCAAAATTAGCCAATGCAAGGCCTACCTCCTAGTTGTGATGTAACAAAATGAACAATTTGTCCGACCATTATCCAGTACAATTTGTATTGGGCACCTTATCTCCGGAATCCCAACATATTGTATTCTCTTCACACAAACACCCATAAAAAATCATATAAGGTTCTAGTGCAAATCCTATTTTCTTCTTAACCTTTTTATTTTATTTTTTTTTATTTTATTATCACACGCACACACGCCCCACGCACTCATGCCGTAGTGGGATTTCACCACCTATAGGTACTCCAACCCTGACCAGGTGTTGAAACTCCTGATAGTCTACCACCGGAGCAAGGGTAAAGACCCTCTTCTTAACCTTGAATGTACAGCAGTAAGGCCAAAATTCGTTAGTGGTACTTTTCTTTTGTGCACTGTTGCCCATCTGATGAGTGGACCGGTATAGCTATCTGGCCAGTACCTTGACAATGTGGGGTTGAGCTGATGGACAGCTTGGATCTCAGACATATGTGACATTTGGTGATGTGTTGGCACGTAGAGGAACTGCCATATATGGACATATTGGTTTAGCAAAGTTTTTCTATTGTTAGTAATGTAAGGATGTTTAGTAATAGCAAACCTCTGTTTTGTAAATGATCTTATTAAGCAATGTTGTCCAAGTCATAATTGTATCATTATTTCAGTGATGTTTTTTTTTTTTTTTTTTTTTACATCTTTTCTTTCTTTCCTTCTGTAGTTGTATAGTATGGAGTTACATGAATCTTCTACTTTTGATATTGTTTAAGTTGCTACTCCCTTTCCCCTTCTGGTAAATAAGGTTCATGGTCATAAAGCAGAGGGCTAGATACTTCTGTTGAGCTCGAAATCCTCACATGAAGATCATTTAGGCACCAAAAACTCTTCATTGATCACATTAATATTCAGTAACTTCAGTTTCTTGAAATACATTGTGTAGCTTCTGTAATTCTAATTAAGATAAGTTATTCAATCCTTACTTGATAATGGATTTTGATGGTTTCCAAAGTTCATTTGGAATTTATATATAAAAAATTATGTTTAATGGTATCATTAATAGAGTTGAATGTGGAACTGGATTCTTTTAGCTGAGACAATGCTTAGATTACAATTATACTACTACTACATGGGAAAGTCTTATGTGTTACTTACCAAGGAAAAGCCAATTTTCGCAAGAAAGAGTTCTCTCAGCTTTAGAGGATGCTGGCCTTTTTAGAACCTTGATCAAGGACAAAGTATGCTTTCTGATTGCATCTATCTTTAGTTTCTTTAAGTGCTTCAAGTATTTGGATTCTGACCTTGCATTTTCTTTCTGAACAATATATTCATCATTATTGAGTTTAACAATGCAGATTTGTAGTCAACATTTTGTGTTATAGTTGTATTTTTCTGGCATTGCATGAGTGGAAATCTGTAATTATTCTCTACCAAAATTTGTTATGCCATGTAGACCAATATTTGTTATGCCATGAAGTTGTATACAGTTGTTAGATTTAGCCAGTTTGGATTTCTGGAGCAGTTCCCTAATCTTCTCGATGCATTTATAAAAAAGATCTAATTAACATAAATTTAAATAAAACTCAGTAAATTTCTTTAGAACAACAGCCTATTTGGTAGAAGAGGTAACACCTCTAGCCATGCTCTCTAAGCAGTAGCTCCTTTGGAACCCGCTTTCACGTTAACCCAAGAGTCCTAGCGTGGAACTATCAGATCTGCCCGTTGAGTCTAAAAGAGAGATGCATTGTCGTTTGTTTTTGTTTTTGTTTTGTAGTCTTATTTGATGCTTATACCTATGAAGGCACTTAATTTAATGGATTTGATATTAAATTTGGTATGCTTATAGGAGTTGAGGCTAGGAGCTTTATATTCGGCCCTCAAATTGTATTAGTGATTGGTGTAAAGTTTGTTCCATTAAGAAAATCAAGAAAATTGCCAGGTATTATTCATCAATCTCTTCTATAAATAATTGATCTTACTTAATTTATATTTTTTTCGCTTCATTTTTATGCTTTCCTATAGGCCCAACTTCTAACTCCTCAGAACTCACTTTGTCGTAAGACATTACGGTGTATGACAGTTCCCAGCAGGTTAAGTTACAAGTTATTATATAGAGTTGGTTGGATATCTTCTATTTTTGTAAATGTTGTTAATAGTTAGTTGGATGATAAATGATATTTATGATTCAGGTGCACAAATTGATGGCAATGTTGTCTAGGAAAGGTTCACTTTGCCACAACGCTAGAAAGTTTCACCGCCTCCAAAAGCAGCTTCTGCTCCTCCAAAAAGAGAAGCTCCGCAAGGGGACAATGTTGGTGTTGATGCTGAAAAAGATGGACCACAGAGGTAGAGAGAATCTCTTCACGACGAAAACTGATTTCATCGCCACGGAGGAGATCCCTTGTTGCTCCTCGAAGAGGTGAGTCTCCTCGACGTTGGCCAGATTCACCACCAAGGCAACATGCAAACTCTCCTGTTCATTGCTAAGTAAGGTCTCCAAGTCGTCGGGGCGAGACACCACCACGGAGGAGACCAGCATCTCCAGTAAGAAGGTGGCGCTCTCCATCTCCTACGCACAGAAGGCATAGATCACCTGCACGAGCTTCACCACGAAGAATACGTGGCGACCCTGTTCACAAGCGCTCCCCACTCCCATCGAGGCAGTGTTCTCCCCCTAGACGAGCTCGCAGCCCACCAAGGAGGTCACCTCCTGTCCACCGGAGCAGCTGCTCACCTGTTCGCAGGCCTACTCGTTCGCGTTCTAGATCAGTCTCTCCTCGTAGGGTTCAAGCACCACTTCCAAAGCGTGGAAGGTCCAACTCATCCTATTCTGGATTACCTAGTCCACGGAAGGGAGTATGGAAGATTTCTAGAAGTCGTAGCCCGAGAAGGCCCGTAAGAGGAAGAAGCACCAGCAACAGTCGCAACAGCAACTCCCCTTCTCCAAGAGCCAATTAGCACCTTGGTTCTTAGTAGGTAGGTCTCTCTCTCTCTCTCTCTCTCTCTCTCTCTCTCTCTCTCTCTCTCTCTCCTAGTTTCATCATGTCTGTTGGGTGCAATCTGGTAAGCGAAAGGATGGAACATGCAGAAAGTATAACTTCAGAAGCTGGAAGTTAGTGCTGATATCAAAGACACTGTAGGTTGGTGGGTTTTGGTGTCCAGAGAGTTGTGTTGGGTCTTCAGTACTCAGGTATGGGCTGGTTAGTTAGGGCATTTTACTTTAGAACATGTATGGTGCTATTGACATAGGTGGGTTATGGATAAATTCCTACTTAGATTTTTTTTAGTACCCTCAAAAGCATTGAGGCAGTTGAATTTGGTCATGATATAAACATGCACTGCTAGAAACATATGGTTATAAATTTTATTTTATTTTTAAAGAATGACAATAAACAACTTATTTTATATATATATATATATGCTTAGAGAATTTATTTTTTAAGGGGACATGATATTCTTGCAGCTTATGGTATGGTGCCCCAATATTGCTTGTATGTTACTAAAATGTAGTAGATATTACTAGGTTAATTTATTAAAACAAAATCTGTTTCTTTAGTTTAAAATGTATTTTAGTATTAGTTAGCTAGGTGATGAATGTCAATTGCAATTAATTATGTAATTGTTTAAGTATAGGACAATTAGATGCCCATTTGAGAATTTTTATGTGGCCAAGCATAGATATAGTGTGTTTTTGGAGGCATAAAAATTCTCAAATTGTCCCACGTTTGGACAATTCAAGGTTAGATAGATTAGAATGCTTTCGGTTCCCTTATTTAAATGCACATGCTAGTTTTGCGTTGTATCTGTCTTTTTCTCTCTAGTTACGTTTTTTATATTTATTTCTAATGTCAAATATCCTCACATTATGTGGATACTTAACATGGGAATCAAATGCAAGATCAATGTTTCCGGAGAGACATGGGGAGATGCTGCCGGAATTTTGGTATAGCCATTTAAATGGGAACATAAAAGCATTACAATCTATCCAGTCTTGAATGGGTGACTGATTTAGTCAGTTAGTTAGAGATACCATTAGAGATACCATTAAGGAGAGATGGATTAAGCTAAATGAAAGGATTTCTCTCTCTCTCTCTCTCTCTCTCTCTCTCTCTCTCTCTCTCTCTCTCTCTCTTGTAAATGTTTTATGTTTTGTGCATGGGTTTAAGATTGATGTGTGATTGGTTTTGGATAGAAAGTGTTTAACTCTAATTTTACAATTTGGATTGACTTAAGATCCAATGCATATAATAGGTTGGGTAACTAAATCAACAAGTTAGTCAACATGATATACTCTTGTTCTTATCGATTTTCTTTATAACTCAATGCAACTCTTGTTCTTTACATGTTTCTTTACAACATTACTAGGAGGGCATTTACCTTTTTTAGCGTGTTTTTTGGGGTAGCGTTAGATGATAGAAGCCAAGCGAAGGAGAATAACTACATTTATGTAAGTATTGTTGTTGTTATTCTTGGTACATATTTGTAGTATTGTAAGTCTTAAGCTCCATTTGGTCATCACATCAATCCTTATGAATATAATTTTTTATCAAACAAAATGGATCTTAAGCCCTTTTTTAACTCCGGTAATGCAACTACTTGCATTGCCGGTCCGAAGCCTGGGTAAAGGAGGAGGGAGAAAGGCTTGAGCGTCACAAAGTCAATAGCAGAGGGAGCTTAGTAGAATTTTGCACAGTATCTTCAATTGTGTGTTGATGACTATTGGCATTTGCGGAACCATTATAGAGCTGCTTAATTTCAAATCCTACTATAGTTTTCCTGGTATTTTGATTTTTGTTCCTTCCTGGTATTAATCTTGTTGATTTTCTTTATAAGGTAAGCCTGGTTTTACAAAGAAACAAGCAGATCTTTTCTTCCCTCTAAACTTTGCCGATGATTTCCCAGTGGCAATGCAGGTTCAATTTTAAACCCATTATATGTCGACAAAGTTTGAGAAATATTATGTCAATTCTAAGCTTTTACTTGCTATTATGCAGATATCCAATAAGTACGGCCAGATATATGTGATCACAAAGCTTGGGCTTCTATTTGTGTATGACTTGGAGACCACTAAAGCAATTTACGGAAATCAAATCAATCCAGACGTATATTTTTGACAGCAGAAGCTTCATCTGTAGGAGGCTTCTATGTTGTCAATAGGTTAGGTCAAGTGTTATTTGCAACTGTCAACGAAGTAACACTTGTGCCTTTTGTTAGTGGCCAAGTATGTCTTTAGTCTTGTTTTAGTTTTATTCTTAATGCAACAAATTGAATGCTTGTGTTAAAAAATATCTGTTGGCTCTTTCGGTTAAACTATTTGGAGCTTGCTATTAATCTTGCCAAAAGAGGAAACCTTCCAGGGGCTGAGAATTTGGTAAGTGATGCTTAGCTCATGAGACGAAAAAAAAAAAGTTGTTAATGGAGACTTCATCACCCAACATACTACGCCAAGACTTTGGTTTAGGAATGTTAATGGAATTATTTAGGCATTTAGTTATCTTCTTTTCTTTTTTTTTCCTTTTTTTTTCCATTTAGTTATGCTCTTTAGTTTTCAATGTATATGCTTTGCTGGATCCAATTTTGAATTGTTTGATTTCCCCCATACCATTTGGCAGTGCAAGAGATTTTTATTTTTGAGGAGATTATTGATGCTTCCCCTGCATTTTCCAGGGCCTAAGATTGGTGGGCTTAGTCACCTTTTTTCACTGTAGACTTGGTAATATTTGCATCTGATTCCTTGGAAAGAAGCCAATGGGATTTTAATTGTTCTGTGAGCATACGATGCATTCTCTGTTGAATTCAGTGAAAGCATAAACTTGTAAAAGATCTGCTGTCAATAGATTTTAATTTCCATGGATGGTTGCTTTCCTTTTTTAATTAGATCTTTTGTTCATATATTAGTATTTTTTTTCCAACTTATTGTAAATAGGTGGGACAAGGCTCTAATGATGGTCATGTGAATTAACATTTTTGCCGTTGTATTATTGCAGGTCAGACATTAAGGCTTCTTTGCCTTGACAACATATTTGATAGTAGTGGAAAAAAGAAAACTTTAATTACTCATCAGAAAAAGATAGTCATTCTTTTGCTGGATGGTCTTCTTTCTTCTTTTTTCTTTTTCTTTTTTTCCGTTGGATTACTTTGCAATATATAAAATGTGAGGGTTCTTAATTATATAAGCATTATTGATTGTTCTTTGTTTTCAGATGATACTTTAAACCTTGCTGTCAATGTTGCTGAGATACTATAAAGGAGGAATCCTTTTTCTTATGTACTTCATTCCTATTGTCATTATAATAGGAACCATATGCTAATCTTATAATGCTTGAAATTGGAGAATAGGAAATAAAATTTTCTTACTCATCATATTATTTGAAGGGTCTGCCAATGATCTTGTTCTTTCTTTTCTTTTTTTTCTCTCTCTCTCTAATTGAAGAACTTCAACAGACATTTCTTAGGATTGTCAGTGACTATTTTTTCACCCTATGGCTTATCAGTGACTCTTTTTTTCCTTGTGTGCAGGATTTTAATCAATTGTGCCTAAATTTAGGCCTACAAGCACTTCAGCCTTTTGACGCCACTCATGATAGGAGTAGACCATATGGAGGATTTGTTTTTATTTATTTATATTCAAGACCATTTTCAATTTATTGCAATAAATATATTTTTTATTGTGTAGTAATATAAATTTTGTTTAATATTCAGTTTTATTTGTATTGCATCACTTTTATGTTTCAAATATTAAAAAAATACAAGTTTCGATTGAATTATATATAATTAAAAAAAATTACTGGCATGCTAGGGCCTCTCGAATCTAGACAAAGACTTTTCCGGCGCTTGTGTAGAAATCTTACAACGCTTTTCTACGAGAAAAAGTGTCCAGAAACCACTTGCTGATTCGCGTTGAAAAGATATATAATTCCCGGCGACCAAACAAGCGCTGGAAAAATTACCTAGCGCCGGCCTATATTTTGTCGACACCCTTTTTAGCGGCGCTTGCCTAGATCAATGCCGGCACTTTTAGGGGGCTTTTAGCGGCACTTTTCTGCACCAGTAAAACTCCCATTTGTTGTAATGTCAATCTATCAAAATTTTCAACCCCACAATGACAAAAGTGGGGCCCATAATCTGGCAACTTAAGCCTTTAACATGGTGCGCACATCATGGGATTAGCCATGCTCTAATATTTGTCCCCATCAGATGATCCCACATGCCTGATTTCCCTATCCGAAGCCATCCGTTCCAAGCGATCTTTAGATTATGTCCATCTACCATTGAAACCACCGGATGAACGGTTCTGATGATCATAACATTAACCCTGGTGTACTGTTTGTTGAACTAAGCAAATGCAAGGAATCAGCCTGAGGTGGGTTCCTCCTATCCTATCGAATGGTCTTTGTTAATCCTAAGTGGGCGTACTTCTTCTCCGCATTTGCACTGGAGTTGGGTTCAGGTAAGTCCATCGGTGGGCCTGCAATGCCAGGCATGGGTTAGCCTGAATGCCGCGGCCTATTCCTTAGGCTTTGCAATCAATTCCAACCCTGACTTCTGGAGCGTCCGTTTTCATAGTAGGGCAATCCTGCTAAACTGTTTGGATGCCATACGTGCAAGCTGGGTCCCTACAACTAATTGCCTACAAGCTGTTCTATATTTGCAATGTTAAATCAAAGGGAATTTTACAAAAAAATTAAAATTAAAATTAAAAAAAAAAAATTAAAAATACCTACTTAATATAAAATTATTATTCTGATACATTTTTCAAAATTGCTATCAATGAGCTATTCCATTCATTTAAGTAATTATCATTGGAGTGCCTTCTATTAGATTTCATAAAGAAGTTGGGTGGGCTGTCCAAGCAAAAGTGGGCCTTCTTCACGAAATCTAATAGAAGGCAATCCAATAATAATTACTTAAATGCTTGGGTGGGCCGTCCAAGCAAAAGGGTAGATAACTTGGATAGGGAGGGGCCTTAAAGCTTTGGGTGACACAGGTCGATGTAGCCTTTTAAAAGCAGAACGAATTGCCCTACAGTTTTGCACTTATTACACGCGGATGATACCCTAGTTTTCTCGAACGGGAGCGTATTTTCTTTAAGGACCCTCCGGTCTTTCTTAGCAGCATATCAAGCCGCCTCAGGCCAAAAGGTGAATCTTCGGAAAAGCTCGTTTTTTCACTCCCATAAGATGAATGAATCCAAAATTAGGGCGATTAAATCTCTTGTGGGGATCGCCAAAGCTTCAACCGGGTTTTCTTACTTGGGTGTTCCTTCGGGCACGGGCAGGTTGAAAGCGGCGGCTTTCCAACCCATTATTGACAAAGTAGAAAGGAGAATCAAGGGCTGGCAAGCAAGATACCTATCCTAGGCAGGTAGGGATGTTCTCGTGCGTCATGTTTTGAGTAGCATTCCCATCCATACTTTGGCGGTTGTGCACATCCCGTCTTCAGTGTTGTCTTCTCTTGAGAAGAAATTTGCGGCTTTTTTCTGGGGATGGAAAGACGGGAAAAACAAATGTCATTGGAAGAGCTGGAAATCTATTGCCACAATGAAGGAAGAAGGAGATTTGTGTATTCGCAGGCTCAAGGATATGATGAAGGCTTTTCAGTTGAAAATGGCCTGGGCCATTAGATTCGACTCCGTCAAAAGCCTCTGGAGTAGATTCTTCTCTACCAAATATGCACGTGATCTATCTTCTCCTGATGCTTCTCTCCTCTCGGCTTTTACGTCTCCTCTATGGAAGAGGATTGTGCATGGCTCTATTCCCTATGGTCGACTCTCAAGTCCAATGGAAGTTGGGTGATGGAAAGTGTAATTTCTGGTTCGACAATTGGTCTGGCCTGGGCAAACTGTATGGTCTTGCTTCTCCCACCGTTCTGCTGCCTCTGCTTCAGCTGCTTGTGAACGAGGTGTTGGATATGAACGGTCCGCTGCCGTCTTCGACTGCCTACTCCTTCCTTCCTCAATGGGTTTTGATTATTTATTCCGCTGCAGTTTCTGCCTATCGGATGGTGCTGATACTCCTTTTTGGCCTTTTTTTGATCAGGGGAATCTCACCATCTCTTCAGCTTGGGATAAATGTCGTGAGCCTCTTCCTTCCATAAGCTGGGCGAAAAAGGTCTGGCACAACAAACTTCCTCCTAGGATCACCCTCTTCACGTGGCGTCTGATTTGGGAGCAATAGCAGTTGATGAAGTTGTTCAGGCCCGTGGCATTTCTTTGGCTTCCAAGTGCACCAGTTGTGCAGTGAGTGTGGCCCAAGGTCCTTCAGAATCTATCTCTCACCTTTTCCTGAGTTGCCCACTTGCATCGGCGGTCTGGTCCTTCTTTGAAAATGCTTTCGGGATTCACCTTGTGCAGACAAGCTCGATTGAATCCAGATTATCTCAATGGTTGGGCGCTGCGGCTGCCAGCCCATCCAAATTTTCGTCGATCAAGGCTGCTCCGTGCATCATTTTCTAGTCCATCTGGAAGAGTCGTAATGATGCAATCTTCGATGGTAAAACTCCAGCAATTTCGGAGGTGATTGAGAGGGCCAAATGGTGGTTTTCTCTTTACAAGGGGAACATCCCTTTCTCTACTGCGGCTGGCGGTCCTAGCCGGATCAGGGGTGCTGCTACAAGTCTTCAGCAGACCCTTTCAACGTCCAATAACGGCGTTCTCAGCCATCTGCTCGTCTACGCAGATCCCAGCAGAGGCACAAACTCGATCCGAAAGCCTGTCCAGTACTGTTTGGTGAAGTGGGAGGTGGATTAAGATCAATGTGGATGGTTCGGCTATTGGTAATCCTGGTAATTCTGGAGGTGGAGGTATTTGTAGAGACAATATGGGGTCCTTTTGTTTCGCCTTCTCTGCAGGATATGGGGTGAGTTCTATGCTGAACTTCAGGCCATCTATGACGGCATGAATTTCTGCCTACGTGGAGGTTATCGCCAGGTGCTTGTGGAATCAGATTCACAACTGGCTCTCAATTTCCTTCTGGGATCCTCTCATCCCGGCTGGAAATGGGGATACTGGATCACAAGAATTAACCGCCTTTGAAGTAGAGGTAACTTTCAATTGATGGGGTTTTTTGCCCCGTCTTCGACCGGTCGTGGGAGGTGCTCGACCGGTCGTAGGTTCGAGCCCTGGCACGACTCGAAGTCCAGCGAGTTCGTGCTGTTTTTTACTGTAGCTAGGACTGGTCGTGGAGAGCTACGACCAGTCGTAGGTGGTCTACGACCGGTCGTAGGAGAGCCAGGACTAGTCGTAGGTTACGCAGATTGTTCCGCGATTTTGCGCGAAACTGCGGATTTGAGTCCTTTCGCAACTGGGATGCGGAAAGGAGTTTCCCAAAACTATAAAAGGGGTTGCCTAGGGTTTTTCTAGGTATCACAAAATAGCAAGAGGGTTTCCTAAAGCTTTGCAAGGGATTTGCTAAAGGGTTTAGGGCTATCAAAGGTGAGAGAGGGAGAAAGAGAGAGAGGAAGCTTATAGAAGGGAGGTTCTGCTCGTGGAGGTTCTCTACTTTGCAATCTACATCTCAGCGCTTCTATGTCCTCGTAATCGGTTAGATCTCTCCGTTTTCTCTATTTCTCTTATTGTTTATCCACTCCTGCGTGAGTGAAGAAGATTGTAACGTTCTACTTCATAGTGGATTGTTGATCTGGACGAGGTCCCGTGGTTTTTACCTCTTTGAGGGTTTTCCACGTAAAAATCTCTTGTGTGGTATGTGATTGATGCTTTGATTTATTTCATTGCTTTATCCATAATTCTGGTTTGTTCTGGAGGGCTAGATCCTAAGGTTTTGTGCAAGGCCCCCAACAAAGTGGTATCAAAGCTAAGTTCATTGAACGGGTAGGATCGGTTTGAATTATGGAAGGTGGCTCAAGGATGATCAGCCTCAATGGTTCTAACTGGACCATATGGAAGGCTAAGATGGAGGACTTGCTTTATTGCAAGGACCTATATTCTCCAATCTCAGGCATATCAGCAAAATCCAAGGATATGACTGATGATGATTGGAAGAAGATGGACCGAAAGGCGGTGGGGTTTATCAGACAATGGTTGGATGATTCCGTGTTTCACCATGTGTCTACAGAAACCTCAGCCGCAAGCCTATGGCTAAAATTACAAGGGTTGTATGAGAGGAAGACAAATGTAATAAGATATTTCTGATAAGACGACTTGTGAATCTCAAGTTCAAGGATGGTGGTTCTGTGGCCGAGCATATGAATGAGGTCAGCAATATAGTGAACCAACTCACCTCTATGAAGATGGTCCTGGATGATGAATTGCAGGCTTTACTATTGCTTAGTTCATTGCCTGACAGTTGGGAGACATTGGTGGTGTCTCTAAGTAACTCCGCGCCAGACGGAAAGATATCCATGGAACAGGTAACCAGTTGTCTCTTCAATGAGGAGACAAGGAGAAAGTCTCAGGGGTCTACTCAGCAAGAGGCTCTTGTGACGCAGGAACGGGGGAGAGGAAAGAACAGGAAGGGCGGGAAGGCCCGAGATAAATCAAGAGGCAAGTCGAGTAACAGAAAAGAGGTTGAATGCTGGAATTGTGGCAAGAAGGGCCACTACAAGCATGAATGTCGTGGTAAGAAAAACGACAAGAAAGGAAAAGGGAAGGAAGATGAATCAGATTCCACTGCGGTCGCTTCAGATGGCGACATGGTAGTTATTCTTTCTACAGATCACGATGTATGTCTCACGGCTACGAGTCAGGGCACCGACTGGGTGATAGACTCGGGAGCTTCTTTTCATGCGACTCCACACAGGGACTCCTTCACAAGCTACAAGTCAGGTGACTATGGGACTGTGAAGATGGGAAATTCTGGCGTATCAAAGATCGTGGGAGTCGGTGATATTTGTGTGAAGACCGATGTGGGCTGCACATTGGTTCTCAGGGATGTGAGGCATATCCCAGACCTTCGCCTCAACTTGATGTCGACGGGAAGGCTGGATGATGATGGCTATGAAAGCCGGTTTGCTGGTGGGCGATGGAAGCTCATCAAGGGTTCGTTGATCGTGGCTAGAGGAAAGAAGTGTTGCACCCTGTACAAGGCAAGTGTCAGTATGTGCAAGGGTGGGTTGAACGCAGCGGAAGATTCAGCTATTGACATGTGGCACAGGCGTCTAGGCCACATGAGTGAAAAAGGGCTTCAGCTACTAGCGAGGAAGCAGCTCCTTCCAGACGTGACAGGTATGCCTCTCAAAACCTGTCTTGATTGTTTATCAGGGAAACAGCATAGAGTTTCATTTATTAAAACTGCTTCTCATGTTAATAAAGTGCATGCATTAGATTTGGTTTATTCTGATGTTTGTGGTCCTATGAGGACAAAAACCTTGGGTGGGGCATTGTATTTTGTTACTTTTATAGATGATGCATCTAGGAGGGTTTGGGTTTATGCTTTGAAATCCAAGGACGAGGTCTTTGGTGTGTTTAAGTTGTTTCATGCTATGGTCGAGAGAGAGACAGGTAGATCATTGAAGTGCATCCGCACTGACAATGGTGGTGAATACATTGGCGACTTTCACGAGTACTGCAAGTCCCAAGGTATACGACATGAACAGACGGTTCCCAAGACCCCCCAGCATAATGGTGTAGCTGAGCGAATGAATCGCACCATTGTTGAGAGAATCAGATGCATGTTATCCCATGCGAAGTTGCCCAAGACGTTCCTGGGAGAAGAAATACGCACGGCAGTGTATTTGATAAATGGTCTCCATCGCCCCGTTGAATGGAGAAGTACCGAGAAGGTGTGGACCGGACAGATCCATCGCATACGGTCATCTCGGGTGTTTGGATGCGGGACATCCGTTCACGTACCAAAGGACGAGAGGTCCAAGCTCGATATGAAGATCGAGGCAGTGTGTGTTCTTAGGGTACGGTGATGAAAAATTCGGTTACTGAGTTATGGGATCCGACCGAGAAGAAGCTCGTCGGAGAGCAGAGATGTGGTTTTCTTTGAAGATCAGTGTATCGAAGACATTGGTAAGCCAGAGAAGAACCAAGCCCTAGTTCAGGTGAGCTAGAGGACATGGATCCGATTACTCCTCCGTGGTGCCTGATGACGGGGAGTACAGAAGGTGCAGAGGACGAGGGAGTTCCTTCAGAAGATGGACCAGGGGAGCAGCCCCCACTTGATCCACCTGTTGAGCCACAGGTGAGGAGGTCATCTAGGGACAGACAGCCGTCCAAGAGGTACTCACCGCACGAGTACATTATGCTAACCGATAGGGAGAGTCAGAAGATTATTCTGAGGCCCTAGCCGACGAGCATAAGGAGGAGTGGTTGAAAGCTATGCAAGAGGAGATGGAATCCTTGCATAAGAACCACACCTATGATATGGTGAAACTGCCTAAGGGCAAGAAAGCTCTGAGCAACAAGTGGGTGTTCAGAAAGAAGATTGAGCAGAAGAATTCACAGATGAGGTTCAAGGCCAGACTTGTGGTGAAAGGGTTTGGTCAGAGGAAAGGTATAGACTTCGAGGAGATATTCTCACCAGTGGTGAAGATGACATCCATACGGGTGTTGCTTGGGTTGGCGGCTAGCATGGATCTGGAGATAGAGCAGTTAGATGTTAAAACTGCCTTTCTCCATGGTGACCTGGAAGAAGAGATCTACATGCACCAACCAGAGGGGTTCGAAGTCAAGGGCAAGGAGCATATGGTGTGTAGGCTGAGGAAGAGCTTGTATGGGCTGAAACAAGCTCCACGGCAATGGTACAAGAAGTTCGATTCGTTCATGTTACAGCATGGGTATGACAGAACGGAGTCGGACCACTGTGTGTTCACGCGTAAGTTCTCAGATGGTGATTTCTTAGTTCTGCTATTATACGTTGATGACATGCTCATCATGGGAAAAGATATCAAGAAGATTGACAGGCTGAAACAGGAGTTGGGCAAGTCTTTTGCGATGAAAGACTTGGGCCCGGCTAGACAGATCCTAGGAATGGAGATAACCCGTGACAGAAGCAGCAGGAAGCTTTGGCTGTCACAAGAGCGGTATATTGAGAAAGTCCTAGAGCGGTTCAATATGAATGCAGCGAAGCCGGTCAGTACTCCACTAGATGGTCACTTCAGATTGAGCGACAGGCAGTGTCCCAAGACGAAGGCAGAGGTGGAAGAGATGCAGAAGATACCCTACGCGTCAGCTGTAGGAAGTTTGATGTATGCTATGGTGTGTACACGCCCAGACATAGCATATGCGGTTGGTGTTGTCAGCCGGTACCTTGCCAATCCTGGCAAAGAACATTGGGCAGCGGTAAAATGGATACTACGGTATCTAAGAGGCTCATCCAGGTTGAGCCTATGCTATGGTGACGGAAAACCTGTGTTAGAGGGCTACACAGATGCAGATATGGCAGGTGACATAGATTCCAGGAAGTCTACATCGGGGTTCATGTTCACGTTTGCAGGGGGAGCGGTTTCTTGCGAGAGCAAGCTACGAGAAGGTCGTAGCATTGTCGACGACAGAGGCCGAATACATTGCAGTCACAGAAGCATGTAAAGAGATGCTTTGGATGAAAAGGTTCCTACAGGAACTTAGCCTGAAGCGAGGAGGAGCACGTGGTCTATCATGCGATAGTCGAGTGCTATACACTTGAGCAAGAATCCAAGTCAGCATTCCAAGTCGAAGCACATAGAGATTCGGTATCACTGGATCAGGGATACTTTGGAACAAAAGGTGTTACAGCTTGAGAAGGTCCACACGGACGATAATGGGTCAGACATGATGACCAAGGCTTTGCTCAAGGGCAAGTTTGAGGTTTGTAGAAACCTGGCTGGCTTGAAGAAGGTGGATCCCTCCCGGGTCAAAAAGGGGGAGATTTGATGGGGTTTTTCCCCGTCTTCGACCGGTCGTGGGAGGTGCTCGACCGGTCGTGGGAGGTGCTCGACCGGTCGTAGGTTCGAGCCCTGGCACGACTCGAAGTCCAGCGAGTTCGTGCTGTTTTTTACTGTAGCTAGGACTGGTCGTGGAGAGCTACGACCAGTCGTAGGTGGTCTACGACCAGTCGTAGGAGAGCCAGGACTAGTCGTAGGTTACGCAGATTGTTCCGCGATTTTGCGCGAAACTGCGGATTTGAGTCCTTTCGCAACTGGGATGCGGAAAGGAGTTTTCCAAAACTATAAAAGGGGTTGCCTAGGGTTTTTCTATGTATCACAAAATAGCAAGAGGGTTTCCTAAAGCTTTGCAAGGGATTTGCTAAAGGGTTTAGGGCTATCAAAGGTGAGAGAGAGGGAGAAAGAGAGAGAGGAAGCTTATAGAAGGGAGGTTCTGCTCGTGGAGGTTCTCTACTTTGCAATCTACATCTCAGCGCTTCTATGTCCTCGTAATCGGTTAGATCTCTCCGTTTTCTCTATTTCTCTTATTGTTTATCCACTCCTGCGTGAGTGAAGAAGATTGTAACGTTCTACTTCATAGTGGATTGTTGATCTGGACGAGGTCCCGTGGTTTTTACCTCTTTGAGGGTTTTCCACGTAAAAATCTCTTGTGTGGTGTGTGATTGATGCTTTGATTTATTTCATTGCTTTATCCATAATTCTGGTTTGTTCTGGAGGGCTAGATCCTAAGGTTTTGTGCAAGGCCCCCAACATCAATTCCACCATATATTCAGGGAAGGAAATACGGTGGCAGATGCAATGGCCTAGGCGGGAAGCAGAGATCAAGTTCCTTTTTACACTTCCCGCCTTTCTAATCTATCAGTCCAGGTTCGAGGTCTCCTTTTCCTGGACAAGGTGGGCCTGGGTTCGGTCAAGAAAGGTTTTTGGACCGAGCTGGGGAGAAATAGTTAGATGTACAGCCCGGACCCCAGTCTGGTTTTTTGTGCATAGCTAGTTTTCAGCTTTACATGATAGGCGCCCCCAGGAGCTTTTATCCCTGGGTACCCTGAAATGTACCTGAATTTCCGTTTGGTTTAATGAAATGCCCTGGCAGTTTTTTTGAAAAAAAAAAAACTTGGATAGGGCTAACCATGATGTTTAGGTAAAATCTACTCTGACCACCTAGTGTTCTACCACATGTTAGGTCCAGGGCTCAAAAATCAGCTCCATCCATAATTCAAGTGGACAGTACAATTCATAGCAGTGTATGGGGCAACATTAACCTTTCAAACTGTTTTCGTTGTTGTTGCCCACCTGAATCACAAATGGGTTTGATTTTTGGACCACAAGTCTAAATTTCTAATGTGACATCTGATGATTGGAGTGGATTTTATATCAATATTATAGTGATCAGCCCTATAAAATAAAGAGTGGATCTCTCTCCTAACCATTTTGTTCGGTGTGGCACACTTGAATCACACGTCAGCTTGATTTCTTAGCCCTGGGCCTAGTATGTGATTACCTATCTAACAGTAATAGTCAATTTCATGAAAACAAATGGTGGGCTCATTAAAAAATAAGGTTCCTCCTCTCCTTTACCAGATTTAGGGTAGAGATAGGGAGCTTCTAAATTAAAGTAAATGGAAATGGATTTGGAGGTAAATGAATTAGGAGTAAATATCTTACACAGTTGTACTTGAATGAGAGTAAATAAAATGCATTTGAAGCCAAAATTTCCTTTTTGGATGGAAGTAAATGGAAGGAATTGGAATGCATGCATTTGAATTTTTTAATATATTCATCAGAGTATGTGATATCCCAAAACAATTTGAATATCTCAACTTAGTGTACATATGCAATATTTAATAGAATGATTGTAATAAGCACATTTAAATGCATGTTTTAGTCAATAATGATGAAATTTTAAGCCTCAGGTAGACCCAAAACGTAAAGATCATGAACAAGCAACTTGCCAACTTTTTTAACCGTCCATTTAGACGGCTATCCTTTGGACGGTTAGGATCATTCTTTTAATATAATTTTAGTGATGTAGCCAGCATTTGTTTTGTTTCGAAGTATCATTAGTTTCACACATGTACGGCAGACATGTGCATAGCAGCACCTTTGTTTACATGTGTGACTCTCCTAGAGAGTTCAAAAAGGCATTTCACCCCCTTTACTTTCAATTCCTCGATGATTTCATTTGCATGTACATCTACTTCTATTTTACTTCATTTACCTACATCTACTGTCATCCAAACACACTTCAAATATCATTTACTTCCATATACTCCCATCCAAATGGCCCACTTGCCTTGATTTTTAGCGGAGCCCACTACTATGTGTATACGAGTTCCACCCTAAACCATACACATTAATCCCACATTAGGCCAGCTCCAAAAAATCAAATTAACATGAGATTCAGGTGGGCCATAAAGGAAATGGTTGGTGGAGAGTCATCACCCTTGATTTTTACATAGGCCATTGTGATAATTAATTATTTGAAATCCACTCCAACCAATAGCTTTCAAACCAAAATTTAGGCTGGCCAAAAAATAAGTCCTTCAGGTAGACCACACGAAGTGAAACAGCTTGGAGTGTATGATTAACCCTATATACTGTTTCTAATTGTGTGGTCCACCTGAATCATGAATAAAGATGATTTTTAGTCTTTAAGCCTAATACCTGGTACCGCACACCGTGGTCGAAGTGGATTTCACATATATATCACAGTGGAGCCCACCTGAGTTACAGCCAACCCCAACGTATGTACATAATTACTGCTTAGTGGAAACCTCTATGTAAAATGTACTGGAATGTAAACTCCATATTAAGTAGGAAGTTTTTTGTAAAATTCCTTTTAAAAAATTTGAATGAAAGTTGGAAGCCAACCCGAAAATTAAAACCTAGGTCTAAGCCCAGCCTGGGTCTTTGACAAGTTGAAATAAGCTAGACCGAGTCCAGCCCGTGATGATTATGCATGGGCCGAGCAGGATCCTGGCCACCACTTTTTTTGAAATATCTGGTTTGTTCATTAGGCATGCCCCATCATACATGATGTATGATAAAAATGCCTTTCGAATCTTAAACGGTCCGTCTGGGGCTAGGGGTGTACACAGGTCGGGCCGAGTCGAACTGGCCTCAGCCCGTCCAGGCCCGTTCAACAGCCACACAAGGCCCAAACCCGACCAGGCCTGGCCACCAGGCCAACATATCCAGCCCGAACCGGGCCCAGTGCGAGTTCGGGCCAGTTTCGAACCTTCGAGTTCGAGCCAGTTTCAAATCTGAGTTCGGGCCAGTTTCGAACCTTACAACAAGTTCATGGGAAGGGCTTTGGCAGGTAATTCGCGTCCATTACAAGGCCCTCGATCAACGGTTTAGATAGTTGAACTATAGACTCCACAAAAAATCTAATTAGTCAGGACATTTACATACATTTGACAAAGCATAAAAGAAAACATTTTATACAAATTAAATACAGTCATACACAGGTCGGGCCGGGTCGAGTTGAGTCGGGCCGGGGCGAGTCGGATTTCGGATTGAGTTGGGCCGAACTAGGAGGTATCCAAACTCGGCCTAAACTCATTTTTGGGCCTAGAAAATTGGCCTGTCTTGACCCAAACTCAGTTTCAGGTCAGGCCGAGTCGGGCTTTTTCGAGCCGAGTCGAGCGAGCTAACCGGGCTAGCCCAGTTTGTGTACACCACTATCTGGGGCAGGCCAACAGGCTCTTAAACAAAGATTTCGGCCCGGGCCACATCCTCAGGCATAGTTTCCAGCCCAAGCCTGTACTAAAGAGGACCAGGCCCAAAATCGAGATGGACCTCGCCAGCCCATTGACAGTTCTGAAGAAAGCACTAGGAAATTATTCGGTCCCAACCGGCTGGGGTTGGATTAGGGTCAGCCCGAACCCAGCCCAAATATGAAATGGGCCAAGCTCTTAAGGTCCAAGCATGGCCCAATTAAGATTTTGATGAGCCAGAGTCCGGCTCATAAATTCCTAAAGGTATGTTAATGGCATGTTGTACATATTATCCGCAACCAACACACGTCATTGTTATCATGGACTTGGCCCCAGCAAGCGGACCCTATGGACCAAAGAGTTCAACCAGAGCAAACAGACCTGAACTTTAAGACCCGAGCCGACATATCTACGAGTCTAGGCCCAAGACCAATTCGTGGTGGGTGAAGGCCAAAGACTCGATGGGCTTGAGACATCCTGTTGACACCCTTAGAAAGGGAGTGGAAATTGCCTGGGTACCCAATGAACTTGGTGAGCCGCTGACGCATTACACTGGGCTTAGAAAGTTAGGCCATGCAAGTAGGCCGGAGATTGAGGCCAGTGGCTCAGGTCGGGCCCTTTTTCACTAACATTTCTTATATAGGAAAATATGACCGATATTGTAAAGATAGAGTGAGCCTTTAATAAGGCCCAGTTAATAATGGAATAATCACAGACTGGTCCATTACCATCCATGTACAGGCATTTTACACGTGACATTCAACTAGTTTAAATTAAACCGTTAAAACCATGGCCCTAATCTAGATGGATCATAACCGATTTTGGACGACTGTGGACATTTAATAGACAGTTGGATGCAAAATAGCCAACGGTCTTTATCCAATAAACGAGGACTGGCATATCAGAGTTCAGAATGCCCCTGATTAATGTTTTAAATATCGACAATTGCGGCTAATATCTCTCATGACATATCTCGTATCTTATCTGTGCGCAATGAAAGGCACAAGTAATGTCGATATATCCCACATGTTCGACTCAGTGAGTATTTTCAATTTTCAATCTTTTTTTTTGTTGAAATTATGTTAAATCAATGTTAAATTGTTATAAATTCATTGATTATTCATGTTTCGTATGAAAAATTATAGAGTTAGAGCTTTGATCTTGATATCCATTGATTTTTCGTGTTCTCCATGTTTTTTCAAATTTTTCCTTCAACCAGCTGTCAATTAAGACTAATTTAAAAGTATTTAAGAATACTTGATGAAATGGCCATCACATGCACTTTAATTTCAAAATTTGAGTGTAGGTCTGATTTGAAAAATAAAAATAAAAATTTTGTAATTTCTCTCAAATTGTTTGCAATGTTGCACTTCAAACATGAAATCAAGCATGTATAAGGGTTAATCTACTAATTTTAAAGTATTTGAGAGTGTTTGATGAAAATGATTGTCACATACAATCTAAATGTTATGCATTCAATTTAAATATAGTTGCATTACTTTATTAAAGCAATGCATAGCTTAGGACCCTATACCAAGGAATTTTAAGATGTTATAATTTTAAAATGTGTATTAATGATTCTTTTAATAATTCTTGAAGTTTCATTAAAAAAATTCAATCATTTTTCAAATATTTACTTATATTTTTCAAAAAGTATGATAAATTATCCAATACAAACGATATAGCCCGTGCGAACGTATCTGTATCCCAATGATGCGATATGTAATGCAATAACAATATTTCAAACACTGTCCCTAATTTTGTGTTGATGAGCAATCAATGTGGACATGAATGTCTTAATTCAATAAACATGATTTAATGCAAACCCAAGCCCGGAAGTTTCGTTTGGAAAAGGATATCCATGGATGTTAAGATCTTATGTTTGAATGACACAATCGATAATGTCCTCTGCACGAAGAGTAGAGTATATATTGAAGACCCTCCACTCATGGATGCTTGCCACATGTGTAGGAGATTGGGCCCTGTGATTAGTGGGTCCTAAAATGAAACAAGATATCTTCTGAAATCCAGCCAGGCCCACAAGACCATGGGCCCCATTTCTACAATCTAGGGCACCAGGACTGCTTAATTAGTTGGTCACCACCGACTAATATTGCCAATGCACATAAAATAGTGTTTTCAACTCTCATAACCATCCATTTCATATATATGGCCCCGAGGTTTGTTGATCTGAAAGGTTGCCCCAGAGAGGATTGACCCTGAACTTTTCAAATGAAAATATAGTATACACATCTCAAATCTCGTGCCCTAAGTAGGGAAGGTTGAACGTCCAAGAACTCCCATTTGAGGCATCCTCCATCCAAGGTGGTTTCAACTACCTCTGGTAAAAACCAGTTATGTAACATTCATTATATTGAAGGTAATTGTTACTTATGGAGCCATATCAACCTTACAGAAATACACACATAGGCCACCACAGCTATAATGAGAAAAAAAATATAATAATAAAATAAAATAAAATGGCCCACAACGACTGTTACAAGGTTGTAAGTGTTTTTCTTTTCTTTTTTATCTAATTTGATTGTAATGGCCTAACAACAGGGGTCATTATTGAATACCTAGCAACTGCCATCCCCAACTGCAAACCACCTCTTTAGTTTCTCCTGATGCAATTTGCCCTATAAGAATTATAGGGTTCTAGTGCATTATCAACATTTTAGTGCTTGATTTTGCATATATACTATCCTTGGTTGGTGATGCAGGTCAAAATCAAGGACAATTTAAGGAGAACCCAAATCAAAAGAAATTGGCCAGAATGTTTAATGCAAGGTCTACCTTGCATTGTAACTTGCGACGGCTATGACTTTCAAACTCATTATTTGTTTTGTACTTGACAGGGGGAAGTTATTAACGAGCTCTACATCTTAGCCAATGTCAAATATGATTGAAAGATGAATGGTTTTTTAAAATTCTCATCTTGGTGGTTAATTTTGAGTTTAAAATTAAAAATTATTATTTTCAGTATATTATGATTTTACTATTTTTAAGACTTGAGGAGGCTTATCACTTAAAGGCTGTTTGGATACATCAATAACTAATTAAGTTTTTAAAAAATAACAAGTTTAACTTTTTTAAACTTGTTTGGTTTGGTTAAGAATAGAAAAGTAAAAAATGTTTTTGCTCTCGATAATAGTTAGGTTTTTTCTGTAAATATTAGCAAAACTTGGTGGGAACCCCTAAATAATCATCCCCTTTTAAAAACTTATTTTATACGCCCCAAGACGGAAGCGGATTGGCTGCTGTACCACACATCAGCTATGTAGCTGGTGTATTGACGTCAACAAGTTCTATGGGTCTAATCATGGGTTACGTGTTATATCCAAACCGTCCATCCATTTGGTGAGCTCGTGTTAAGGCTTGAGAAGAAAAATAAGACAGATCTAACTATCAAGTGGACCACACTACAAAAAGCAGTGGGGTATTGAACGTCTACCATTGGAACCCTTTTAGGGGTCACAGGAGTTTTGGATCAATATGAAATTTGCTTTTCCTCTTCATCAAACTTTATGAACAGATTGGATGGAATCCCACTGCTATTTGTGGTATGGTCCGGTTGATCTTTGGATATGAATTAGTTTTTGGATAATGCTCTTAAAAAAAATGGATGAACGGTGTTGGATATAATAAATATATAACTGGCCATGTAACTTTGATCTCCTTTGAACCGTTCGTACAACCCAGAGCTCGAGGAGCGTCAGCGCTTGTCTTCGCACGACACGTACCTACAGCAGCTATACACGATACGTACCTACAGCAGCTATATAGCTGATGTGTGGTACACCAGCCAATCCGCTTCCCCAAAACTCTTTTTGCTCTTCTTTTTTTTCTCGGGATGATTTTCCCTTTCATCGACCGCACTTGTATGTAGAGAAAATCCATGGGGGCCACAGTCCACTGTTGAAATTTTTTGGGCCCACTTGTATGATTGGCTTTTCTCTTTAGATACTTTTAAAACATATTTTGTTACTTTATTAATACATTTTGTTGGGGACAAAAATACCAAGTCCGAAGACTCGGATCGGGTGCCTCGGCTTAGAAAGCACTACGTCGGATCCGAGGCACGGCGCGTCGGATCCGAGGCAGGGTCAATAACTTTATGAACCGAGACCAAAAAGTTAACTCGCCTCAGACGAAGAACCAGTAACCCGAGAATGCATCGGGCCGACCCTCTTAACAGAACTAGCCGAAGGACAGTGTGAAAGCGGATTTCGTCCCGAACATTTTGGGATAAGATCCCCGATCCCGAAGCCTGCGGGATCAGACGAAGATCGCGGACGGATGCCACCCGATGTCCGTGATCCTAGGAGGAGAATCCTCTCACGATTAAACGAGATCAGGAGAAGAATCCTCCTACGATTAAACGCTCTAGCAGCTATAAAAAGGAAGCTTTCATCATCTAAAAGGTACGCAAAAATTTCTGATCCAAGCTTCCTCAATATTGTAAGACCCAGATTCCTACCCTGACTTTGGCATCGGAGGGTCCCCTGCTCTAGCCAGGGTCTCCTTTGTCTTCTTCTTGTGCAGGTGCTCGAAGGTCTGCAGAGGGTCAACCAGATTTTTGCATCAACAGTTTGGGCGTCACTGTGGGAACCGTACAAGAAAGCCATCCCATATTCCTTTGTTGCAGCCCATGGTGATGACTAGAAGGACGGTCCCAGAAGAAGATCTAAATGAGATCGCGGCTACGGGGCCAACAGGTCCAGTCGCGGTCTCCGCAGTCCAAAACCTACCTGCCAACCGCCAACGAGGAGCGACCAGAACGAGCAACAATCAACGAGGTCGGAACGATGGGCGGTTAGATCAGGAGGTCCAAGAAATCCGATCTGATATGAATATGATGAAGCAGATGTTAGAACGAATGTATCAGCGGCAAATGCAACCACTCCCGCCTCCTCAAGGAGAAACGGCACACGTACCGACTGCAGCGGCTGATCCTCAACTCTCTGCACCACAGTCTTTTCGGCCGAGCCAACACCAAGGCATCCCTGAACCGGCCGAGCCAACTCCAGCGCAGTCGGCCAATGCATCTCTGCCCCCAACCGACCTTCGGCACGAGATAGAACGAAGAAGGCGCGTCCGACCTCCCGAAGAAGGCACGGCAGAAAGTAGTGAACCGTGGAAAGCCGATATTCAAAACTTTAAAAGAGAAGTGCGGGAAGAAATGGCGAAAGAAATGGCGGATATGAAGCATAGTCGAAATATGCATCCAACCAGATACGAGGCAAAGGCGTCCCCCTTTGTGGACTCGGTAATGGCGGCTCGGTTGCCCGAGAGGTTTCGGTTACCTCAAATCACTCCCTTCACCGGCAAAACCGACCCAACGGAGCATATCGAATGCTTGCTTCAGAACATATATGGAGCTCCATGACGCCTCGGATGCAGTGATGTGTCGGGCCTTTTCTCTTACATTGACCGATGTAGCCAGACTGTGGTTCAAACAGTTGAAACCAAAGTCCATTAGTTCATTCGCTGAGCTGAGCGACGCCTTCCTTACGAACTTCATCGGCGGGAAAAAGAAATTGAAGCCCCCCGCACATCTGAACAACATAGTTCAGAAGCAGGGAGAGCTGCTGAAAGATTACATAAAGCGCTTCAATTTCGAATCCCTTCAGGTGCGGAAACATTCGGAAGAAACGGCTCTCAATGCGCTCATGCAAGGAGTTAAAGATAAGCCATTCCTGGCATCTTTAGACAAAACTCCGCCCGATACTCTGGCAGAATTTATGGCACGGTCGGATAAGTATGCCAACGCCGAAGAAACACGAATCCTGCGTGAAACTAAAACCTCGGTCAAAGAGTTGGTCAAAAAGGAAGCCGACTCGACCGGGGGAAAGAAACGCAAGGATGATCAAGCGCATAATGAGCGAAGATCAGGAAAACGACCAGAGCGCAGTTTTTCCACATATACCCCCCTGAACAAAACTCAGGAGCAGGTATTGATGGAAATCAAAAGCGAAGGTTTCGTTCACTGGCCCAGTAAGCTCAAAGGCAATCCTAATCGGCGGGATAAGGATAAATACTGTCACTATCATCGTGATCATGGGCATAGCACGAGTGATTGCCGTCATCTAAAAGAAGAAATCGAGCGACTCATAAAGGACGGCCGACTCAAAGAGCATGTGGTTAAAGCTGCGGAAACTGAGGGACGCCCGACCGAGAATCAGCCGATGGAAGAAATCCGGACAATTATCGGTGGTCCGCGAGGTGGGGGCGACTCAAACAATGCCAGAAAGAACCATGCAAGAAAACTTAGTCAGCCAGATGTCGAGCTTATGGTTATAGGGCGGCCGCTGAAAGAGAAGAAAAGGGAAAAATATTGTCTTTCGTTCACAGAGGAAGACGCCCGAGGTATCTATCACCCCCACGATGACGCACTGATTATCACTCTGACTATCGCCAATCGGAAAGTGTTCCGGATACTCGTTGATACGGGGTCATCTGCTGACGTGTTATTTACTCAGGCGTTCAATAAAATGGGAATCGAACGATCTATGTTACGTCCAGTTCGGACTCCGCTAATCGGGTTTTCCGGGGGACAGGTATTGCCTGAAGGAATTATCTCGCTGCCACTCACTGCCGGCAGTACCCCACAGCAGAAAACGATGATGGTGGATTTCTTGGTCGTCGATCAACCTTCAGTATACAACGCCATACTCGGCCGACCCTCTCTAAGTCTCCTTCAGGCCGTGGTATCCACATACCATCTCTCACTAAAATTCTCGACTGAGTCGGGAGTAGGAGTTGTCAAAGGAGATCAGCAAGATGCAAGGCGTTGTTACATGATAGCCGTGAAAGGATCAGCAGACAAAAATCCAATCGACGTCTCAACGATTGAATCGTTGGACCCTGGGCGAGAGTCATGAACGAGGACAATGGGTTGAAGACCTCATCCCAGTCCCCTTGGTCGAGACAGATGCATCAAAGACAGTACGAATTGGCTCGTCTCTACAGTCCCCCTTGAAAGACAAGCTGATAGCCCTGCTCCGTAGGTACGCCGATGTATTCGCCTGGTGCCATGACGATATGCCGGGGATTGATCCATCGGTGATGACCCACCGACTCAACGTCGACCCGTCATTTCGACCGATCCGACAGAAGCGACGACCGCTCGGCCCCGAACGATATGCCGTCATTGAAGAAGAAGTCAGCAAACTCCGTCAGGCCAATTTCATAGAAGAAATACACTATCCAGTGGGTCGCGAATGTCGTGGCTTTGGTAAAAAGTCCAACGGAAGTGGCGAGTCCGTATCGACTATACCGACCTAAATAAAGCCCGCCCAAAGGATAGCTTTCCGCTCCGAGGATAGACCACTAGTAGATAGTAGACGGGGACATGAGCTTCGAGCTTCATGGATGCGTATTCGGGATATAATCAAATTGTAATGCATCAAAATGATAAATCAAAACTACCTTTTCACACCGACAAAAGGTCTTTATTGTTACCGAGTGATGCCATTTGGTTTGAAGAATGCCGGTGCAACTTATCAAAGATTAGTTAACAAAATCTTTGCTCGGCTTATAGGCCGAACCATGGAAGTATACATCGACGACATGCTTGTCAAAAGTATACACGCGACGGATCATGTAAATGATCTGGAAGAAATGTTTCTCATCCTACGGAAGTATCGGATGAAGTTAAACCGAATAAATGTGCTTTTGGGGGTGAGCTCGGAAAGTTCCTCGGTTTCTTGGTTAGTCACGAGGAATAGAAGCAAACCCGAGAAGATAAAGGCTTTGGTCGAAATGGAATCCCTAAATCCATTAAGGACATCCAAAGGTTGACAGGAAGGGTCGCAAGCACTTAATCGGTTCTGCCCGAGAGCCACGGATAAGTGTCTCCCTTTCTTCAAGCAGTTGAAAGGACAACAAACAATGAGATGGACGGAAGAATGCGAAGCGGCATTTCAACAATTAAAATCATATCTCGGTTCTCCGCCTCTCTTATCAAAGCCGGAGTCAGGCGAATCCTTGTCTTGTATCTAGCTAAAGATATCGCAAAGCTAGATTAGCTCGGCGTTGATACGAGAATCAGAAGGAAAGCGGTGGTATATTACGTTAGCAAAGCATTGTTGCCAGCAGAAACAAGATACCCAAACTTGGAAAAAGTAGCCTTGGCACTAATAACTTCCTCTCGCCGACTCAGGCCGTATTTCCATGCCCATACTATAATCGTGATGACCGATCTACCTCTTCGCCAAGTTTTGCAGAAACCAGAAGCTTCCCTACGACTCACGAAATGGGCTATCGAGCTGAGTGAGTTTGATATTCAGTACAAGCCGAAGGCGGCAATCAAAGGGCAAGCTGTTGCTGATTTTATTGTCGATGGAACCCCACCAAATGATCTCCCAGTCGATGATATGCCGACAGATGTCATCGCCCCAACAGCGGCCGCTACGCCGCCCCTACCCTGCCCAATTCCCTGGAAACTATTTGTCGACGGCTCTTCCAACTCGAAGGCAAGTGGGGCTGGGATTGTACTAGAAACCCCCGATCATACTTACATACAATATGCCTTGCGACTTGGATTCCAAGCCTCGAACAATACAGCGGAATATGAAGCATTGTTGCTCGGTCTCCGACTCGCAGCTAGCATGGGAGTCACGCATTTAAGTGTGTTCAGCGATTCTCAGTTGGTCGTTAATCAAGTGACCGGCATATACCAGACACGGAAAGACCAATTGAGAGCGTACATGGAGAAAGCAAAAGAACTTATCAACGGATTTCAACTCTGTCAGGTCACTCGGATCCCTCGTACGGAAAATGGCAAAGCCGACCTATTAGCGAAGCTCGCCTCTGCCAATGAAGATGACATACCCAGGTCCGTCCCCGTCGAATACGTCGATAAACCAAGCATAAATGAATCAATTACTATGACCGTCCATGCTATCGACTCGGAACCCTCCTGGATGGATCCATCCGCCAATACCTTGACAAGGGGGAACTGCCTGACGATCGAGCCGAGGCCCGACGACTCAAGTTCCGAGCCTCCCGTTACACCATACTCAACGATACCCTCTATAAGAAAGGTTACCACGCTCCGCTGCTTCGGTGCCTCACACCCGGTGAGGCGAATTACGTATTACGAGAAATCCATGAAGGAATCTGCGGAAACCACTCTGGAGGAAGGTCTCTCGCCCACAAGGTTTTACGACAGGGATACTACTGGCCCACTATTCAACACGACGCTCGCACGCTCGTCCAAAAATGCGACAAATGTCAACGATTCGCAAAGCAATCCCGAGACGAGCCCCGAAGCGCTAACACCAATGACCGGTCCCTCGGCCCTTTGCACAATGGGGTATTGACATCATAGTCCACTCCCTATGGGAAAAGGTCAAACCAAGTTCGCCGTGGTAGCAAGAGATTATTTCACGAAATGGGCCGAGGCCGAGCCACTAGCCAAAATAACCGAGCGTAAGATCACCGAGTTCGTCGGAAAAACATTATCCGCGTTTGCCGGTTCGGATATTACCCCATACCATCATTACGGATAATGGAAGACAATTCGACAACAAGAGTTTTCGCGAAATGTGCAACAACCTCGATCGAAACGTCTATTCCTCACCTCATCACCCTCAAACTAATGGGCAAGTCGAGGCGGTTAATAAGATTGTCAAGCAAAGATCTTCGGACAAAGCTCGACCGAGCCAAAGGAGCGTGGGCGGAAGAGCTCCAGAAAATTCTTTGGGCCTACCGAACCACGGCCGAACCGCCACAGAGAAACTCCCTTTTCACTCGCCACGGTTCGGAAGCCGTCACTCCCGTTGAAATCGGCCTGCCTTCGGCCCGAATCACTTCATTCGACGAGGATGAAAACGAAGAACTCCTCGCACTCGGACTCGACCTCCTAGACGAGCGAAGGAAAATAGCACGACTACGTACAGAAGCCGGCAAGAACGACAAGTGGCACGGTTCTACAATGCCCGAGTTAAGATCAGACGATTTCGGATGGGAGATATGGTTCTCCGAAAAGTATTTCCGAATACTAAGGAAATTGAGTCGGGCACATTAGGACCAAACTGGGAAGGACCCTACATTGTCTCGGGTACCATCCGGCCAGAACATATCAATTGGAAGATCTAAACGGCAATCGCTGCCTCATCCGTGGAACTCTGAACATCTCAAGACTTACTATCCTTGAACTCAGTGCTCAATGTAAAGATTCTGGACTAAGCACGATCAAAGCCGAGTCAAATAAAACTAAAGTGTTTTCTTTCATTCAACAACCACATCCGAGTACAAAAAAAAAAAAAAAAAAAGACAAAAAAGGTGGCCCCAAGCATCGTCCGCCGGCCGGAGTGGTCCCCAAGCATTCTCACAAATGCCAACCTCTTCCCCACCAAGATGATTTCAAGAATGCAGATCCGGATTCTCAGACTCCAAGGCTCCACCCTCGATTTCCGAGAGATCAAGGTCGGGAAAAGATTTCTTTATCTCCTTAATGCATTCAAGAAATCCGCTTTGAAACAAGCGATCCCTCTCATCCTCGAACTCCTCGGATTCGAGAAATGCTGGACGGCTTGATCCCTTGCTTTCTCGGCCTCTTGAGTCTTCTCATTAGCCTCATTGGATAAGCCCCGCCGCCTCATGCTTAGCTCGAGCTAAGTCATCGGCAAGCAAAGCATGGACTGTGAGAACTCGTCGGGTTTCCTCTTCAGCCCTGGAAAGAAGAACCGATACCCGACTAACTTCAGCTTGCGTTTCTTCAAGGGCTCTCCTGGAGAAAGCCGCCTCTGCTTTCGCATCCTCAGCAACTTTTCGGGCGAGGGCCGCCTCCGCCATCAAAATACCGGCCCGAGTTTCGGCCTCTTCACGGCGCCCTTCAGCTTCCGACAGAAGGGTCTGCAGCCGATGGGTTGAAGATAATTCCTTGCTGGCCTTAACCAAGCAAGGAGCGAGCTCAAAAAGCACCCTTGCCGCATGACCAACGGTTTGCGACGAAGGAGCGTTGTAGAGGCCGATAAACTCTTTCTCGCTCCCGTGGGCTAAAGCCCAGGGAACCATCCCCGATACCACCTTCGCACACGGACGGCCCCTCTTGACTCGTCTCCTCCCCTCTCGAGGATGCAGTCCTCGTCTCTTCCTCCCCTCTGGAAGACGCGGCCCTAACTTCTTCCTCCTGCCTCGGGACCTCCGTCGAAATATGTTCCGAGTCGGGTGCCGCCTGAGGTTCCGAGGCCGCGGTCGCCGTCACTTCCACCCTTTCCTCCGGGTCAGAAATTACGACAACAGGGGGAGCAGAAGAACCCATAGGTTCTTTTTCCTTCCGTACCACTTTCTGTCTCTTCAGCGGCCGAGGCTCTGACAGGAGAACTGATCGTGGAGGAGCCTTCAACTTTGAAATCATCCTAGGAGGAGGACGGGCCCCGGTCATCTTTGAAGGGACCGGTTCGGAGGGGGTTGGCTCGGAAGGGGCTGCCTCAGAGGGGGCTGGCTCGGAAACAATCCGCAAATGAGGACGAGCTTCAGGCAAATCTGAAATAAAAGAAAAGAAAGAATTTCAAGTCAGGGAAAATTCAGAAGATACACAAAGGTACATTCTCAATTACCTGTGACGGCCGAGTCTAGACCTGCGAGGTGAAGACGCTCCGGCTGTAAAAGCACTTTCCAGGACCTATCTGCCGGATCAAGTTTCCTCAACTCTTTGATCCGGGCCGAAGCACCGGCACCGAGCTTTTGCCGCTTCTTGGGGATGTCTGTCAGACACAAGCTCGTCAGACTCAGATATTACAAAAAAAAATATGAAGGGCAAGAAAGGAGAGTCGTCACCGCTCTTTGAAACGACCGAGGGACACGAGCCTCGTAGGACCGGATTCACCGACTCCCAACGGCCACAGCCCAAAACCAACGCTCTCTCCAAAGTGTTTGTTAGAAGTGGGAGGGTCGGGTTATTAGGAGCCGCCTCCGCCCCGCCAAGCAAGACGTAAAAGCCGGGATAGTTTGGATTCACGCGCACTTGGTATAAATGAAGGAATTCGTCGACTGATAACGGCGGCTGTTCCATCTCAGCCCACAGTACCGCACACCCGAGTAAGTTCCTCCACCCATTCTAACTATTTGCCCCTGCAATCCGATTCGGGATAAAACTCCCTGGACAATGGGTTGAAGGGGCGACGCAGCCACATTGCATCGAGACTTGATAAATCGCGACCGCCCCAAGGGAGGATGATCCCACTGGTGGCTCGGACGAGGGAGATAAGTGATAACCGATTCGGGGATATGATACCCGATTCGGATTCTGTCTAAATCCGCCTCGGTTAGAACCGAGGAACCGCCCGTTAGGTCATCCCCCGATCCTTCTCCCTCGACTCGCAAGCACGCGCCGACTTATCGCCAGGAACCGACTTAGAGGTTCTCTCGGCCATCACTATCTCTTCTTCTTCCTCCTCTTCTTCCTCTTCTTCCTCCATGCCCTTGGACAATTGGGCCTTCCGGACGGGTTATCAAAGAAGATCCACCCCGAGAAGGGTTAACAGAGTGGGCGCTCCGCCGGAGCTTCGGTGACCCGCTCAGAGAGAAATGCAGCATTAGCATCAACTGTCATCTCCGTTAATAAAGAAGGCGATTCCGCAACGTTCCAAAAACGTTGCGCTTCGCCTTCATCTCCGGAAACTCCTTCCTGGGGACTTTGAGAACCCCTAGTCGCCATTATCACTAAGTAAAGAGGAAGGAGAGACTCACCGGAAGGAGGGAGAAAAACGGAAATGGCGAAGAGTGCCGTAGACAGTCAGCAAAGAGGAAGGGAAGGAAAGGAAAGACCGAAGACCGGAAAAGCTCCAAAAGAAATGAAAAGCGGGAACGGCAATAGTAGTTTGAAATGCGGGGCCCTTACCCTTTTATAAGATTGCCGTACGCCGGAAGTAATTAATGAGGAAATGATTCGACGCCTGCATCGACTCCCTGGCTCGACACGTGGCGCACGTCGACTGACGACAATAACGCCCTAGCTACGTGTCCAACCCTTATTGGCAGGATGAGCGACTTGACGGTTGCCGGCGCATGCGTTGTCAGAAACTGAATCGTCTCCTATCAAAGACAACACAGGATGCATTAAATGTACTTATTGCCTCGGACCAGGTCATGAACCGACTCACAACTCGTTACTCCTGAGTGTCACGTGAGACACACGGAGTAAGGGGGCTTACTGTTGGGGACAAAAATACCAAGTCCGAAGACTCGGATCGGGTGCCTCGGCTTAGAAAGCACTACGTCGGATCCGAGGCACGGCGCGTCGGATCCGAGGGATCAATAACTTTATGAACCGAGACCAAAAGTTAACTCGCCTCGACGAAGAACCAGTAACCCGAGAATGCATCGGGCCGACCCTCTTAACAGAACTAGCCGAAGGACAGTGTGAAAGCGGATTTCGTCCCGAACATTTTGGGATAAGATCCCCGATCCCGAAGCCTGCGGGATCAGACGAAGATCGCGGACGGATGCCACCCGATGTCCGTGATCCTAGGAGGAGAATCCTCTCACGATTAAACGAGATCAGGAGAAGAATCCTCCTACGATTAAACGCTCTAGCAGCTATAAAAAGGAAGCTTTCATCATCTAAAAGGTACGCAAAAATTTCTGATCCAAGCTTCCTCAATATTGTAAGACCCAGATTCCTACCCTGACTTTGGCATCGGAGGGTCCCCTGCTCTAGCCAGGGTCTCCTTTGTCTTCTTCTTGTGCAGGTGCTCGAAGGTCTGCAGAGGGTCAACCAGATTTTTGCATCAACACATTTCACTATCTAATTTCGTATAACATTTATTTCTTTTTCAACATCACTTTTCTAGACAGCGTAGGATTTTTTTTCTCTTTTTTAAAATCCACATTTATTTCTTTTTCAACATCACTTTCTCCAGACAGTGTAGGATTTTCTCTCTTTTTAAATTCCACCGCCTAATTTTTCAACACCTACTGATCTCACTCCCTTTTTAAAATCCGGGCAGAGACCTACCTCAGGCCGGCCCGGCCCGTTGACAGCCCTAAACACATGCATCTTACCCGCATGATCAACTGCCGGATTAACAGGTGGGCCTGAACTTGGCCCATTCTGAGGAGAACGGGGCCAGGGCCAGTCAGGTTTATACCTAATGAAGCTTGTCACAAGCTTGGGTCAGACCGCCCATGCTGTAAAGGGAGCTTACAAAGAGCACATCCAACTAACCAACCATTCGGTAGGGGGTGTAAAAAGCAACGGCTGAAACAGTTCCGACACTCAACTAGTAAAAGCTTACAAATGCATGAAAAACAGAAAGAGTACGATCACTTGTTAAAGAAAGCAGCTAACCGTTTCAACATCAGCCCAGCATTCTCACATGTGGGCTTGAACAGATGGAACACATGGCCCTCCTCTTCAACCGCGTACATCTCCACCGTCCCTTTCCATCCATTGGACTCCAACGCGCGATAGTAGATCCAACCACGCTCCTTCAAAAAATCATTCTCGGCCACGCACACGAGCACACGTGTGCAACCCAAGCCCGACAGGTCCGGGGCCCCATCCGCCACAGGATTGATCAACGGATCGTCTAAGCCGGTCGTGGATGGGCATAGAAACGTCCACAGGTCCGGCTTCCCTTCCTTTCGGAAGGACACCTCCACCCCAACCGGCTGCGATCCCCAAAAGTAGGGATGGATCAGGATCGCGCCGTTGATCTTCACGCCGTGGCCCACTTCCTCACGCCCCGCTCGCATCGCGAGGTTGTGCGCAATGTTGGCGCCCGCGCTGTCCCCCGACACGATCAGACGGTCGAAATCGGCGTGGTCCGTCAGCCACGCCTCGGGCCCTCCACCCGACGCGTGGGAGGCCACCCACTGGAGCGCGGCCCAGGAATCGTCGTACGCGGTCGGGAGAAGGTGCTCGGGCGCGAGCCTGTACTCGACCGACACCGCCACGATGTTCGCCTCGGCGACTAGGGAATTGAGATAGCGGTGGTACGTGGGAGAGAAGGCCGATTCGATGCAGAACCCTCCGCCGTGGTAGTAGACGAGGGTCGGGATCTTTTGTAGCGTGTCGGAGAGTTTCGGAAGGTAGATGCGAGCCGACAAGCCTGTTTCAGGCGAAATCACGACGTCTTTGGATTCGACGCCCGTCTGTGGATCCACCGATGCGGGCGTGCTGCCTCCACCAAGGACACGTTCTACCCGTCCATTTTTGTACACGCGGATGAATGGCGAAAAATCATGTTCTATTTGATCGTTTTGATCCATTTCGAGATCGAAATCCAGATAGATGGATTGAGAGAGAGAGGGGGGGGGGGCGGCGGGGGTACTGGTGTATGTAGATGAGAAAGGGTACAATACCCTTCTTTGCAAATGAGAAGGTGATAAAGCAGTTGGGGTAGTTTGGTAGGCATTTAGTGGACGTCCATTTCGCGTGGGTGGGAAGTATGTGGGACCCAGGTATTCGTAGAGAGCCTAGGGTGTTGACGATCGTCGCGACTTAGGCGGGCAACGGGATTAGAAGGGATTAGGTGGGGTTGGATTCATCTGGTTCCGTGCCAATTCCACTCCATGTTTGGAAAAGCTTGGAATTAGATCCGATGGAATTGCATTCGGTCCCGTGCCAATTTCACTCAATGCTAGCAAGTTGTGTAGGTCCCACCCTGATGTATGGGCTATATCCACACCGTCCACCCAGTTTTTGAGATTATTTTAGAGCATGGGCCAAAAATCAGGTAATTTTAAAGCTCAAGTGGACCCACCACTAAAAGCAACGGGGATTGAATACTTACCGTTGAAAACTTCTTTAGGGCCACATAAGTTTTGGATCTACCTCATTTTTTGGCCCATACCATAAAATGAGGTTTCAAAACAAATGAACGGTTTAGATATAGTACATGTGTGTTATTCTGGTAATTTCAAATGATGGTGGGTATATCCATTCAATGTACCACAGTATCACTAACAAAGCAGAGCATTAATCTAATCCCATGGAATCAGGTGACAATCCCTGCCATGGGTAAAAATGATGTTTTTTTTAATTCAATCCCACCTAAACCCTTCTAATCCCGTTGCCCAAACAGGACCTTAGGATCCATCGTGTGTCGCCACCTACTGGGCCCACACTTCTGAGATTTGTCTGATGAATTGAACCGTCCATATTTTCATTGCTACCACAAATAAGCTATTATATCGTACTCTAGTGATGTCCCTAAATTTTGATTTTTGAAGTTTGTTATTTTCATCTAGAGTTTAGGAAGCGGATTGGCTGGTATACCACACACCACCGATCTGGCTGTGTTGACGTAACCAAGTTATGTGGGTCCCATCATGAGGTATGAGTTATATCGAAACCGTCCGGCTATAAGAAAATACAAAGATCAATTAGACCACACTGTAAAAACGCAGTGGGGATTGAACGTTTACTATTTGAAATTCTTTAAGGGTCATAAAAATTTTGGATCAATATCATATTTGTTTTTCCTCTTCATTCAGGTGTGTGACCTTATGAACCGAATGGATGGAAAATAAATGTTATGGTACACTCCATGAATGTTTTTAGGTTGAGAATCATTGCCCCCATTGATATTTGTTGTGTAGCCCAACTGAGCTTTAGATATGACTCATTTTTATGATCAATGTCTAAAATGATCTTGTCCAATGGATGAAACGGTGTGGATATAATAAATACATCACTATGGAATGGAAGCGGATTGGCTGGTGCAGATACATGTCATGTGAAGACGAGCATCGAGGCTCCTCCAGCTAAGTTGCACGGATGGTTCAAATGAGTCAAAGTTACAAGAGCCCCACAATGATGTTTTTATTATATCCATACCGTTCATCCATTTTTCTAGATCATTTAAGAGCATTCGACTAAAAATCTATCATATCAAAAGCTCGAATAGACCACACAAAATAGCAGCGAAAATAATGATTTTCACCATTAAAAAATTCGTAGGGCTCACCATGACGTTTATTTTCCTTCCAACCTGTTAATAAGATAAAAAAAAATACATACAAGAAGAGGGGAAAATTTTTCATATTGATCAAAAACTTCTATGACCCAAAAAGGTTTCAATGGTAGACGTTCAATCCCCCGCTGTTTTTGGCAATGTGGTCCACTTGATCTTTAGATCTATCTTATTTTTAGGCTCAAACCTTAAGGGCCTGTTTGGCCAGACAGATTAGACGGGATTGGATGGTATTCGAGTAAATTGCACGGATTTAAAGGTAATGATAGCTGCGTCAGTGGATTGGTGCAAGATCTATGAGATTGCTATATCCCGGTATTGTAATATCTGGTCCGTTTGGCACGCCTGGCCAATCCCGAGATTAAACCTTCCAATCCCTTTCAATCTCTCGAACCAAACACGTCCCAGGCAATTTTGGAGGGATTGGGGTAGATTGGATGGGATTTAAAGGTAATGATGGTGATGTCAGTGGATTGTCTTAAGATCCATGAGATTGTTATATCCCGGGATCAGGATCCCGTGTCTGTTTGGCATACCTAGCCATTCCCGAGATCTATCTTCCAATCCCTTCCAATCCCATCCAATCTGCCCCATCTAATAGGCCTTAAGGGCCCATTTGGCCGGGCGGATTGGAAGGGATTGGATGGTGTTGGAAGGGATTGGAAGTTAAATCCCGGGATTGGCCGGGCGTGCCAAACAGACCAGGTAATCTGAGCCGGGATATAGCAATCACATGGATCTTAAGACAATCCATTGACAACACCATCGTAACCTTTAAATCCCATCCAATCCACCCTAATCCGTTCAAATTTGCCTAGGACGTGTTTGGTTCAAGGGATTGGAAGGGATGGGAAGGTTTAATCCCGAGATTGGCCGGGCATGCCAAACAAACTTGATATAGCAATCCTGGGATATAGCAATCCTGTGGATCTTAAGACAATTCACTGACAACACCATCATTGCCTTGAAATCCATGCCATCCACCCTAATACCATTCAATCCCTTCCAATCCACCCGTTCAAACGGGCCCTAAGGGCCCGTTTGGACGGGTGTATTAGAGCGGAGTAGGTTGCAGTGGGTTGGAGTGCACAGAAAACGAAGCCGAGTCCAGTCACTGAGGTGTTTGGACTGGCAAGGGATTGAAGCCAATGGGATTCACCAGCATTGGATCTACCACGTTTTTGTGCTTATGCCTTAAAATGATATGAGAAAATGGATGGACAGCTTGGATGTACAGATACATCGGTGGGCCTACCAACAGAACGACCTGTTTGGGCTAGAGACAAGCGGGGTAGGACGCAATCCACGTCCCTGTTTAGTCACCGACCATAACAGACCAAGCAAATTATAAAGGGAGGGTCCATAAAAAAAGAGAGTTCTTTCTTTATACGAGTTCTATTTACGTCTTGGTTGAAAGAACTTTCAATCAAGTATGTGTTAATGATTTTAGTTCAACAACAAAACAGTATAAAAAGAAAATATTATCAAATAGAAATTATATATATATATAGGGAGATGGTCCCCTGCGCACCTTTTTACGTGAGCACCAATGAGCACCTTTGCACACGTGTCATGTGCACAGTATCTGAACGGTCCAAGTGATGCCGCACCCCTTGAAATATCATAGGCCCAATTTTCACTGATACAAAACTCTGGTGGGCCATGGCAAAAGGAAACAGTTTCCTCCATTGATTTGCATTTCTCTTTGCTATGGCTCACCAGAGTCATGTATCAGGCTGAAAATTGGACCTAAATCATTTCAAGGGAGCGGCATCACTTGGACCGTTCAGATTCTGTGCACATGACGTGTGCGAAGGTGCTCATTGGTGCTCACGTAAAAAGGTGCGCAGGGGACCATCTCCTTATATATATATATATATATATATATATATATATATATATATATATATATATATATATATATATACATATTAATGATTATATAATAAGTCATTATATAATAAGCACACTTACGTTTGTTGCTTAGAGCAAGTTAAGCTTCGTGGCAAGATAGTCACAGGTGTGGGACGTTGTAATTAAGTACCTTTAATCTATGTTAAACATGGATCTGTCAATGAGATTGACAAACTGCTCGATCCCATCAAGAAATTTTTTATTTTTTTCCTATGCTCACTAGACAGTTTTTAGGGCATTCTTCGATCCTATTGATGATGGCTTTGATCCTATTGACAAGTCGTCAATGCCACTCGATCTTTTTGAAGGTCCCATCGATAGAATTGTGCAATTTTGCAAAAGTGTGGGTTTAGTTTCCTAATTTGTCTGTAACTCTATACAAGGGCTTGTAATCGAAGGAATTAGTGTGAATAACATGCAAAACTGTTTTGAGCATAAGGGAGAGCAAAGCTAGGGTTTCGTGATAAGGATTTTGAGGTTTTCGGATCGATAAGTTCATCCATCTCTTGTAATTCATTTTTTATAGTAGATTTATTGTCGCTTTATGCCATGTTTTTTTCCCGCAAGGGTTTTTTCACGTAAATTTGTATGTTCTCTGTAATGCTTGTTTGCGTTTACCCTCTCTTGTTTGATTCAAATTTGGGGTTTAATTCCACAAATCCTCAACAACTGGTATCAGAGCTAACATTGGGTTTTATGTTTGAACTTAAAATATGCTATCGAAGAAATTAAACGTGAAGTACGAAACGAAGAAGTTTACCGGTAGAAATAAGTTTAAACTATAGAATGTGAAGATAAGAGGCCTTGTAATTTAACAAGGATTGCAACACGCTCTCCTTAGTAAGGTGAAGTATCATGTGTCTATAAGCGATGAAGAGTAGGACGAACTTGATGAGAGAGCAACTACTTCGATCAATTATGTATAGCGGACAATGTTTTCTATAATGACCTTAATCAAAAGACTACCACAGAGATTTGGATGAAACTAAATAATTTATACATGAAGAAATCTTTAGGCAATCATTTATATTTTAAGAAATAGTTATATAATCTTAACATGGCGGAAGGGTCTAATATTAATGAACACATTAGTACGTTCAATGAATTGCTTTACAAGTTGATGAATGCAGAAGTGAAGATCGAAGAGGAAGATCAAGCCCTAGTCATGGTGAGCTATCTTTCACCATTCTACGAGAATCTCATAGACACTATATTCTATGGTAAGGAGACTGTAGACGTTGAAACTATCATCTCAACCCTTAATGCGGAGTAGTTAAGAAAGAATGACAATGGCGATGGTTCTTCTATGGATGTGTTGGTCTCTAGGGGAAAGAATTCTGTTCGGGAAAAGGGTAACTCGTGATCGAGATCCAAATCAAAGAATAAAGGTAGGATGAAGTGTTGGAACTATGGGATGATGGGACATATGAAGGACTGTTAGAATCCCAAAGCTCAGAAGGGAGAGAAATTAGATAATATTCTAAAAGAGGCCAACACAGTGGAATCCAGTGAGGAAGTTGATGGTGGGGATGTTCTGACTGCATCCAAATCCGGGTATCTCGGCGAGGAGTGGATTTTAGATGAGGACCTTATACCACATAATTTTTCAGCGAGTTTGATTCACCAATCACAATGAGTGTGATGGTGGGCAGGTGTTTGTGGACAATGACATTGCTTGTAAGGTTGTTAGTGTCGGATCAATGTGCGTCAAGATGTTTAGTGGGTGGAGCGTATCCTAACGGATATAAGACACGTTCCTAGCCTAAGGAAAAATCTAATATCTCTTGAAACACTTGAGTCACTTTGGTGTTAATTCTCCAATTTTGATCATGTCCTAAAAGTTTCAAAGGATACACTCATAGTAATAAAGGCGCAGTAGAGCGATAACTTTTACAAGTTGATTGGGAATATTGTATTGGGTGAAGTTGCAGCATCTGTAGCAGAATCCACATCGGCACTATTGTAGCATGTGTGCGTAAGCCACATGAGCAAACACAATATGAATGTATTTTTTTATCGTTGCTTAATTTATGCCTTTAAAAGTGTTGATTTTAATATATGTGAACATTGTATATATGGTAAACAATCTCTGTTAACTTTTAAGACTAGAAAGCATATATGTAAGGGTGTACTGGAGTATGTGGATTCAGATATATGGGGCCCGTCGCTTCTTGTTTCTGTTGGGGAGTCATCATTTTTTGTCTCATTCATATATGATTACTGTAAAAAGGTCCGAATTTACCTTATGAAGTATAAATCTGACATTTTCGCTACATTTAAGATGTGAAAGACGATGATTGAAAAATAGTTAGGATGAAAATTGAATATCGTGAGAACAAACAATAGAGGTGAATTCACTTCTAAAGAATTCAACCAGTTTTGTAAAGATAAGGGGATTGTGAGTAGAGGTGGGCATCTTGGACCCGATCCGACCCGACTCGGTACCGTTTCGAATAAAACCGACGGCTGAGATCGGCCTGATCAAGTCTAGCCACCCAGATCCGTTCATCTTTCGGGTCGGGTGCGGATAAAGGTCTATCCAAACCGATCCGACTCGGATACACGAACTGAATGGATCCGACCTGAACTGAACAGACCCGACCTGGTGGGTACTATAATAGTCGTTTTGATTTTTTACCCTAACCCTTCCCCTCTTTTCTTACCAAGTTACCCTACCCGACCCGGCCTCTGCTTTTCTTCTTCCTCTCGGACCTCTCCACTCTCCATCTCCAGATCTTCTTCCTCTTTTCTTACCCACAACGAAGCAGACTCTGCCTATCTTAGCTACCGCGACCGCTTCGTCCTCCGCAATCCCAACGATGCCATGGGCCTTCCTGGCCTCCTCTTCCTCCCCCAAGCCTTCGAGTCCCACCTCTCTCTCTCTCTCTCTCTCTCTCTCTCTCTCTCTCTCCACATGAGCTTTCACCATGTCACGTGATCTGTTGTTCTCCTCTTGCAGGGCCATATACCTGGGGGAGACCTTCTGCAGCTATATCAACATCAATAACAGCTCGAACTCCGAAGCACGAGATGTCGTCATCAAGGTATCACATCATCCCCAGTTTGGACTTTTCGCACTTTTTTTTTTGAAATTTTGTAAGAGGTTCTGAAAGAATCTGGGTTTTCAAGATCGAATCCGCTTAAATTTCACTGTAAAGTTTTTTTTAATTATTATTGGGAATTATTTTCACAAAATGCTCAACCAGTTACCATTTGAAAAACCAGGCCAGCGCTCCATTTCTGTTGGGGCCTGCCTTACTATTGACTTGGATTGTTTACCTGGTGGGCCCCACTGTTGATGGGGAATTTATCAGATGGGTTTCACAATGAGTTATGGGGCCAAACATGTGTCTGAATTTTGGGCTGCTTGTTGCTAGTTTTGAGTGCTAAATGCTAAAGTTTGGGATGGTTGTTGCCAGTTTTGGGGCTAAATGTTAGAGCTTGGGTTGCTTGTTGCTAGTTTTGAGGGCTAAATGTCAGATAGGTGCGTAAATCATTTACTCGCACCCAAACAGCCATTTAGGAATTTATTTATTTATTTTAATAAAACAGGTTCTTGAAAATGTTTTCTACAGAAAAGTAAACTCTCTATCACTAGAAAATGTCATTTTCTTGAAAAAAAAACTGATCCGAACCTAGGCCAATCTGATCCGACTCGATTTTCTTGATCGAGCCGGACTCGGATCGGTCCAGGTCAGTATGATTTAGGATTGGATCGGGTCAGAGGACTCGGACTCGGTCCCGGATCAGATCGAGTTTGGGTCAGGCCATGCAGAATTCGGACCGAGTCGAGTTGGGCCCAATCCGATCCGACTCGGTCTGATGCCTAGCTCTAATTGTGAGGCACAATACAGTAAGACACACTGCATAACAAAATGATGCGGCAGAACGAATGAATCAGACTCTCTTGGAAAAAGCCCGAAGCATGTTGAATGATGCTGACTTGGGCAGGGAATTATGAATTGAAACTGTTAATACGACTTGTTATCTTGTGAATCAGTCCTTATCTACAGTGATAGACTGTAAGATTTCAGAAGAAGTGTGGAGTCGTCTACTCATAGTTGTGTGTATTTGGTTGTAATGCTTACTCGCATGTACCATCAATTGTGAGTGATAAGTTAAACCAAATGGCGAAGAAATGTACTTTCGTGGGTCATGGTGATGGAGCGAAAGGGATACAAGTCGTATGACCGGGTCACACGGAAAATTGTAATTAGTCAAGATATCAGATTTAATAAAAATTCCTTGTTCCATAGAGACAAACACAAAAAATCAGAGAAATCACCGGTTATTGATATTAAGATTTAAAATGTTGATACTACAGATAGAAGTACAAGAGCAGGTGGAGTAGCCACCTCTAAAAAGAAATCCGTTGAGAGGTCGCGGATTACCGACTAAATATAAAGATGACTCGAACGTTGCATTTGCTCTCATTATGGATGAGGATGATCCGTCGTCCTTCCAGAAAGCATTGAAAGGTATTGATGTTGAGAAATGTATGGTGGTCATGTATAACAAGATGGATTCTTTGTACAAGAATGAGACATGAGACTTAGATCAACTGCATTAGCTTGATCCACAACTTTTGTAGCCCACATGAAGTTTTTAATGACCAATTGCCACATGAGATTTGGATCTACTTCATTTTTTGCCTTGCACTCTAAAATCATATGATGAAAAAAAAAAAAAAAAAACGAATGGACAACATGAATATATAATGCATGCATTAAAGTAGGCCCCATGGTAAGGGTCGCACCGTCTTGACTCTCGAGTGAGGCAAGAGTTGCAGGTGCGGCCATTATTGTAGGCCCACCTTGATGTGTGTATTCTATACCCAGCCATCCATCCATCCATTTTCCTAAATCACTTTAGGCATGAAACCAAAAATAAATTAGATCAAATTCTCAGGTGGACCATGCCTTAAGAAAAAGTGGTGATTGACCCCTGATGGGTAACAAAAGTTTCGGATCAAGCTGATATTTGTTTTTCTCTTCATTCAGGTTTATCTGACCATATCAAAAGATTGTATGTCAAATAAACACTATGAAAGCATTACGGTGTGCCCTAGGAAGTTTTTAATGGTAGGGTGTTCCATCACCACTATTTCCTATGGTATGGTCCACCTGAGATTTAGATCTCGTTCATTTTTAGGCTCATGCCATAAAATGATATTGTAAAATGGGTGGATGGTGTGGATATAAAATAAATACATCAAGGTAGGCCCATCGGTGAGGATCGCACTGTCTTGGGTGAGGCCTCGGTCGCGCTTAATCTGCTACCATGTGAGCAGCGCTTGTGTTTGGCATTTCCGGATCTGTATTGGAACAAACTTCCATGTATGATTGTTGGGTCCTTCACTTTGTCTCATCTGTGTTGGAACAAACTTCCATGTATGATTGTTGGGTCCTTCACTTTGTCTCATCTGTGTTGGAACAAACCTCCATGTCTGATTGTTGGGTGCTTCTCTTTGTCGCCAGATAAATGGCCGAAGTTCTTCGGTGGGGCCTGTGATTGTGTTGTTCATCCTCTCGGTGCGTCCCGCTTCACGGTTAGGTCCAGTTCTAGAAGCGCAAAACACGATGGGCCCACTTTGATGCAAGGTTTATGATTACGAATTATGATCATTAATTTGGTGGATTGTTTTACTTACTGAGTAAACTCTGCGGATTGCTTTACTTACTAACTGAGTAAACTCTGTGGGGCCCACCGAGGATGTAATTGTCTTATCCACGTCGTCTATCCATTTTTCTAGATCATTTTATGGCAAGATCTCAAAATTGAACTATATCCAAATCACAAGTGAACCACACCAAAGGGAAACAGTGAAGATAATGATGTCCACCATTGAAACCTTCCTTAGCCCCACATAGATGAAGGGAAAACACAAATATCAGCTTGGTTTAAAATTCATGTGGCCTCAATAAGCTTTCAATCATAGGTGCTCAACTCACACTTTTTCCTACGGTGTGGTCCACTTGATCTTTGGATATGCTTTAATTTTGGGTTTATACCCTAAAATGATCTAGTAAAACGGATAGACAGCGTGGATAAGACACATACATGACGGTCGGCTCCATGTATTTTACTAAGTACGCAATCAGCTACCCTTCAATTGGATGGTTAATAGTAAACCTAGTAATGTCCATTTTCAGAGGTAAAAAAAAAAAGACGGAAAGGTTTGGTCCAACGGTCTTACTTTTCTGCAAGGGTTCACTCATGGTTGGGCCCACCGAATGTGGACACTTTAGATTATCTGACGCCAGAAAAATGGACTCGGCCCGACCAGTTCTTTTACAAAAAATGATCACATACGTCCAAACGTAAATGGTAATTACCGGTTGTTCGAGCTGTGTGGGCGCACCATTGTGTATGAGTGTCATGCATCCAAACCCATCCATTGGATGCTAACCCAAAACCGATCCATCCATGGCTTAAAAAATGAAGAGATACAATTATTAGGCGACCAAACTATAGAAAACAATGATTATTGATTCTTAAAAACTTTTTGAGTCAAGTTAGTGATGAGATTTTTCTCTTCAGTTCAGAGGAGAGGTAGTGCAACCTGGTGTAAATCAAATGCCTTTCATCGCGCTACTCGACCGGTCAAAGGGTGTTGCTCGACCGATCGAGGACTGCTAGACTCAAAGTCCAGTGACTGGGTTTTTTATTGCTCGACCAGTCGAGGGCATGTCTTGACCAGTCGAGGGTTACACAGATTCAGTTTGAATTCAGTGTGGAAAGGAGTTTCCTAAACTATAAATAGGGGTCCCTAGAACTATTCTAAGGTATGCAATGGGGTTTTCTAAAGTTACGCAAGGGTTTGCTAAAGGGTTTTAGAGCTATCAAAAGGTGAGAGTGAGAAAAGAGAGAGAGGAAGCTTGTGGAAGGGAGGATTCTGCCTGTAGAGGTGATCTACTTCACAGTTGAAGTCCCAGCGCTTCTACGTCCTCATGATCGGTGTGATCATTCCGTTTTCTTTATTCTCTTATTGTTCATCCACTCCAGCTGAGTGAAGAAGGTTTGATCCAAATAGGGTGTGCTTGTGATCGGTTGTAACGTTCTACTTCATAGTAGATTGTTGCTCTAAATTAGGTCCCGTGGTTTTTACCTCTTCGACGGTTTTCCACGTAAAATCTCTTATGTCGTGTAGTTTGTGCTTTGATTTATTTCATTGCTTTATTATATCTCATAATTCTGGTGTTTTGGGAGGCAAGATCCTAAAGTTTTTGTGCAATGCTCTCCACAGTTAGCTCGAAAAGCTTGCTTGGCATGACTTGATTTAGTTCGGTTTGACTCGACCTGAACGGCATCTCAAAGTGAGTCAAGCTTTATATGACCCAACTCGTATTGAAAATAAGCCGAGATCAAATAGAGTGGAGATTCCCGAATGAATACACATGCACGCACGGGAAATAGTTTTATGCGGTCGAGCTCATGGGAACTTCCCATGAGGTTGAGCTGTGTGGGCCCCACCATGATGTGTGTCAAACATCAACACCGTGCATTTGATGGGTCCCCTTTAAATTATGGGATATCCCAAAAATCAGCCATATACGGAACTCAAGTGGGCCATACCATTTAAAATCATGTGAAGACATGCCCAAAACATATAAAAGCACTTGGTGGGGCCACCTGAAATTTGGATGCGTATGAAACTTGGTCTAACCCCTCAACCAAGTGGGACACATATAATGGATGGGTTGGATTTGTGAACCACCTCTCAGTGGCCCAACGAATGATTATGAATGTTTTAATGGGAGGGTAACCCCTCTCAACTTTTGTATGTGGTGTGGCCCACACAAGTCATGGATTGACTTGATTTTTAAGCCCGAGGCCCACCATGATATATATATATATATATATATATATATATATATATATATATATATGGGAAAAGGTACTATGCGCTCGACCTCACGAGTTCATCCCATGAGGTCGAGCTGTGTGGACCCCACCGTGATGCGTTTCGAACATCTACCCCATCAGTCAGATGCACCATTCCATCGTGGGCCTAGGTCTCAAAAATTAAGTCAATCCGTGACTTGTGTGGGCTACACCACATACAAAAGTGGAGAGGGGCCGTGCACCATTAAAACATTCATAACCATTTTTTAGGGCCCACCAAGATGTGGTTTGAAAATCCAGCCCATCCATTATGTGTGTCCCACTTGAATGAGGGTTCAGACCAAGTTTCAGGTGCATGCAAAACTCAGGTGGGCCCCACCAAGTGCTTTTATATGTTTTAACGGTGTCTTCACATAAATTTAGATGGTATGGCCCACCTGAGTTCCGTATACGGTTGATTTTTGGGTTATACCATTATTTAAAGGGGACCCATCAAATGCACGGTGTTGATGGTCGAAACGCATCACGGTGGGGTCCACACAACTCGACCTCACGGGAGCTTATCGTCAGCTCTAGCGCATTGTACCTTTTCCCTATATATATATATATATATATATATATATATATATATATATATATATATATAGGAAAAAGGTACTATGCACTCGAGCTGATGGGAACGTCCCACGAGGTCGAGCTCTGTGGGCTCCACCGTGATGCGTTTCAAACATCTACCCCATCAGTCAGATGCATCATTCCATCGTGGGCCTAGGTCTCAAAAATTAAGACAATCCGTGACTTGTGTGGGCCACACCACATACAAAAGTGGAGAGGGGCCGTGCACCATTAAAACATTCATGGGACTTTTTTTGGCCCACCGAGATGCGGTTTGCAAATCCAGCCCATCCATTATTTGTGTCCCACTTGGATGAGGGTTCAGACCAAGTTTCAGCAACATTCAAAACTCAAGTGGGCACCACCAAGTGCTTTTATATGTTTTTAGTGTCTTTACATGATTTTAGATGGTATGGCCCACCTGAGTTCCGTATACGAATGATTTTTGGGATATCCTATAATTTAAAGGGGACCCATCAAATGCACGGTGTTGATGGTCGACACGCATCATGGTGGGGCCCACGCAACTCGACCTCAGGGGAGCTTATCGTGAGCTCGAGCGCATAGTACCTAAACCTATATATATATATATATATATATATATATATATATATATATATATATATATATATATATATATCCAAATGCTCAGTTGCCCACCAATTCGCATGGAACTTGTGCGAACTTTTTTGAGAAATCATACGTGATATGACTCCAAAATCTGAATGGTCAACGTGAAGCAGCATCTCATGAAACCACCTGGTCCCAATTTTTACTCTGATCCAAAACTTTGGTGGGCCATGAAAAATGAAAACAGTTTCCTCCCTTGATTTGCATTTCTCTTTTTTATGGCCCACCAAAATTTTAGATCAGGGCGAAGATTTGTCCCACCGGATTTCATGGGATTCCGCATCACATGGACCATACACATTAGACACCCATGACATGTGTGCAAAGGTGCACATGTGTGTAAGTGCACAGGTGAGCATGACTCTCTCTCTCTCTCTCTCTCTCTCTCTCTCTCTCTCTCTCTCTCTCTCTCTCTCTCTCTCTCTCTATATATATATATATATATATATATATATATATATATATATATATATGAACAAGTTGGATTACATTATAGCCTTGAAAACCTTTGGGTCCACTTGAGCTTTGGATAGGGTTCAATTTTGAGCTCCTGCATTAAAAATGAGCTAGAAAAATGGATAACTAATTGATAAAACACATGTATCATGATAGATCCCTCATAGATTTCACACCATAATAAAGGGTAGCGAATGCTTGCACAATCTGCAACGGTCATCATCCATTGGCCACTTGATTTATTTTTGATAGGGTAAGGTGGATGCGAATTACCTAGAGACCAAATTCTGTGGGGGGGCCAATCAAATCCTACCACGTTGGGTCATCATGGCAGGATTTGATTGGACCACGTGTTGCTATTAGAGGGCCTAGCTATATAGACTTTCAAACATGCTTTATTGGATCCCCATCTATGACAACAACACGTCAGTGAATCAAACCTTACCACAGTATGCCACCAGCAATACGCATGGTGATTCAATCACCAATCAATTCACTTCCTATCGCGAAACCAACGGCAAAACGTCATTTCATGTGGAAAAATCTTTACCTTCTCCTATGAGTCTCATGTAAAGTCTTTAACAGTGATAATGATGGCCGTGGCAATGAAGCATATTAGCCATTATAGCCTTGTCATGGTTAAATTTTTTTTAAAGAATAAAATGTATCGCCCTGCATTGGAATGTTATGGGCTCATAATAGGCTCTGACCTCACCATCCGCATCCAATAATTAAATGATTATGATAATCAGAGCAATGGGAGAAGGATGAGCAATCAAAGGTGGGCTCCCATGATGGACAATCCACGTCGATGCTTTGACCTCTCTAATAGACTCAAAATGGGTAATCCAATTTCCCAACTACTAATCCAGCGGTTAGGATCATCCGAGCAAAGTGCTCCGAGAGGGATGACAATTAAAGGTAAGCCCTACTGAAGGACAGTCCATACAATATGGACCATCCATTTCCCAAACCACTAGTCCAATGGTTATGATTGAATTAAAGTGATTTTTGCATGGCTATTGATGGGGTGGAGCCTGTCTTCAATAATTTAGCCATGCATGTGATAACCCATGTGTGTTCATGTACCCGTTCATCATGCAATAATTTCTTATAGGTTGGGCTATAGTCACAGGCCACGTGTGGGATCATATTAATAAATTTTCACCCATTTCCAGTACAAACGATCCTCTATGCTTGCCACTAACTGAAAATTTATATTTGTTGCAATCTCATTCGGCCCCATCATCATACACTATATTTAATGCAACAATGCTGATAACACTGATAATAACGTGAATCTTTTTCTCACACACACACACACACACACACACACACACACACACACATATATAGATATATATATATATAAACGGGCTAATGCTTGTGACCTCGTGCAAACAATCGGAGTGGTGATACTGGTGCCTGCAGTCACCCAAGGACAATTTCCTACCATAAGTCCATGCAACAGGGAGCTTTGTGGGCCCCACTATATTGAGCATGTGACATGTACTCCATTAATCATTTGTGCTAGATTATGTTAGAACATGAGCCTAAAAATCAAGGTGATCGAAAACTCAAATGGGTGACACCAAAAAGGAATAGAGCAGAATGATACACCCACCATGGAAATCTCCCGGGCCATCATGATGTTTAGATGCCATCTAACTCTTTTGTAAGATAAAACCCCGCTAGGATTACAGGAAAAATCAGATGCCAAGAGCTTGGTGGTCCAAAACCTATGCAAGTGGCCACTCAATTAGCTTTTTGTTGCACGGTCCACGGACTCCCTACAACACCTTGCCTTGTCCGGCAACCTTTTTCACCGGACAAAAGGGCGCGGGTTCGGTGGATCCTGATTTTTACATCTCATTTTATGGCATGATTTCAAAAATAATATATATCCAAATCTCAGGTAGATCACACCATAGGAAACAATGGCCATTGATTATTAAAAACTTCTTGTGGCTCATAAAAGTTATGGATGAAGCTGATATTTATGTGATGCTTTCATCCAGGTCAATATTGTGACCTTATCAAGAGATTGGATGGCAAATAAAAATTCCTGTGGCCCTCAAGAAGCTTTTAATGGTGGGTATTCTGATGAGAGACGTTAGAATATTTTAACTCTCCCATGCTATACCCTTGTCCTTTAGATGTGGATGGTCTGTTTTTAATATTGTTGCGTGCGCCACTGGTAGCAATATTCAATATTAAAGATTTAACCAAAAAAAAAGAAGGTGAGATCACTTTAATATGATACTAAATCGATCATAAATCCAACGGCTAGCCATACTTCAGCATGTCTTACCAATCCTCTCCGAAGAGTGAAGGTTTCCAAGCCTAATATGACATCTGAGCCGTACATAATGACGCAAGGGAGGACGTGAGGTCGAGTACCGTCTTCCTCAAGAAGATAACTATTCCGAATCCACGGAACTTCTCTAGACTCCTCACAGAGACTTCTCGAATGCACAAGGAAAGAAAGCAGAAAATAAAAATATATTCTAATAAATTCAAAATTGATTAATGAATAATTGATAGTTCTCTAATGTGTCTCCTTACACCATTAATAAAGAAAAAAAATAAACTAAAATTCGTAATTACAAAAAATAACAAAATTCTAACTCTAATAAAAATCCTAATTCTAATAAAACTTTTCTAATGCCTAATTTCTAAAAATAAAATTTTCAAATAAACTTTCTCTAGAAGAGTCTTAGTATAACTAAAAGTTATTTCTAAAAAGGAAGAAAATCTAAAACTCTAAAAATAGAAAAACATATTAAAAAATCGGAATTACTAAACATAGTAAAATTTTTCTAAAAATTCGTTTTTGAGCTGAAAGCGCACGTTTTCTTACGAAATGGACAGATGCGACCTACATAGTGCATCGATTCACCTCGAATGGCCCATTTCAGTAAAGATTGATAGGTTGTACGCCCTGTAACAATACCCGGATCAAAAGTTATGGTCAATTTATGGTCCATCTTCTTTTGGCCCAACTATGCTAGGAATGTATCTGTGACACGTTCTACATCACATAAGGTGGCTCATATTGTGAAGATAAGTGTATGAAAATCATGTTCGCGCTCACTAGCATGGCCATAGAATAAGTTAAATCCAAACCATTGGCAAATTTGTTTAATCCATCTTTTCTTTTTTTGGTAGGGTGATCCACGTATCTTTCATGTGTGTAGTTTGTGGGTGTGATAGAGTTGATAAAGCGGCTCGATCCAATTTTACCCCAATCGTGTGCTAGTAGGGTTCTAGTGGATGGTAGTAGGTGGCTGAGATTTTGGAGACCGAAGAGAGGATAATGTGTTTAATCTAATTATGAGAAACAGGGATTTTCATAAAAAGTGTGGCTGATTCAGTAGTGGAGGTCCCCCATTCAGCTTTTGTCGGATTTACGGTAGGACCTACCTAATGGGAAATGGCTAGTATTTCCTGTATTTGTCAGATCCACACCGTCCATCTAATTTTCCATATCATTTTAGAGAATAAAAGAATAAAATATTCAGATTTGGGGCTCAAGTGGGCCACACTACAGGAAACAATGAAAATTGGACACTTGCTAATAGGTTAGATGGCAAATAAACATTACAATAGACCCTAAGAAGGTTGACCGGTAGTCATTCCATCTCGTTACTTTCTATGGTGTGGCCCACTTGAGCTTTGTATGTGCCTCAGTTTTGGGTGTGTCTCAGTTTTGGGCTCACGAAGAATGATCTGGAAATTTTGATGGACAATGCTTTAACATTTCAATCGATTAATCTAGACTTTCCATTAGGTCTTATATAGATTTCATCGGCTAGGCTACCATGAAAATATTATACCAATTCGACCATCTAAACATAGGATCAATGGGCTTGATATGGACAGTCAAAATCATTATATATATATATATATATATATATATATATATATATATATATATATATATATATATGGTGTACTATGCGCTCGAGCGTAAAGCGGTCATCCGTGAGGTCGAGCAGTGTGGGCCCCACCGTGATGCTGTTCAAAAATCCATACCGTCCACCAGATGCACGAGTCCAGGGTGAGCCAACACTGCCCAAAATCAGCCGTCCACGTAACTCAGGTGGGCCATACCATCGGAAAACATAAGTATACACGCAAAAACATGTAAAAGCACTTGGTGGGCCCCACCTGAGTTGTGGATACCACCTGAAACTTGGTCTAAAATTACATCCAAGTGGGACACACATGATGGACGGTGTTGATCATCAAAAAACGTCTCGAAAGGTCCCCACAAATGGTTTTGAATGTTTCAATGGTGCACGGCCCCTCTCAACTTCTGTACGTGGTGTGGCCCACAAAAGTCACGGATTGATTTGATTTTCAGCCGTGTGGGCCCCATCTGGAATGGTGCATCTGACTGAGGGGGTAGATTTTCGAACGGCATCACGGTGGGGCCCACATCAGCTCGACCGCACCGACAACCAGTTTACACTCGAGCGCATAGTACCTTTTCCCATATATATATATATATATATAAAGTGGTGTGTAAACGGCCACCATTAAAAATTTCTTCCTAGTCACATTACTTTTGGACTAAGTTGTTATTTATGTTTTTTCCTTCATTCTAGTCTATGTAACTTCATCAACAGAATGGATGGTAAATAAACATTACAACAGGCCCTAAGAAGCTTTTAAAGGTGAGCGATCAATTATCGCTATTTTCTAATAGTATGGATCACCAGAGTTTTTTATCACTGGGCTAATACCCTAAAATGAGCTAGCAATTAAATGGATGGAAGGATAAAAGACATAAATCATGGTGGGCCCACAGGGCAGTGTCCTACTGACGGTAGTATGCAATCCACTTCCGTTCATGACCCTTCAATTTGGGACCTGCAGTTTAGAAAGTCTACATTGATTTATATGCCACGTGTCTAATTTCTAAGTACCTTTCATCCATCACGCTATACCAGAGTATGAAAGATTTTTATTTCTTGCTTTCGGAGTGCGCTGGGTTGCACGAAATATGATATTTCGTGAAATTCGAAGCTACCAAACGCACACTTATAACATTAGAATCTGCCGAGCGGGCGTGAATTTTGAATGTGGATCGTTTGTCGGTCTCTTCAATCTCTTACCTTCCATGTTTGGCCCCACTTGATGACTGGACTAGCTTAACCTTTTAGCAAATGACAAAGTGTGGGGCCCACATTCTGAAGAGCATGGATCGCGAGGACATGTGCTAGCTACATCTTTATTGGCGTGTAGCAATAACATTTCACGGGAAATAAACACGAATTTTTGGTAGTTGACCTAACACCATCGGCTGGAATCTTCTGGCCTTCTTTTATATAGATGAAAGCGAACAAGATTGGACTTTGTGAGTACCTTCACCCACAAAATCAGCGCGACTTGCTGCCACCGGAAACCAGATGTGGCTGGGACCCTGACCATCGGGCCCACCTCAATGCGTGCATTTGTATAATATCCCTCCCTGCCGTCCATGTGTACTTTTTCCTACTTAGTTTAGTACGTGGTCCCACAAATGAAAAAGATACAAATTTCAGGTGAACCAAACCACAGGAAATAGTGGTTCTTGAACACCCACCATTAAAAACTTCCTAAGGTTTACTATGATGTTTGTTGACCATCCAACCTATTGATAAGGTCAAACAGACTTGGGTTAAAGGGAAAAAAAATATCAGCATGATCCAAAACTTTTGTAGTGCACAAAAGGTTTTTAATGGTCAATAAGCATTGTTTCATGTGATGTGGTATCTTCTTTATATTTGGACCACACCTTAAAATAAGCTGAAAAAATAGATAGACGGCTTGACGTATAATGCATACATCGAGGTTGGCCCTACAGTTGGGGTCAGGGTCCCACCCAAATCGCTAGGTCGCATTCAAAACATGGATGAATTCTTTTCAGGTCTTTGTCTAAGGAGGGCCCCATATGTAGGGGTGGAAGACGTGTTACAGATTCATGCAGACAACACATGTTGGAGATTGTGGTCATGTAGAGGGGTAAAATCAGTTGGTTATTCCTTAATTTAATATTTTTCATTGTTTGGATTGTAAAGAAAAATATAGATTTTATCAAGCAAATCATTAAGCCTATACAAGTTTGTATATGTAAGGTAACCATTATTTAAAGAAATTGAGATTTTCACGCGTCATCCGTGTTGGGAGCGCTGCACAAAAGCTTTAGGATCTCGCCTCCCAAAAACACTAGAATTATGGGATATGATAAAGCAATGAAATAAATCAACGCACAAACTACACAACACAAGAGATTTTACGTGGAAAACCCTCGAAGAGGTAAAAACCACGGGTCCTAGTTCAGAGCAACAATTCACTATAAAGTAGAACGTTACAACCGATCACAAGCACACTCTGCTTGAATCAAATCTTCTTCACTCACACAGGAGTGTATGAATAATAAAAGAATAAAGAAAACGGAGAGATCTCACCGATCACGAAGACGTAGAAGCACTGAGATGTCGACCGTGCAGTAGATTACCTCTACGAGCAGAATCCTCCCTTCCACAAGCTTCCTCTCTCTCTCTCTTTCTCTCTCTCTCTCTCTCACCTTGGCTATGAAAACACCTTAGCACAATAGCTTTAGAAAGTCTTCTCAATACCTTATAATAGTCCTAGGGACCCCTATTTATAATTTAGGAAACTCTTTTCCGCACCTCTGCGAAAACCGTTTCAAATTTACACAGTCCGCACCAAATCCGGACTGAATCTGCGTAACCCTTGACTAGTCAAGCCAGGGTCTCGACTGGTCGAGCGGACCCTCGACTGGTCGAGTCAGGCCTTCGACTGGTCAAAGCAAAAAAATATGGCTTGCTGGACCTTAAGTCGAGCGACCCTCGACCGGTCGAGCAGTGCGGTCCAGCAAGATTTACGACATCCGCACTGCACAACCTCTCCTATGAACTGAAGAGGAAAACCCCATCAATCCAAACAATACACTCTTTTTTTTTTTTAAGTTCGTTAGATTACATTGCTATAGAATGTAATTGTTACAGTTATCGATATCCACACCATTAGTTCCTCATGTCCAAATACGTTTGGAGAAATGAGTCGACTCACCTCCATGTTGCTCTTTCTCTTTCATAAGCATCATTAATCCCAAGTCTATTAATGTTTCCCCAACGGTTATGAGTGCCATCATCGAATTCTTCAAAGGATTTGTTGAGGACATGGGAATACAGCAAGCAACATTATCAATGTGTAGATGGGCAACCATTTCTTTAAATTTTCCACATAATCAGTCAACTTAAAGATATAGTCGTGAACATTTCCACCTTAACCTTGATTGAGATAAACTCAACAATTAGGAGAGTTTTGTGGTTTTCACCATCCCGTGATTTTATTCTTTAAACTTTATATCATCTCCGTAATAGTTTTTCAACCTTCCAAACTTAACACAATCTCTTCGATTAGAAATTGTTAGGAAAATGACTAACTTGAAAAACTTATTAGCCTTGTGTTACTTATTACATTTAGCTTTCCAAGCATTGAAAGTGTAAAAAAGTGTTAGAATTTGTATGGTGAATCAAATTGTTAGTGACATGTAAATATATTAATTCATTGGAGTATATTGAAAATTTTCGATGTTTGAGTTCTTATGTATAGTAGTGATTGATTCTTGATCACGTTTGCATATAAATATTTTAGTTGGCCTTCATAATGAGGTGTGGCCAACATTCGTAATTAAAGAATTCCTTCGATTCTCACATGATGTAGACCATTGTGCAGGTATGCACAATAAGAGTGATGCGTTTTGAGATATATGTATGTACATACGAGATATACTTCTACGTTTATTTATGAAATGATCAAGATGAGATTTTACATAAATTAACATGATCAAGTTCGTACCCACTCAGATCATGTAAGCCTATATATTAGTGGGGATGAATCATTGGTTAATCGGATAGATTCCGCGTGATAATTGTATAAATGACGAATGCCTGATCACCCATGATGTGTGAATTAACCCACACATGTTGTGAAAGCAATTACATACAAGCGACTGATCAATTTGAGTCCAGTGTTTGTGACAGTATACTAGCCCATAGTTGACTCTTGTGTTCTTATTACTCTACACTGTGGCAAGGTGATGATGATGCGATGTTATTCTGATGTGCATTTTTAAGGTCATGTGTATAGATTCAGTTAGGTAAGAAACATGATAGAAAAAGAAACCAAATTAAGATCAAATTATGAAGATGGGTTAAAAAAAATTTATAAATGATCGTATGATGATGATGATGCACATAAGACTTATCTAAAGTGACAGATTAAATAGACAGTCGAATTTCATTTCAATCTATTTTTGAAATACACACACACACACATTTTTAATAAGTTTTGATTAATCAAGCCGCAAAGATGAAAATTGTTCAATGTCAAAAGAAGATAAGTATGCATCACGAACGAGACATTAAGTGTCGTGGGCAAAACTGAACTGGTCCACCATACGAAAAGAATGACCGACCACGAGGGGAGTGCCTCAAAGCTAAAGCAACTAAAGCACTACGACATGCTTATGTCATAAGCTATCAGAGTACAAAGCTCAAAGACAAGGCAAGCAACTCTCTAAACAAAGAGATGAACTCCCTGTAGGGATGCCTTGCACAAAACCTTAGGATCTAGCCTCCCGAAACAAACCAGAATTATGGATAATAAAGCAATGAAATAAATCAAAGCATCAATCACACACCACACAAGAGATTTTTACGTGGAAAACCCTCAAAGAGGTAAAAACCACGGGACCTCGTCCAGATCAACAATCCACTATGAAGTAGAACGTTACAATCTTCTTCACTCACGCAGGAGTGGATAAACAATAAGAGAAATAGAGAAAACGGAGAGATCTAACCGACAGATTACGAGGACATAGAAGCGGCCGAGATGTAGATTGCAAAGTAGAGAACCTCCACGAGCAGAACCTCCCTTCTATAAGCTTCCTCTCTCTCTTTCTCCCTCTCTCTCACACCTTTGATAGCCCTAAACCCTTTAGCAAATCCCTTGCAAAGCTTTAGGAAACCCTCTTGCTATTTTGTGATATCTAGAAAAATCCTAGCAACCCCTTTTATAGTTTTGGGAAACTCCTTTCCGCATCCCAGTTGCGAAAGGACTCAAATCTGCAGTTTCCCGCAAAATCGCGGAACAATCTGCGTAACCTACGACTAGTCCTGGCTCTCCTACGACCGGTCGTAGACCACCTACGACTGGTCGTAGCTCTCCTACGACCAGTCCTAGCTACAGTAAAAAATAGCACGAACTCGCTGGACTTTGAGTCGTGCCAGGGCTCGAACCTACAACCGGTCGAGCACCTCCCACGACCGGTCGAGAGGGACTTTGGACCGGTCGAAGACGGGGAAAAAACCCCATCAAATCTCCCCCTTTTTGACCCGGGAGGGATCCACCTTCTTCAAGCCAGCCAGGTTTCTACAAACCTCAAACTTGCCCTTGAGCAAAGCCTTGGTCATCATGTCTGACCCATTATCGTCCGTGTGGACCTTCTCAAGCTGTAACACCTTTTGTTCCAAAGTATCCTCGATCCAGTGATACCGAATCTCTATGTGCTTCGACTTGGAATGCTTGACTTGGATTCTTGCTCAAGTGTATAGCGCCTGACTATCGCAATAGACCACGTGCTCTTCCTGCTTCAGGCTAAGTTCCTGTAGGAACCTCTTCATCCAAAGCATCTCTTTACATGCTTCTGTGACTGCAATGTATTCGGCCTCTGTCGTTGACAATGCTACGACCTTCTGTAGCTTGCTCTGCCAAGAAACCGCTCCCCCGCAAACGTGAACATGAACCCCGATGTAAACTTCCTGGAATCTATGTCACCTGCCATATCTGCATCTACGTGTAGCCCTCTAACACAGGTTTACCGTCACCATAGCATAGGCTCAACTGGATGAGCCTCTTAGATACCGTAGTATCCATTTCACCGCTGCCCAATGCTCTTTGCCAGGATTGGCAAGATACCGGCTGACAACACCAACCGCATATGCTATGTCCGGGCGTGTACACACCATAAGCATACATCAAACTTCCTACGGTGACGACGCAGGGTATCTTCTCGCATCTCTTCCACCTCTCGCTTCGTCTTGGGACACCACCGTCGCTCAATCGAAGTGACCATCTAGTGGAGTATCTTGTGGGCCATTGCATTCATATTGAACCGCTTAGGACTTTCTCAATATACCGCTCTTGTGATGCCCAAAGCTTCCTGCTGCTTCTGTCACGGGTTATCTCCATTCCTAGGATCTGTCTAGCCGGGCCCAAGTCTTTCATCGCAAAAGACTTGCCCAACTCCTGTTTTAGCCTGTCAATCTTTTTGATGTCTTTTCCCATGATGAGCATGTCATCAACGTATAATAGCAGAACTAAGAAATCACCGTCTGAGAACTTACGCGTGAACACACAGTGGTCCGACTCCGTTCTGTCATACCCATGTTTCAATATAAACGAGTCAAACTTCTTGTACCATTGCCGTGGAGCTTGTTTCAGCCCATACAAGCTCTTCCTCAACCTACACACCATATGCTCCTTGCCTTTGACTTCGAACCCCTCTGGTTGGTGCATGTAGATCTCTTCTTCCAGGTCACCATGGAGAAAGGCAGTTTTAACATCTAACTGCTCTATCTCCAGATCCATGCTAGCCGCCAACCCAAGCAACACCCGTATGGATGTCATCTTCACCACTGGTGAGAATATCTCCTCGAAGTCTATGCCTTTTCTCTGACCAAACCCTTTAACCACAAGTCTGGCCTTGAACCTCATCTGTGAATTCTTCTGCTCAATCTTCTTTCTGAACACCCACTTGTTGCTCAGAGCTTTCTTGCCCTTAGGCAGTTTCACCATATCATAGGTGTGGTTCTTATGCAAGGATTCCATCTCCTCTTGCATAGCTTTCAACCACTCCTCCTTATGCTCGTCGGCTAGGGCCTCAGAATAATCTTCTGGCTCTCCCCCATCGGTTAGCATAATGTACTCGTGCGGTGAGTACCTCTTGACGGCCGTCATCGTCCCTAGATGACCTCCTCACCGTGGCTCAGCAACAGTGGATCAATGGGGTTGCTCCCCGGTCCATCTTCCGAAGGAACTTCCTCGTCCTCTCGCACCTTCTTTGTACTCCCCGTCATCGCACCACGGGAGGAGTAATCGGATCCATGTCCTCTAGCTCACCGAACTAGGTGGTTCTTCTCTCGGCTTACCAATGTCTTCTATACACCGATCTTCAAAGAAAACCACATCTCGCTCCCCGACGAGCTTCTTCTCGGTCGATCCCATAACAGTAACCGAATTTTTCATCACCGTACCCTAAGAACACACACCGCCCGATCTTCATATCGAGCTTGGACCTTTCATCCTTTCAGTACGTGAACGGATGCCCCTGCATCCAAACACCCCGAGATGACTATACGATGGATCATGTCCAGCCCACACCTTCTCGTGCACTTCTCCATTCAATGGGGCCGATGGAGACTGTTTATCAAATACACCGCCGTACGCATTGCTTCTCCCGTAACGTCTTGGGCAACTTCGCATGGGATAACATGCATCGATTCTCTCAACAATGGTGCGATTCATTCGCTCGGCTACACCATTATCTTTGGGGGTCTTGGGAACCGTCTCTGTTCATGCCGTATACCCTGGGACTTGCGGTACTCGTGAAAGTCGCCAATGTATTCACCACCATTGTCGGTGCGGATGCACTTCAATGATCTACACTGTCTCTCTCTCGACCATAGCATGAAACAACTTAAACACACCAAAGACCTCGTCCTTGGATTTCAAAGCATAAACCCAAACCCTCCTAGATGCATCATCTATAAAAGTGACAAAATACAATGCCCCACCCAAGGTTTTTGTCCTCATAGACCACAAACATCGAATAAACCAAATCTAATGTATGCACTTTATTAACATGAGAAGCAGTTTTAATAAATGAAACTCTATGTTGTTTCCCGATAAACAATCAAGACAGGTTTTGAGAGGCATACACTGTCACTAGAGCCGGGCAACGGTCCGAGTCCGATCGGATTTCGATAGATCCGATCGATCCTAAACTTTGGGTCGCTGATCCGAATCCGATCGAGATCGGTGCCGGATTAGGTCCACCGACCCAATCCGATCCTAACGGTAGAATTAACCGACCGATCCGACGATCCGTGACCGATCTTTTTTTTTTTTCTTTTTTTCTTTTTTTTTTTTTTTTTTCCTTTTTCTGTCTTTTCTTTTCTTCTCTTTTTCTGTCTCTCTCCTCTTCCTTGCAGCGGGTGGCCGTGGCGCTTTTGCTCGACGGAAAGCGGTCACCGATCTCTCTCCCTAACTCTCTTTCTTTTTCCCACGTTTCTCTCTATTTTTCTTTCTTTCTTTGATTTCCTTCCTCCCTTACCGTCGGACGAAAGGGTCTTACACACAGGAATATGATTTTCCAGCTTTTGTTATGGAAGGGAAGAAAGAGAAGCGTCGATTCGGATTTCGGTTCGGGTCGGTCGGTTTCAATGGCTATCCGAATCCGATCCGAACTACATTCGGATCTGTCCTTTTACATCCGAATCTAACCGATCTAACTTACCGATCCTGTTCGAATCGGGGCGGATCGGGGCGGATCGGGTCGGATCCACCGGATCGGACCCATTTTGCACACCCCTACCTGTCACGTCTGGAAGGAGCTGCTTCCTCGCTAGTAGCTGAAGCCCTTTTTCACTCATGTGGCCTAGACGCCTGTGCCACATGTCAATAGCTGAATCTTCCGCTGCGTTCAATCTACCCTTGCACATACTGACACTTGCCTTGTACAGGGTGCAACACTTCTTTCCTCTAGCCACGATCAACGAACCCTCGATGAGCTTCCATCGCCCATCGACAAACCAGGCTTTCATAGCCATCATCATCCACCTTCTTCCCGTCGACATTAAGTTGAGGCGAAGGTCTGGGATATGCCTCACATCCCTGAGAACCAATGTGCAGCCCACATCAGTCTTCACACAAATATCACCGACTCCCACGATCTTTGATACGCCAGAATTTCTCATCTTCACAGTTCCATAGTCACCTGACTTGTAGCTTGTGAAGGAGTCCCCTGTGTGGAGTCGCATGAAAAGAAGCTCCCGAGTCTATCACCCGGTCGGTGCCCCGACTCGTGCAGCCGTGAGACATACATCGTGATCAGTAGAAAGAATAACTACCATGTCGCCAGCGTTCCGAAGCGACCGCAGTGGAATCGATTCTTCTTCCTTCCCTTTTACTTTCTTGTCGTTTTTCTTACCACGACATTCATGCTTGTAGGCCCTTCTTGCCACAATTCCAAAGATTCAACCTCTTTTCGTTACTCGACTTGCCTCTTGATTTATCTCGGGCCTTCCCGCCCTTCCCGTTCTTTCCTCTCCCCGTTCTCGTGTCACAAGGGCTCTTCTTGAGTAGACCCCGAGACTTCCTCCTTGTCTCCTCATTGAAGAGACAACGGTTACTGTTCCATGGATATCTTTCCGTCCGGCGCAGAGTTACTTAGAGACACCACCAATGTCTCCCAATTTGTCGAGGCAATGAACTAAGCAAATAGTAAAGCCCGCAATTCATCATCCAGACCATCTTCATAGAGGTGAGTTGGTTCACTATATTGTCGACCTCATTCATGTGCTCGGCCACAGAACCACCATCCTTGAACTTGAGATTTACAAGTCGCCTTATCGAAATATTTTATTACCTACTGTCTTCCTCTCATACTGACCCTTGTAATTTCACCATAGGCTTGCGGTGAGGTTTCTGCAGAGACACATGGTGAAACACGGAATCATCCAACCATTGTCCGATAAACCCCACCGCCTTTCGGTCCATCTTCTTCCAATCATCATCGGTCATATCCTTGGATTTTCTTCGATATGCACGAGATTGGAGAATATAGGTCCTTGCAATAAAGCAAGTCCTCCATCTTAGCCTTCCATATGGTCCAGTTAGAACCATTGAGGCTGATCATCCTTGAGCCACCTTCCATAATTCAAACCGATCCTACCCGTTCAATGAACTTAGCTCTGATACCACTTTGTAGGGATGCCTTGCACAAAACCTTAGGATCTAGCCTCCCGAAACAAACCAGAATTATGGATAATAAAGCAATGAAATAAATCAAAGCATCAATCACACACCACACAAGAGATTTTTACGTGGAAAACCCTCAAAGAGGTAAAAACCACGGGACCTCGTCCAGATCAACAATCCACTATGAAGTAGAACGTTACAATCTTCTTCACTCACGCAGGAGTGGATAAACAATAAGAGAAATAGAGAAAACGGAGAGATCTAACCGATTACGAGGACATAGAAGCGCTGAGATGTAGATTGCAAAGTAGAGAACCTCCACGAGCAGAACCTCCCTTCTATAAGCTTCCTCTCTCTCTTTCTCCCTCTCTCTCACACCTTTGATAGCCCTAAACCCTTTAGCAAATCCCTTGCAAAGCTTTAGGAAACCCTCTTGCTATTTTGTGATACCTAGAAAAAACCCTAGGCAACCCCTTTTATAGTTTTGGGAAACTCCTTTCCGCATGGCCATTGCGAAAGGACTCAAATCCGCAGTTTAGCGCAAAATCGCGAACAAAGCGTGTAACCTACAACTAGTCTGGCTCTCCTACGACCGGTCGTAGACCACCTACGACCGGTCGTAGCTCTCCTACGACCGACCCAGCTACGATAAAAACAAAGACGACGGACTTTGAGTCGTGCCAGGGCTCGAACCTACGACCGGTCGAGCACCTCCCACGACCGGTCGAGAGGGACTTTGGACCGGTCGAAGACGGGGAAAAAACCCCATCACTCCCAAGCTGTACGAGGATATAGCTCAGTAGGGGAAGAATCATCTCACTGGGAATGTCTACGTCACAACCAAAGGACCGTCAAGACAAGGAGCATGGGATCCAAGCTTCCCCCGTGCCCCAAGCTAACCTGACCAACCACTGGCAAGTTGATATGAGTAGTCCAGAGGGGATTATGACCCAGACCTGAAAAAGGAGGGCTTGACCTAATCCTGATCGAAGATCATGCGGGCCGAGGCGGGCTCGATGACAATTTTGGGAGTTGTTTCTCATCCAAATAAGGACTCTCTAGCGTAAATTAATAAGACACGACGGTTTCATAACCGCCCATGGACCCTATAAATATAGCCACCTTAAACAAGAGGATGTAAGAAAATAAATCAAAGCTCAAGTATTTGACTCAGATTTACCCATATAACTTAGGCGTAGAAGAATCTACGGCTGTCATCCGCTCCCATCATTGTCCACATATTCTAGTTTCCTTGCAGGTTCATCAGTAGGTATTCCTCCATAATCAATAATATCTGTTCACCAAATTCAGGTAACAACATTAAGATTTATGAACATGAATGAATGGAATCAAATGTACTTAATTGTATAAGATTATATTAACAAGTTTAGATAAGCTATTAGAGATTGGGATAAATTATTTTTTATCTGCTTTTAAATTTGGTGTGATATAATTATCTTCCAGTGAGTATTATAGTCTTAGAAGCCACACACTAGATATACCCAATTAGAATATGTAAATTAAGTTTTTTAATTAAGAGGGAGCTTAGTAATTTAATACACCCTTATTACCGCTATAACATAAATGATACTGGAAATAATCTCCAATTAAGGTTTTTCTAGGATGAAAATAGATAAAAGTAGGTGTAGAGTTTTAGTTTGAGATACCTTGTTATCTTCTCTTTAGTCTAGCTTTGAAGAAATTCATTCCTCTTAAAATTCTTAGTCCACCAAATCTAGAGATCCAGTAATTTGCATGGTATTATCATTAGTTGAAAATTAACATCTTTGGTAGGCTTTCGTTCGCCTTCATATGTATTTCAATACATTGAAGGATATTATTGTGATTACACATTTAAGATAATTTCATTAACAAAATTTTAAAATTGATGTATCTTTATGCATTTCCACTTGCATCGAGTTTCAAGAATAGGCAATGATGAATTTTTAAACCTTTAGGGCTTGTTTGGGAGCGTGGATTTGAAACCCCCTGGATTCGGAACCCCTTGGATTGCCAATCCCCTGGATTCGGAACCCCTTATTTTTGTTTGGCACCTTGGATTTGGAATCCCATGTATTGTAAAATTTGTGTTTGGGAGTGTGGATTTGAAACCCCCTCAAATTTTGTAGTATATTTGCATGAATATTAAAGGAGACTAAGTAAATTATTTAAAATACCCAAAGTGATTAAAATATACTACAACATAAATAATTATGATAATAAGTCCATCAAAATATACATATTGGAAAAAAAAAAGTAATTCTAAACTTCTGGTGGGCTAGAAAAGTGGGCCCACTAAATTTCACCATTGTCATGTGTTAAGATAAACATATCTACTCTAATTTTGGGTGGTCTAAACACATACCAGAAGGAATTTAGCGAAGTTGCTAGCTAACTTTAACATGACATATCATAAAAACTGAGAAGAATGCTTATAAGAAGAGGAAAGGAAACAATTAAAAAGGTAAGTGTGGTTTATCCTTCTAAACCTGAGTAAACTCTGTTGGGCCCAGCGTCAATGTGTGTGGTTTATCCACGCCGTTCATCCGTTTTTTCATATAATTTTAGGAGTTGAGCCAAAAATTGAAGCATATACAAAGCTCAAGTGAAACATACCACAAGAAACAGTGGAATATTTCCACTGTTGAAAACTTTACAAGGCCTCCAGTGATGTTTATTTGTCATCCAATCTGTTCTTAAGATCACATGGACATGGATGAAGTGAAAACACAATTATCAACTTGATCTAAAACTTCTGTGGCCCCTAGTAACTTTTCAACCGTAGATGTTCAATTAACACTTTTTTCAACGGTGTGGTCCACTTAATTTTTTTATATGCTTTATTTTTAAGCTCACCTACTAAAAGTATCTGATAAAAGAGATGGACGGAGGGGATAATATGCATGAATGACGGTAGCCCCACATTATAGTTTAAAGAAGGCAGAGGGCTACCTGTGTAACTTTAAAATGTGGTGGCTTCACATGGGAGTAACTTGCCAACTTCATTTTTATTACAAAAAATAAAGTTCTTCAAGTTCCTTAATGATAATTATAAATCCACTCCGACTATAATATGAGTTATCCTATTTTAGGCCTAGAACCTAAATTTTAGGGTTATTGCTAGTTCAAGTTGATCACAAAGTTAAAAATAGTGTGTAAAATCAATTATAGTGGTTGAATTTGTTTTCATTCATATGACCCATTTGAATGATATTTACCCCTAAATTTTTTTCTCAAATCTTAAATTTTAATGGGTTATATAATGGCTAGATTACACCGTCTATATAACTATCATGGTGGAACATATGAATAAAGTGTTCTCATCCCTCCATTCATTATTTAATTTGGTGTGGCCCATGTTAAAGCTAAATTAGTATAATATTTTGGTCATATGGATAAATTTTGACAAGTAATCACATAGTCGGAACAAATTTTGCATAACCATTTTAGTGGGCCATCCAGATAATAAATTGCAATTCTTCAAAGAAAATACTAAAATATAAAGTAACCTTTTACTCGTCTATCTCCTTCACTGAAAACACAGGTCCGTCTCCTTCAACACGTCTCCTTCCATACCAGAAACGGCGCACCAAACTTCCGGTGGAACTTCTGCGCTCTAGCGCCGTATAGCAGCAACTTTCCCCGTACCGGAGAGTTTCTGTAATGGTCATGGTTGTTTTGAAGAAGATGAATGAGAGAAACTGCGAATACAAGTTTTTTAAAAAAATTCTCAAACGGCTGGATTTCCGACCATTGAGCTACTTTAAAAATGCAATCCAAGGTAGGACCTTGGATTGCAAACCCCCGGATCGAGGGGATTGCCAACCCCATAATTGCCAACCCCAATTACTTTATGGTGCCAAACAGCGTGAGGATTGCCAATCCCCTCTAATCCCCTCCAATCCACGGTGCCAAACGACCCCTTAGCAGTTCATCCCAGATCCCTCTCCTATTTTGTCAGAGTGGCACTAGGCTAGACAACCGTTCCAACCCCACTTTAAACTAGGCTTAGGCCTTACATGTATGGCTAGATCAATTTTTCAAGTCAAGGTTGGGCTCAAGTTATTTTCACTTAAACTAGCCCAACTAGCTTTATATGTATATCAGTATATATGTTATATCTTGCAAATATGCCATTTTAATCCTTAATTATACAATCCACCCATCTTAAATTTAGACCATAGGCTTCCTTAAAAAATATACATTTCTTTGTGCAGATATGACCTACCTATCACTTGATGGATTAGAAAAATTCCAATTATGAATTTTATCAATTTTTGGGCTAAGCCCAGCCGGGTGGCTCAGGCCTCGGGTCTTAAATTGGGCGGTCCAGTCTTAGCTGAGCCCGACCCATTGCCACCCGCAAACGGTTGTGTATATAGTCAAAGCCGCTGTATCGACCCAATATAGGCCTGAAACGGGCCTACAAATAGGGATATTGCTCCATCCACACGGTTCCAGATTTCATTGGTGACAGATGCGGTGCACTGAAACGTTGCTTTCATTTGCCTGATGGCGGTCCATCTTCGGTTGCACTTTGTCGACCGACTTATTCATTTGTGGCAAGCTACAGTGTGGGTTTATCTCCATTTTAAATGAGCTCATATTTGTCGGGAGTGAGCTGGAGAAGCTATGTGGCCCACCATGACGTATGTGTTTCATCCACACCGTGCATCCATTTTTTCAGCTCATTTTAGGGCATGAGACAAAAAATTGAGGCAGATCCTATTATAAGGTGGACCACACCATAGGAAACAGTGATGATTAAACTCTCACCGTTAAAGACTACTCAGGGACCACAAAAGTTTTGGATCAAGCTGATATTTGTGTTTTCCCTTCATCCAGCTCTGTGTATAGCTGGCATTGGACGACTTGACTCGGCAAACTCGACTTGTCCAACTCGTTCCAAAACCAATTCGATCTGAACCGAATGGATGAGTTGATCCGAACCAACTGGACTTCATTCAATCCGAACTCAAACCAAGTCGAATGTGGGTCACCCAATAACTCGACTTGATTCGATTCATTGTCTCAATTCAAAATCTGACTCATACATTAAAATTTTATTTATTATTTTTCTAAAAAAACTCGAAATTTGACGTTTTAGATATGCGATGCGTGTAGCTGATGGAGAGGCTGCAATTCCGGCCGGTACACCTAGGTTTTGAGATGTAATTTCAACCCGCTGCACCAATGCTGACTCGACCTAACTCAGTACCTGTGATTGGGTCTGACTCGGTCTGGGTTAGACTCGGATTGGTCGGGTATGTTGGACTCGGTACAGGGTCAACTCGAGTTTGGGTCAGGTTTATCTCAAAACCGGGTCAAGTTGGGTCAACCCTAAGTTAGTCTAATTCGACTCAATGCGCAACTCTAGCTTTATGTGACTTAATTAATAGCTTGGATGGCAAATAAACATTATAGTGGGCCTTTAGAAGTTTTTAATGGTGGGAGTTCAATCACCACTATTTCCAAATGGTGTGGTCCACCTCAGAATTGATCCCCATCAAATTTGGGCATTACCTAAAATGAGCTGGTAAAATGGATGGACGGCGTGGATGACATATACACATCATGCAGGGCCCAGAAGTTTTCCAGCACCGAGGTAGGTACTGTAGGGGCCACTTCCGAATCCGAGTCCGGTTTATCCGGTGAAAATGTGCCATTTCCTTCCCATAAGAAAATATTTATTACTTGTATCAGTTACCGTGTCAAAATAATTGGCTGGACCCTAGGATTTAAGACTCAGCGACTCACGGACAACTTGTTTTGTCCTAAGCCAAGTCAGGCCGAGTCACCTTACATTTAGACTGCTGACTCGTCGTCTAAACTGGTTGAGACTCGACTGAGTCCGAGTCGACTCGGGCGAGTCATCAATCCCTAGTTTTACTGGGCTTTAATGTTGTTGGGTCACACTCGTGTTAAAAAATTGAACCCCATTATGAGCTTGGGCTAGAAATGGGCCATGTTAGACTACCTTGAGCCCGATCCAATTGACTCAGGGCCAACAATCAGGTTGCCCACGGCCCATCTAGTATTTAGTTCCTGGGCTTGGGTCAGGCCCTCAGTAGAGAATTTTGCGGTTACTTGGACCCGACCCATTAATTAATCATGCTTTAGATGAGCCGCACACCCGACAGACAGGTCTCAATGCAGACTCATGCTATTGCCTATTGGTATAAGGTGCACTAACCTCGGTGGGGTCCACCAGATCTGCATGATGAGGCCTATCTCGTGCTGGCAATCTAAACAATGCGCAGCCAACCTGGGATGGGTTAGGGTTCAAGATTTGATAAAACGGGTTGGGCTTGGGTTAGATATCAATTGATCGGTCATGGGTTAACCCTCGACCGGACCCCAACCCGACCCGACCCAACACACCCAACTGTCACCCCTAGCAAGAGCCCCATCCGTTTTTCCCAAACTGATCTTATCGTGTGGTCTGCCTTCAGCACATGCCAAACCTTGAAACTATACACATCACCTTGAATGGCCCATGGAATAAAATGGTAGGAATTGGACGGTTCTAAAATCAGATTAATAGAATTTGGAACCTTGATGATCACCTAACCGATCACAATTTTTCGAATAAATCGTATCGCATGGTTTGGATTGAATACCAAAAAGTACGATTGATTATGATAATGGATTAGGTGTGGCCCTGATCGTGGTGCCCACCTTGATGTATATTTCTTATATCCGTGCTGTCCATCTGTTTTTTCAGCTCATTTAAGTGGACCATTTCAAAAATGAAGCAGATCCAAATCTTAGGCGGACCACACCATGGGAAACATTGGTGATTGAATGCCTACCATAAAAAACTTCCAAGGGCTCACTGAAATGCTATTGTAATGTTCATTTTTCATCCAACCTGTTGATAAGGTCACAGAGACCTAGAAGAAGGGAAAAAACAAATATCAGCTTAATCCAAAACTTTTATAGCCCACGAGAAGTTTTTAATTGTTAATCACCACAGGAAACCTGTGGTATGGTCCACCTGAGATACTGATCTGCTTCATTTTTGAGATGATAACCTAAAATGAACTGAAAAAACGGATGGAAGGTGTGGATATACAAAATATAATCAATGTGGGCCCCACGTTGTGTGAGGCGGGATCGGACGTAATGGAGGTGGGCCGGTCGGTATTGGGCCTAGGTGCAAGATCGGGCTGTGGTTGGCCCGGCCCGTTGACACGGCCACTCGAACTAAACGAGCTCAAATCAAACTGAATTTGGATACATTTCTTCTCTCTAAGAAAAACGCACAGAGCATCTAATCTCTTCCTCGAGCCGCCGGAGCAAGTTAGCAAAACCTCCGTTTGTGTTGGGAGAAGATGGAGAGACGTGCGCTTCTCAGATCCTTATCCTACGCCGCTTCTTGCAAAAGGCTCTTTCTCGAGCCGAGTACCAGATCCATGCCCTTCTTCTCCACCTCCGTCGAGCAAAATCTCATCGACAGATTTCCACCCTCCTCTTTTCTCCTTCACAAAAGAGCTTTCTCTCTTCTCCCTCGGTCTGTCGCAACGTCTCCGAACCAAACATCGCCAGGTATTTTTATTTATTTATTTCAGTTTCCTTCCCCTTCGCTATTCAAAAACAACATTTGCAATTTAATATAATTCTGTTGTATGATTGAATGCATTCCGTTTTCGATTTCTTGATTTAAAATTTTTTTTTTTTTTCATTATATTAGAAATCCTAATTTATTCCGAATTTGAATCCTTGTGAATTAGGGCAAAACTACTATTTGCATTTCGTGTAATTTCTTAAATGGTGGACGATCATCATAGTCATCAACCGTGCACATGGAATAAATTGATGTTAATCAGCACCGTCCAAATCATTGGCCGTGCATTTCGGATGTACCATATCCTAAGATCGCATGGATCGGGCACTTCGCCCATCCAACTGACAGAGGGAAAAATGACAACTACTTAAAATTCAATTGGAAAATTTAGATGCCTCAGATGGACCTGGTTCTCGTAACTTTCAAAAATATTACATCTAGATTAGGATCACACTAACGGATTTTGAGCCTCACACCAAGAAGTTGAGAAATCACTTCTTAAATGGGGCTAAGGAATGAAAACACAAGCCGGATTTGTGTATGTAGGGGGGTAGGGTAACTTACGCTAACGGGATTGCGCTATACTCCATCGTTAGTTTTTCACCATTAAGAAATGGCGGTGACTTTTCAAATGCACACATGTTGTAGTTGTAGTTGTATGGTAATCCAGATGGAATGGAGCATAACTGACAAATTGAACTCGGAAGACAATTTTAACCATGTGATTTTCCCTTTAGATTTGGACTACTCACTAATTTTATTTTAAACTTCCATTTGTTAACCATACATGGATGGTTAGGAACTTATGATTAATTTTTCATAAGTATTTTGGAAACATGCTACATCCGTACCATGGCCTAGAAATTGGATGGTTTGGATAGTCGTATGCCAATGCCGCATGTGAGAGGATGAGTGACATGAGTCACCATCATTTGTTTAGATGGTGCAAAACTGACACAAGGACTCTAATCCTTTTCCATAAAGCTCCCCCCAAACATAGGCACTTCCAAGTTATGTATAAGAATTACATAAAGTAGAAAGAAACAATTTAGAATTTTGATTTAATTCAAAGGTGCCTTGATACTACTCATCTTAGGCCCTTACATAAGCTTTTGAAACATACCTATAAGGAAAACACATAATATCATTGATAACCAATGACTTACCGTTCAAAAACCAATGACTTATTATAAATATGGAAAAGAGATAAAATGGATAATAATGCATTTAAAAACATTTGACTAATGGATTATTCATAGCTAGCTGATTGATTTTGCTAGCTAATTACTTTTTTTTTTGAAAGGCTTCCAACTAATTACTTAAATAAGTTAGCTACCTAAATAGAAGCTTGGGTCTCCTTATTGATGGGCCGACTATTGATCTTGGGTTTAATGGGCTTGGCCTTGGCCCTGGCCCATGGGTCGTGAGCCTAGATTGGCTTACATTATTAGTTCTTCCCGGTTGAAAGAACTCGACTCCAGCAAGTTAATGGCTCCATGTTACTCATAGAGGTTAGGCTTCAAACGTTGGAAGTTTGTGGTTGTGATCCATGTAGCATCGGAGAGAGGTTGTCCTTGCCAACGGACGAGAAACTTCTAGTAACCACCTTGGTGTGTGGAGATGATCTGGTTATCCAAAACATTAATGATCGTATTTGTAGGTGGCAAAATGGTTGGAAGTATGATAGCTTGTTCTTCGTTACCATCATCAGTATGATGCCGATGATAGATTGAAAGATCTTCCACATTAAAAATAGGACTAATAGGTAAATATGGTGGCAGATCTAAAACATAAGCATTATCATTAATCTTGTTTATGATTTTGAACGGTTTTGCATTGCGAGGATGGAACTTCTTCAAGTTATTAGGGGGCAACCGTTTAGGATGAATGCAGACCATAACCATATCACCTTCTGCAAATTCAACAAAGCAATGTCTTGTATTTGTATTTTGCTTATAACTTTCATTACTTGCGCTAATATTGTGTCGAACTTCGTCATGCACTTATTGTATATGGCGGATGAAGTTATTGACTTTTGCACTTGGTCTCGACTCTACGTGTAAATGAACCAAATCCTGGAAGACACGGTCGTATACTAGTTACTGCTTTAAAAGGTGACATCCCTATGGACCTATTGATTGAGTTATTATAAGTAAATTCAGCTATGGGTATTACTAGTCCCATGTAGCTATACGATTGCGGATAAGATACCATAGTAACTTTCTCAAGCTACGGTTGATCACTTCCGTTTGGCCATCGATATGAGGGTGGTAGGCACAGAGAACTAAAGTTAGTTTTCGTTGCTGCCCAAAGAGTTTTCTAGAAATAACTCATGAACTTGGTATCACGATCAGACGCAATTGTCTTCGGAAGCCCATGAAGACAAACAACCTCTCGAAAGACTAATTGAGCAATCTTGGGAGTGTTTGCTGTATTCAAGCATGATATGAAATGAGTCATCTTTGAAAATCAATCAACCACCACAAATATTGAATAAGCTTTATAGCAGTCTTCGGCAAACTTAGGATGAAGTCCATGTTGAGGTCTTCTTACGGAGCACGTGGGATCGATAGTGGTTCATACAATCCACTAATTTTCTTTTGACCTTTAGCAAGCAAGCAAACCCTGCATAACTAGCAAATCTTTGCAACATCTGATTTTAGATGATGCGAGAAATATCTATCACCAACAAGGGCTAGGGTCTTATTGCGGCCCAAGTGACCACTACACCCACCGTCGTGTAACTCCATCACAACATACTCACGAATGGATGTATTGAGTAGACAATGTTGTTTTCTTTGGAATAAGTTGCCATCATGAATGTTGAAATGTGAATGTTTCACAAGCTTTCCACTAAGAACGCCTGTGTAATTACATTTAAAATCCTTGTCATCAGCATACTCACGTTGTATCTCTTTGAATCCTGGAATAATGACAGCCATCAATGACAATAGACACATGGGACAACTTAATGCATCAACAACTTGATTGTCATTGCCAACCTTATGACGAATGACAAAAGAAAACTCCTGAAGGTAAGTGCTCAACTTGACACGATGAGCACTCGTCTTCTGCTGAGAGTTTAGATTTAGGTACTTGAGTGCTTCAAGATCAGAATATAGGACAAATTCCTTGCCAACCAAATAGTGACGCCAATAACGTAAAGTGACGCGGACATCAGTGGTGCACCCTTTAGAGTGTACTAGAGAAGGAGGTGTTGCCGACAGAGTACCAGAGTGGAGGAGTTGATGTAAATGGACGGCAGGTCCATCAGACCCATTTTTTGACGCTCTACGAGTGTAGGAGCGGCATGACAACACCCTCAGCGCATGCCCATGGGGCGGATTTCACACCCTGTCGCGCGATTGTTTTAGTTTTAAGCGTTTTTTTTTTTTGTCATTTTTCTTATTTTCTGGAGCTTTAGTGCACTTTTTCTTTTTTCCGTGGCGTATATATACACTGTGAGAAACCCTATTTTATTTTATTGAATGAATGAGAATTCGTATGCTTTCTTCACCTTTTACCAAAGAGATTAGGGTTTCAGGATTAGTCCTTGGGTGTTGAGGATTCCACCCCGGTTTTAAATTTTTCTTCTTTCTAAATCTTCGAGGTACAGAAAAAGGTAAGAATTAGCCGTCTTCTTTTCTTTGATGCCCTAGAATCCGTACTCTCTTTCATCTCGAACCTATCTCTTCTTCATTTCTTTCGTTCCTCTCTGAATATTCCCTTTTGGTTTGAACAGAAAAGAGTGATGACTAGTCAGGAGAATTAAATCCAAACTTTACTGTGGACTGACTAATGCTAGATCTGTGATATCATCATATTCCTAGGTCATCCCCCTTTTACCGTTTACGTGATTTTATGTTAATGGGCATGATCCTAACGAAATGATTTTATTTATGTGTTGAGATTTGCTTAATCCCCTTGATTGAAGACAGTTAGTTGATTAATTTTATTATTTGAATTTCTTCAACCCGATAATACATCATCTAGGGTTAGCCCATCACATGTCCCTGCATCATTTTGAGGGTTTTAATGGGCTGGAATATGGCTGATTTTTGGAGTTTTAATGGGTTGGGATGTGGCTGATTTTTTGGGGATTTTAATGGGCTGAGACGTGGCTGATTTTTTGGGGTTTTAATGGCCCAAAATGGGGCTGATTTTGGGTTTTAATGGGCTGGTTATAGGGTAGAGGGCCGCTAAAATTTATGTAGTCTCCCCTTGTCAATTGGACTTTTGGGTTTTGTAAAAGAAAACAAAAAATGTGAATATGAGGTAGGAGGGATGGATGCAATGAAGAAAATAAAGGAAAAGAGACAGAATTTTATGATTAAAGAACTTGAAAACAATAATATCAAGATTGTTGTTGATTCAGGACTTCAATCCAGTAGTTGAAACTTGCTTGATACGAAAATGACGCGGTAGGCTGATGAGGCGTAAGTTCCTCCAAGCTAAGCATAAGAATCACACAAAGTAGAAAGTAACAATTTAGACCCAAGCCCTTATATATATAAGCTTTTGAAACATCTATATAAGGAAAACACAATGTTATTGATAACTAATGACTTACTACAAATTTGGAAAAGAGATAAAAGGGATAAGAATGCATTTTAAAAATATTTTACTAATGAATTATCCATACCTAGTTGATTGATTTGGCTAGCTAATTACTTAAATTAGCTACCTACCTAAATATGGGCCAGTTGTTGGGCTTGAGCCCAGATCAGCCTGCACTAGCATTTCGTTAGTAGAAGTCCCAAGGAGGAATCCTAGAATCCCGTCTGTTTTCTGGATTTGGAAAAGTGCTGATTTTCAAGAACGGGAATCTTATGATATGTTGGGAATTTCTTATGAAAATCATCCACGCCTGAAACGTATCTTGATGCCTGAAAGTTGGATAGGCTGGCCCCTACGTAAGGATTATATTGAAAATCCTTATGAAAATCATTCACGCCCTAAACGTCTCTTGATGCCTGAAAGTTGGATAGGCTGGCCCCTACATAAGGATTATATTGAAAATCCTTATGAAAATCATCCACGCCCGAAACGTATCTTGATGCCTGAAAGTTGGATAGGCTGGCCCCTACGTAAGGATTATATTGCCCCCAATTTCTATGAAATACAAGATGCTTATTGAATGATAAGAAACTCATCTTCACTTCTACAACTCCAGATATTCAAGGAGTCTTTTCACGTTCTGTTCTAGATGAAACAAAGTAACCGGATTCTCCCTCCATATACCTGCAGGAGGTACGCTAGTGCGTCGTGCTAAGAAATCACTTTCAAGCAATAAATGGAGTTACTCTCATCTTCTCTATTAAAAAAAGAAAGATTTATTTTACACATGTTCTCCTTCAAACAAAGCCTAACCATGAATAAATCCTAGCCCTTTATGATACCTAATCGCAACTCTCTAACCTGTTTTGGAATAAATCTAAAAACCTAAAACCAATGACACTTCATTCCCCATTTTGTTAACTTAACCTTTTAAGAGTGTTCTTATTACAATAATAAGGTTCTTCTAAGACCCCTGCTACAGAACAACCTCATACTTCTGCTCTCTTAGAGCTTGTGCTGGTGCCAATAATGGGCCGTGTGGATGATGTTAGGTTTGCCCACCCAAGTGCTTCTTCTACAACAAGGCCTAAAATTTGGCGGATATGTATTGATGCATGATATACATGTATGCCATGTGTTTGGTAGATGAAGAAAACTCATGGGAGTCTAGTTCTTCTGATTTATGATATGGGAATTTATAAACGGGTCATATGATTGACGTGTTTCTTGAACAATTTTTATGAACATATACACGTGTCGATCACTTTTTGAATCATATATGATGATTTTATTATGTAGGGTCTGATTCAATCAATTTGATCCATTTGTGTCTAGTGGTATAACCTAGTTATCGAGTCAATGAGATCCCGACACCTGAATCGCAAGAAATAGAGAAGAGTACACCCACAAGAATAATGGAGTAGAGAGTGGTAAATAAGTTTATTGATATTAAACTTCTCTTACAAAACTTGAGAAAGTTACACTAGGAAAACTTGGGAATGCCTACTTTTTATTTTATAAACTCTTAAGTGAACCTCTAATGAGAATCTCCCTAATTAAGAGATTGATTTCAAATTAATCATAGTTGACTTCAAATCAATCTAATTTATCTAAGGGTGCGTTTGGTAAAACTTAATTTCATAACTTATCACTGAAAAATGCTATTTTCAATGATTTTGGTAATTCAAACCATTTGGTAACGAAAAGACATTCAGTGCTTAATTGGAAAAATCACTTAAAATTTAAGGGGTTTTTTCAGCCACCGCAACTTGGCCTAAATCTTATTGCATAATGTGGTAAGTCATTTCCCTTTAAATTTTTGGTTGAATTTTGACCAAAATATCCCTGTCAAAAATTGCAAGATTACCCTTCCATATATTCAAAATGTTGTAGGATTCTCTCACCAAGTCCTTCCCTATTCTCCAGTGAAACCCATATCCACTGAAGTCGCATCGGAAGTGAGCAGATTAGGTGTTACCCGGGTAACAGCTTAGTGGGTGTTATCCCTACTGTGGGCCCACCTTGACGGTTTTTTGTATATCCACGTCGTCCATACGTTTATCCAATCCATTTTAGGACAGGGTTCCAAAAATTATGAAGATCCAAATCTCAGGTGGACCACATCATAGGAAATAATAGTGATTGAGTGCCCCACCATTAAAAATTCCAATGGGCCCATCATAAGGTTTTCGTAATGTTTCTTTGCAATCCAACCTGTTAATCATGTCAAGAAGATCTGGATGAAGGGAAAATACAAATATAGCTTGATCCAAAACTTTCGTGGCCCACCAAAAAGTTTTTAATGGTCATTCATCACTGTTTTTAGTGTTATGGTCCACCTGAGATTTGGATCTTCCTAAATTTTGGGATCCCGTCCTAAAATGAGATGTAAAAACAGATGGACAGTGTGGATATAAAAATAAAAAAATAAAAAAAAAATACATCAAGGTGAGCCCCACACGGTTAGGGGAACACCTACTAAGTTGTTACCCACATAACAACTAATCCGTTCCCGCGTTGGAAGCATATTCCGTCCTGCGCCCGCCTGGATGCTAATCTGTCTAGGCAGAGCTCTGTAGGCCCCACTATGATGTATGAGTTTTATCCATGCCGTCCATCCATTTTGAAAGATCATTTTAGGCTATGAACCTAAAAAGGAGACAGATCCAAAGCTCAAAGTTGTCCATGCCAAAAGAAAGGAAGGGAAACGTCCACCATTGAAACCTTCCTAGAGCTGGCCATGATGTTTATATGCCCATCCAAACTGTTCATAAGGTTATTACCACTTGGATAAATCGTAGGCACAAATATCATATTGATACAAAACTTCCGTCGCCCCGGGCGTTCAATCCCCACTATTTGGTGATCAGGTTATTACCACTCAGATAAACTGTAGACACAAATATCGTACTGATACAAAACTTCTTTCACCCTATGCGTTCAATCCCCACTGTTTTGTGTGGTATGGCTCACTCGAGTTTTGGATCTGTCTAAATTTTAGACTCATGTCCTATTGTGGACTTGCAAATTAAATGGACGGAGTGGATTTGTCACGTACATCTTTGTGGGCCCCACACAGCCCCCGGCACCAGAATATCTATGTGCTAGGGTCACAGGCAATCCGCGGATTGGGTAGCTAAAGACGGACGGTCTTGTTGGGGGATTTGTGGGGCCCACCGTGATGTATATGTTTTATCCACGACGTCGATCCATTTTGACAAATAAATTTAGGGCATGAGCCAAAAAATGAGGTAGATTGAAGGCTCAAGTGGACCACACCACAGGAAGTAGTGGGATTGAAAGCTTATCATTGAAAACTTCTTGGGGGCCTCAGAAGTTTTGGATCAAACTGATATTTATTTTTTCCCTTCATAGAGGTCTATGTGACCATATGAACAGTTTGGATGGCAAATAAACATCACGGTAGGCCTTAGGAAGTTTTCAACCGTAGGAATTCAATCTCCACTACTTCCTGTGGTGTGGTCCATTTGAGCCTTCAATCTGCCTCCTCCTTAGGCTCATGCCATTAAACAATCAGCTTGATCTAAAACTGTTGTGGCTCACAAATTTTTTTTAATAGTCAATGTCCATTGTTTCCTGTGGTGGCCTACACGTACTAAGAGGTACTATATAATGTTGGGCCGAGATAACAGTGCCATTTGTACAAGTAGGACCCATGATCTAATGATTAGGAGCGTTCGTCCGATGGGACATCCACCGATATGCCTAAGAACTTTGCATTCAACACTTCCATTCTTATAAATGTGTCACTTTGGAGAACATCCAAGGGATGCAAAAAAATGATTGATTTTTTTTTTAAATGGTGGATAATTTTTGTTTATTTCATATATTTATTTAATTCAATGGTACCTAGTGCTTAATATTATCGAAGGGTTATGATTATTCTATCAAGAAGAGTATAGCACATGGTCCATTAATTGAGGGGTCATGTTTGAGAGATGTATGTGGATGGGGCATAGGTGTGCCAAATTTGGTGGCAAGGCAATAGCATGTTTTGTCTCATATCCTCCAAATGATAGAAATTGAGACAATAGGGGCAAATATGACAAATTGCCAATTTTCAGACATTTGTGGTTTGTTTTCCAAACAGGTTTTAGTGAAAAAAATACTTATTTTCAGATATCAGGCCTTTTTTTCAGACAAATTACCAAACGGATTTTTCAGTTGTTATAAGTACATAAATTCAGCAGCTAAATTAATTTTCATACCTTATTTTTTAGTTTTCCAAATGGCACCTAAGATGGTAAAAGCTTAATAATCGTAAAAGTAAATATAGAAAATAATCCTAATTACATCTTTTAGATCAATCTCATGTCTTCAAGCACATCTTTAAATCAGCCTTTGTATTTTTCAAAAATAGTAAATTGCAATCCTTGATTTAATCCTTCAAATCTATAAATAGACAGTAAAAAAAAATAGCATATGTTGGGCTCTACAGTAAGCAGTGGGCCTACATCATTGCTGGGCCCTATAGTGGGCCATGGGCCTGCATCATCTAGTCAGCATCACTCGTTGCTTACTTGATTGCTAGCATGTGTCCAAGTGTGATGGCTAGTTGTCTCCTTCACACACAGCTCTAGGCAGTGTAATGCCTAAGGTTCCAATATAAAATGGAGGAATTACATTGGTTATGCATAAATGGTGGCTGCGAAACCCAACTTCTCCAAACCTCAAGGATGACAACATGCGATTGTAATCATAACCGTATTGTGATAGATGGTATATCCAAACAGTATTTGCTTATAGATTAGGATAAAAATTGGTGATGTTTTGTTTGCTATGAGATTCAAACATATTAGAAACTTTTTAAACACATTTTGGGGAAGTTTAATACATGCCACTGTTGTGCTGCATGACCAGGCTGCTCCTGCTATTTAGCTGCATGCAATAGCCAGTCCACACAACTACCTATTGAGTCACAATGTGTGGCTGGACTGAAGGCATGATTAGGATGATTATCAGAATTGGTTTCTTATGAAAACAGACTTCTATCCAGAATGGGATGCTCATTTTGAGGTTGTTTGGTTTCGAAGGTAGGTTGGACTTGTCTGCGACTTGATTGGTAAAAGTTTTAACTGCTAAATGCTAATAAACATTAGCAATGAATCGAGACCAAGAACCGTGGTGGTTAAAAGGAGTGAGTTGGTACAAGTTGAAGGCTCTAAAAGAGCAAGGGGAAGGACCAAAAGGACGGGGATGGAGATAGTAATAAAAGACTTAATGACCTATGGTCTAACTGGTGGTATGACTATGACCTTTGATAGAGAGGAATGGCAGAACATGATTCATGTTATCTGACACCAATTAATTGGGATAAGGCTTAGATGATGATGATGATGAATGAATGAATTGAGCCGCGTTTTCTTGTTGATAGGTAATCTGAGCTCAAACCTACGACCTCAAATGTTGAAATGCCCTTGTCCACCATTGAGCCAGGACTCAAACCCAATGAAGTAACGATGAAATGAGGTTGTAATTATGCAGCTTAGTTGCCACTCGTGTATGCAAGTGGTTACATGCAGCCATGGAATAGGAATACGTATTGGATTGTAGATGTTCATCTGTTTGCTGCAGTCGTTTTTTGGTTAAACTTTGTTTCATCATCTGTATTATGTTCTAATGTTCATGGTTTAAGTAGATTTCTTTTTTAATTAATAACATGGAAGTTTATCAGAGAGAGCACAGAGAAAAAGGCAATGCATAAGATTCCCCCTTACAAGGAGAAGATCTATGGACTCCTTCAGTTGCTAAGAGTCTGCAATACAATTTGCCTCTCTTGGAATTTGCTAAAAACTGTTTCCATGGAAGCGAGCTCCCATCTTTAGATCATTCCAAATAAAGACTACTCGATTCCAAAGCTTTTGGGGATGTTGATTCCCCTCAACCAATATATTGGCTCCCACCTGATTCTTGAATATCTCAACCCCAATTTTAATTGCCAACCGCTGCTCTATTACAGTTTTTTATCCTGCTATGTATGAGCAAGTAAACTTAATTTTGTCACACTCGTCCCTAATGCAGGGGCATTTTCACACCGGGCTCAAGTGGGGTCGTCTGTGAGATGCAGGGGCACACTCGGGGTGGGCGGGGCCCACGAGTGCATTTCACGCCGGGCTCGAGTGGGGTAGCCTGTTGGATGCGGGGACACACTTGGGGTGGGCGGCTTGTGTGAAGCGGTACCCATGTGATTTGGGGCCCACGAGGGGGGGGGCGGTTCAGCCGATGTCCTGACCCATGAGATGTGGGGCCTGGGCTATTAGATAAAGGGATTAATTCGCCATGCTCTAACAGTTCTAGCTTTTAAAGCAAGTGGTTAATCGTCCTGCATCAAATTGGTATCAGAGCAGGAGGTCTCGTGTTCGAGACTCACTAAAGGGTGTTTAATACAGGGGCATTTTCACACTGGGCACGAGTGGGGTCGTCTGTGAGATGCAGGGGTACACTTGGGGTGGGCGGGGCCCACGGGGGAGGTCTCGTGTTCGAGACTCCTCACGGGGGTGATTAATGTGCATTTCACACCGGGCTCGAGTGGGGTAGCTTGTGGTATGCGGGGACACACTCGGGTGGGCGGCCCGTGTGAGGCGGTACCCATGTGATTTGGGGCCCATGAGATGAGATGTAGGGCCTGGGCTATGAGATAAAGGGATTAATTCATCATGCTCTAACAATTCGAGCTTTTAGAGCATGTGGTTAATTGTCCTACATCAGTCCCTTAGAAATCCTCCATTTCCAAAATACCCCAGGTTCCCCATGGAGCTTCCATCTACTTTCAGCTATCATATACCTGGGTGGGAGTTTTCCCCAACTCAGATTCGGGGAAGGTTTCATTTGCTTGTCGATAACACCCTTCCACTCATGAAGGAGGTCCAGTGATCTACTCCCTTGCATTCTTTTGTAACACAATACCACTTTATAAGTCCAAAGTGATTATTGACATGTGTGATAGCAAAAGCTTGAGGACTCGTGATGCAGGACAATTAACCACTTGCTTAAAAAACTCAAACTGATAGAGCATGACAAATCAATCCCTTTATCTCATAGCCCAGGCCCCACATCTCATGAGTTAGGACCTTGGCCGAACCCCCCTCGTGGGCCCCACATCACATGGGTACCGCCTCACACAGGCCGCCCACTCCGAGTGTGCCCCTGCATCCCACAGGCCACCCCACTCGAGCCCGGTGTGAAAATGCCCATGCATTAACTCGTCTTCAAAGATTCTTTTATTCCTTCTAAATTCCCAACAACACACTGCATGCAAAAGAATTCTCCACAGATGGTGTAAGTTTATTCATTTGTTTAAGTTCTTCAGATACATTGTTTGTATAATTGATTTGTATTTACCTCTGCTTTCCCCATCTGCTAAAAGCATCTTATTTTCTATCATATATGTATGCAGAGACATACACACATATGTATATCATGCACGCACGCACGTATGAGCAATCCATCCGTTTCCAATATGCATTTTGTGTGGGCGGGCATATGGGCATGGGTGTGCACACACTCATTGGTTGTGGCTGCGACTTGCAAACCCATCTGTTTCAGATACTTGCCTTTTGTCATGTTTCATGGGGGATGAGAAGTTGTATTTGGCTTTTGATCTGTTTAACCTGCATTCTCGATGACATGAAGTTTGGAGGGAAATAACCTAAACAGGCTAATTAGTTCTCAGTTCTTCACAACATGAAATTTAGAGAGAAATATCCTAAACAGATTTATTAGTTTTGCTAAATTAGGTACTTGGAAGATCCCTCATGGAGGATTTCTCAGAAATCTCCCAGATTGGAAGATTTTAACTTTGATAATGTGGCCTACAAATAGATGGATGCGACAACATCCACTGTCAATGGAAAAGGGTCCAAATATTGAGTATTGTGATCTTCTGGTGTGGGAGATTTGAGGCTTCTCCTGTCCATTGTCGTCTCATCATGTGAGCTTTCATCGGCATTTTTGGGGCATTCTTTACAAATTTTCTCAATGTGAAATTTTGGTAATCTCTGTTTAACTCTATCGCATCAGAACACAATCATCATTTATTTTTATTTTTTTGAATCTCACTTCAATTGAAACATCTTTCCCATGATTGCAAGCAGTTACAGATTACAGGCTTCCTGTTGCAACGGGCATTGGAAGTAGGCGATTATTCAGTGTAGATGTCTCCCCCCTCCCTGTCATAACTGACCCTGATGTAAAGGGTGCATTCAAGGACTTAATGGCTGCCAGTTGGGATGAGCTTCCGGACACAGTCACCCATGATGCCAAGGCAGCATTGTCAAAAGACACCAAGGACAAGGCTGGGCAGGAGGCTTTGGCGAATGTCTTCCGTGCAGCTGAGGCTGTCGAGCAGTTTGGCGGGGTCTTGGTATCTCTCAGAATGGAACTTGATGATAGCATTGGATTAAGTGGTGAGGTATGTGAAATCTGCTATGTGCTGTTTGGAAATGGGTGGAAATAGCAATTGTGTCCGATTTCACCAGTTCCCACATGTCGAAAATGCTGCTTTGTTTGGGAAGTGTGGAAACACCATTTGGCATTGATGGCATTGGAGAAAATCTGTTGAACTGAGTCACTAACTCAAAATGGCTGTGAGCTCAATGCAATACAGGTCTGGATGAGCACAATGGCCATTTCAACCATTGACCATTCTGCTTGGTGAAGTAACTTTCAGATGCAGCCTTACCTTTTGCTTGTAATCCAGTTGTCAGGAAAGTATTGGAATTAGGAATAAGTTGCCACATGCTGCTCACTGGGTTCTTTCCAGACCTTGATGATTGCGTTTATTTTGCAGAAAGTGGGTCACCTGACAGATGAATTTCAGGATGCTCTGCACGCAGCTTACACACGCTACATGACGTATTTGGATGCATTTGGCCCTGATGAAACCTACTTGCGAAGGAAAGTCGAAACGGAGTTGGGGACAAAGATGATACACATAAAGATGAGATGCAGTGGCCTTGATTCTGAATGGGGGAAGGTAAAATAGCTTTTTTATGATGGTTGTTGCATTAGTGCTACAATTCTGAGTTTTAGGAGTTTACAAATTTAGGTTTTAGTTCACAATTATAGGACACTAATGCTTAACCATTGTCTTATTTTTGGTATTTTTCTGTAGTTTCATCTTCTTGATGTGTAAGATTTTTATCAGAAGGATTTAGGGCTAGTCTAAGGTATTGATTGACCTATTACACCAGACAGGATCTTTAGCTACAGTACACGTGCAGTGTGTCAATTGAAAGGGTCCAAAGTGGGGGTCCCATTGTGGATGGAGTGTGGCCTGAAAATCACACTGATTGCACAATCATAACTGTTCAAATTCATCTGTTGAGTTCAAGGTACTGGCCATCTTCTTTTGGAGTGTCCATTTGATGGTCACCAATCTTTGACCCTACCAGTTCGAGTTTTGCACTCTCATTGCTGGTCCCAAGCCCTGATAAAGGAAGAGGGTTGCATCAGTTTATCAGCTGGTATCGAACTTCCAGCCCAACCTTTAATCATGAATCCTGACAATCTGAGAATAGCAGAACAGGATTTGTATGGCTGACCCCATTTAGTTTGGGATAAGGCTATGATTATGATGATGATGATTTGATGGCCACCAATCTGACGGCGAGGATGTCCGACTGGAGTGATTTTTGGGCTGGTGTTCCATCCACAATTGTGTGTCATACATGTATTCCACTTCTACTATGGATGTGTTGCAAACGCTCGTGTACTGGTATTCCACATGGCAGTCTATCCCTAGGGATTTGAGTTCTTTAGTTCTAGTTCCATAAAAAGGTCAGAGTACCACCTGAAGTCTTGTGGCCTGTTTGGTAGAGGCCTAAAAATGAGTTGGTCTAAAAATGTATTAGAGATCATCTCTCTTTTTGGTAAGGATTAAAAATAGCTTTAATAACCTAGAATCATTATCTCTAATACATGAGCTACTCGTTTTCAGATGTCTACCAAACAGGCCCTTAGACTTCGAACCCAGGCCAGCTATCTGTTGAAATGCATGATAATTGATTGTTGGATGCACTGCATATCAAGAGACTTGAGCATTTCTTTTTCTATTCTTGGGATTACAGGTTACAGTTCTTGGGACATCCGGGATTGCTGGATCATACGTCGAACATAGATCTCCATGAAATGTCGGGCAAGCAGCTGTTGGAAGACATACTCTCATTACTGAGAGAACTTTCATGGCTGCGGGTGGTAGAGCTGTTTGTCATTGCCTCTGCTGGAATGGGATGCATGGTTTTTCAATAAAATGAGGTAAGTTGGTGTAATCTCTCCAAGGAAACCTTTAGGAGTGGGAAATGTTTTGTCGGAAAATAATCGCACTATCCATCACCTGCAAAGTGTGAAAATTGGGTGAATGTTTTCTCTATCCCTTCATTCTTTAGGGTTTTTTGTTTTTAAACTATGGCATGGATTGGATGGTTTGCTTCTCGTTAGATCAGATGTGTGCCTGGGTCTGGATATCACAATGGGCTTCTTTGGCCCAGCTTGCGCTCTACCTAGCTCGACAACTCATGGGTTGGGTACTGATCACATGGTAGATGCCATGCCCCACGTTCCATTAGTGGTTCAGGTGGAAATGTGGGATTTCGAAACTTGACTCGACTCAAGACTTGGCCTGGTGAAAGTTTAAGTCAACTCAAGCCATGCGTCCTGTAAACAGTTAAAAATAAAATGCAGTTTTGACAATCAAACCCATGACCTGACCTAAGAGGGCTAACGCCTCTAACCAACAACCAAAACTTAGATTTGTGCTCATTTTGCCTATTTTATACCTTTTTTTTTTCTAACATAAATATATATTTTTTAAATATGCACTATTATAAGAGGGCAAGTCTCAAGTCCAACTGGTTGGATCGTGAGGTACCGTCCATCCCCATGAATAACTTCTAACCCATCATCATGTGTGTGGCATCCAACCCATCCAATACATTGCCCACATGAGGATCACCTTGTGCAAAAATCAGTCAAATCCACTCGCCTGGTGGACCTCACTTCTATTTTGTTCTTTATTAGTGGCTAGGTATTGTTTTCTGCAGTGTGGCCCACTTGATGAGTGGATGGGGCTGATTTTTATTCAAGGTGATCCTCATCGAGTGGCCTATCTATTAGAAGGGTTGGATGTCTCACATGATATATTGGAAGTCATTCACCAGGCGGCTGGTAACTTGTTGTTGAACCGGTTGGACTTGAGAACTTCTCATTATAAAATATTTTTAATTTAACCGTTAGAAAATGAGTCGATCCAAGTAAAAACTGGGTCGAGTCTTTGGGTTAACTCGACCTGTCTAGACATCAAGTGAAGTTGTTTTTTGTGAGTTTTTGAACCATGCTTCCAGTGCCTGACAACCGCTCGTAAGTAAGAAGGCCTGATCGGCCATTCTGGGCCCGCGACCAATGTGGGCTGAGCGGCATGGAATGCTTGAAGCAACCCTAATTGGCCCATCACTAGAAAAAAGAGGAAATGTACATGCTCAACCAGGCGGTCCATTTTCTGCTCGACGATCAAGTGGGCCCACCTACCAGCGATCATGTTCTTCATTAAGCTTTGTCGTGGCTATATTAAGTATCCATGGAAAGGCATTAGAGAGCATGGTAACTCATCGCTGTCCCATCTTTCCTGCCAACATGCCACTTGTGTAGGACGTCCCTACCACATTGAAGATCACCTGGTGCAAAAATCAGACTGGTCTGTTAATCAGGTGGGCCACACCATTGGAATGAATGGGCAACTGACCTCTGATTCAACATACAGGAGTGTGGCCCACCTACTGAATAAATCTGCCTGATTTTCAACAGAGGTGATTTCTTTGTGGGATTGACCATTTGCATGGCGTTGATATCCTACACAGGTGGCATGCTGATGAAGATGGGACAGGAGGACATGCTATCCAGGCACTTGTAGATGATTACTTACTCTTTTTGAGATTTATGAACCATCAATTGGATAATTAGTACCATCTGATAGAAACTTTTGGAGCATGGACCATCACTGCTGTAAGCTTTGGACCAATGAAAGGTGGGGCCCACCTATTAGGGACTTGGAGTGTTTGCAAAACTGGATGCACGAGGTACAGTACAACAGTACCTATATAAATTCTGATGCGAGACCCGTTTGGTCTGGTGTATAGAGTGCCCATGTGGACCCGCACATAGATTGGCAGTGCCAAAGCGTCATGCTGATCGGACAATTCCAACCGTTTGATGCGTGACCTTTTTCCATTGGAGGTGGGAAAAAAAAAAAAAACAATGGCCAGCTTCAGCATCCAATGGACGAAAAGGATTGTCAGGATTGACGGGCTTATATGAGTTTTGCATCCTGCTAGATTGGATGCAAGTATGGAGCACTTAAAAGGAGTGAGTGATACGTGAACGTTTCCTGGAGTGAGTGAAACGTGCACGTTTCCTGTTTGCGCATGTATCCATGTGAAGAAGGCACATCTACGAAAGATCCGAGCTGGTCATTAGAGGACCCCACCACCGATGCAAACTTATCCAAATATCAGGCCAGCCAAAACTGCCGGATTTGAGTAGAAAATGGACGGTTGAAATAAGTTGACCAACCATCCAACAGACGTTCGTTCGGCCACATGTGCGCCTCATGATCGCTTGAATGATTAGCCGGGTAGGGCTACTCACGCGAGTACGACTAAAACCTTGCCCTTGCGCACACACGCCGGAACCGTGTCATTCATCAGCGGATCCGACCATTTTATCTTCTGGCCAAAAAGGTCAGGCTGGTTCGCTACGCGTGCATGAAAAATCTGAACGTTTGATACAGCGGTTCGCATTCAACATGCAGCTACGGGACCCACCAAATGAGAAAGAAAGGGAAACTTTCTGATACTCCGGCAGCCCATGATGCTCGGCACTCAACCGACTAAATTGTGGAACCCACTGTTTGCTGACTCATCATTCCAAAATGTGATTGGTTGAGCAATCTCAACGTCCGATCCGTGTACAATCGTTTGTTGAAATAGGACCACTGGGTATCTTCAATTTTAACCCTCCAAACAATGTCCACGAATCAGATAGATAATCAAAAAAAAAAAAAAACGTAAATTTTGGTTTTGCTCAAGTGCTCTCTAGTGTCCTGTTAAGTTATGGTGCTCCTTGTTGCACTGGGACGTTAGTCCAATCCATTCAGCTAGACGGTTCATTAGGTCAAGCGCACATTTCATGGGCTACCAAGCAACCATCACACCATCTGACAGATATTAACCATTTGATCAATCGCTTTTAATATGGATGGTCAAGACCATTTGCACCAAATTACGTGCATCAACCATTTTGATCCACCAATTTGTTAGGTACCGTCCTGGACTGCTTATGATTCAAAAGATTCACCTTTTTTAGTCAATTGCAACCCTCCTTCCATGACTTGGAAAAAGGATGGCCCTAGAAAATAAGACCAAATCAAGGACGGATTGGATCATCTGACGAGTAGAATTTATTTATTTTATTTTATTTTTGCAAGGTAGCACATAAAATGTGTCATGACTTAATGGACAGTTCAGATTGACCGATTACACTGTCCAAGTGAACCGATGCAAGGGCGCGGATTGGGTACTTCCCCCACCTGTCCCGAGCACGCGACAAGCTAGGGCTCTGAGGGCCACTGTGATATATGGGCTGAAATGGACCACGAAATGGCGATTAAACGCTTACCGTTGAAAATTTCTTGGGTGCCACGGAAGTTTTCGATCAAGCTGGTATTTGTGTCTTGCCTTCATCCAGGTCTCCATGACCGAACAGGTTGGATGGTAAATAAACATTACGGTGGGCCCTAGGAAGGTTTCAATTAGCAACACTGCTTCCTGTGGTGTGGCCCACTTGACCCTTGGAACTGCCTCATTTTTGGGTTCATAATCTAAAATGATGTTGTAAAATCCATGGACGGCGTGGATAAAATCCATACATCACGGTGGCCCTCAGAGCTCTAGCCTATCCCGAGCTCACAACGGGGGGGAGTAACCAATCCGTGCCCCAAAAACGATCACGCGAGTAGGAACGTAATAATACTCGCTGGATATGTGAAAACACGAAATAATAATAATAATAAAATAAAGAGATTTTTATGAAGTAATATCTCATTAATAAGCTATTTACACCTGTGTACCTTTTTAAATTATATTTTTATTAAGGTACCTTATTTATCAAGTTATTGTCCAATGGAAACCTTCGATTAGTTTTCCTTTAACTTCCCTTATCATTTTTCTTAAAATAATAGGAATGTCTTTATTTATATTGGATTGGGAGGTTCTATGTGGGCCTATAATGATGTATGTATTCTTTTACCCATACCATCCATCCATTTTTTGAGATCATTTTAGGGCATGAGCCCAAAAATGTGGTTGATCTAAATCTCAAGTGGACTACACTAGAAACAGTACTCCCAACATAAAAACCTTATTGAGGCCCACTGAAATATTTATTTTCCATCTAACTTGTTGATTAAGTCACAGAGACTTTTGAGCCCCCCAAGGAGTTGTGAACACCTAGTTGAATCACCATGGTTTTGTATAGTGTGATCCACCTAAGATTTAGATATGCTGAAATGATCTTGGAAATTGGATGGACGACATGGATAAAACACATTCATCATGGTCAGGCCCAAAAAAAACCTCACGTAAACAATATTTTAATTAAAAGTCTCTCCTACCGCATCAGGTTAGGGGAGCAATCACTTGTGAACAAATTCACTGCAGCAGACCATGTGGGGTTATAGAGATTTCCCCGACAAACTCACTCCATTTTTTGAAAGACCAAAGTAAGATAGGATTTGAAAAATCAAACAAATTTAAAACTCATTTGGCCCATAGCACATGAAAAAGTAGGAATTGAGTGTGTTGTGGTGACATAAGCAGATTCAAAACTCATCCACGCCATCTATCCATTTTGCAACTCCTTTTAGGGGCTGTTTGATTTTTAATTCCCCTGTTAAATACATGAAAATAAGTAATTATTACTTCACCTGTTTGAAATTCCCTTATAATTATGTTTGGAAAATCGGTCCATACAAATCATGTTATTACTGATTTAAATATGTGGGCCCCACCATGATATATGTGAGTTCTCCACACCATCCATCCTTTAAAAGAAAATAACTTTTAAGGGAGGAACCCAAAAACAAGGAAAATCAAAAGCTCAAATAGACTACACCTTAGGAAACAATGATTATTAAGACGTCAATGGTTGAAAGTTGTTTTCTCACTAAAGCCTATATTGATGTTTATTTGTCATCCAACATGTTCATGTCACACAGTCATGGATAAAGTGAAAACAAAAATATCGGTTTGATCCAAAACTTCAGGGGTTCTCAAGAAGTTTCAATGGTAGGAGTTCAATTCCCATTTTTTCCAGTGGTGTGGTCCACTTGATCTTTCGATCTATCTTATTTTTCAGCTCATTCCTTAAATTTAATTAGTTAAAGGGATGGATGGTGTGGATAAGACACAAACACCATGGTCGGCCCCATGATTTAACTTTTTTCTCCTCTAAAAAACCAACCAAAAATACAAAGGTAAATAATTATTACCCATTCATCTTGAATTACCTCCGTAATTAGAAAATCAAATAGGCCCTGAGGGAAAGAACAAGAAAAATTAAGAAGATCCACATATCAAGTGGCCTATACGATAGGAAACAGTACTAATTGAACCCTACTATTAAAAACTTCTTAGGGCACCCCGTAATGTCCACCATAATATTTATTTACCATCCAACCTTGATAAGTTCACAAAGACTTGTACTGGCTTGACCCAAAACTTTTGTAGCCACTAAGTTTTTAATCGATGACATTCAATCCACACTGTTTCTGTGGTGTGGTACACCTGAAATTTAAATCTGCCTCATTTTTTAGGTCATGCATTAAAATAATCTTTAAAAAATGGATGGATAACATGGAAAAAACACATAATGGGCTGACAGCACGGATGGTAGCCACATTCCAATGCCATCTTCCTTCTAGAAAAATGTTAGGATTTTTTTCCTTTTTATAGAATTTTCTTAATAATTACACTTTATTAATGATAAGTATGATGTCCTGCTCGGCATGGATGATAATCTGTATACGCACAATGAGTCAGTTAAAAGGCTCAAGTGGACCATATATTTGGGAGTAAACATATACAATTGAAATCTTTGTAAAGGCAACATAAGTTTTGGATCAAGCCAAAATTTATTAATTTTCCTTCACTGAGGACTACGTGACCTTACGAACAGGTTCCAAGAAAAATAGACATTAGTTGCCCCTAAGAAGGTTCTAACTGTAGATGTCATTATTACCACTGTACTATAGGTGTCATTATTACCACCGTTTGTTGTGGTGTAATCCAATTGAGCTTACCTCATTTTGAGGCTCATACTAAAATGACCCGTAAAAATGGATGGACGGCATGGATAAAACCCATATATCACGGTGGGCCCCACACAGTCCTTGTCTAGATCAATTATCGTCCAGCCATAGGATGCAATCAGCTTTCCTTTTACGTTTTTTTTTTTTTTTTTTTTTTTTTTACGCAGCCTCATTAAATAGGGTACATTTTTGTTACTTTATGAAAAATTATGAAAGAAGTTAAAGAAAAATTAACGGAAGTACTTCTCTGACAATAACTTAATTAATGAGGTATCTTAATAAAAATAAAATTTAAAAAGGTATCGAGATGTATTAGTGAGGTAGTTATTTGTAAAAATCCCTAAAATAAATAAATAAATAAATCATGGGCCATATATTTCCACAACAGGAGTAATTTTGGATGGAAGCTCGGCGGCCACATAGCTTCATAGAAGAGGAACTATCGCCTATATATTTATAGAGAGAGCCAGCTTACAATCTCTTCTTACAAGAATCTCTGACCTTCTCTGCTAGAGAGAGAGAGAACGAATGGAGAGAGTGGTGCTGCTCCGCACCTTATCCTGCTCGTCCACCACTACAGCCGCTTGCAGAAGACTCTTGTTCCGTTCAAGAACAAAACCCATATCTTCTCCCTTCTCTTTCTCCTCTTCCATTTCTTCCCACCATCGTCGCCACCTCTCCAGCATCAACCACAGGCGCTCTCCCCCTCGCCACTGCCGTTCTCTTTCCTCCCCTCCCTTGCAGCTTCTCAATAGGCCCTTCTCCGTCTCCCCACAGGCCATCGCCACGTCATCTCCCAAGCAGGCCTTTCCCTCAGGTACTCTAGAACCAAGACTTCTCCTTTAATTGATTTTCTTGTATCGTGTTTTGATCCATCATAGTTTATTTACCTCATAAACATGCCTTTCAATTCCAGAACTGGAATCGAACATGTTTATCATGTTGGATAAGAATTCAATGCCATCGCTCAGAGCGTCTTTGGCTGCAGTAAGTATCATGAGATTTTCATGTGCCACCAAACGCACGCCCTAAAGGATGTTTTTCAAAGCAGAAAATTGAAGTCTTTTTGCTTACTTTCAGAGGTTTCTTGTTTTGGGTTGTGGACCATCACAAATCCAACAGAAGAAGATTTTCAGGTTCTATAATATGGGGTTCACTTTGAGACCTGGGCCCACCTAATGGAATGGTGATAATCAAGTAGAGGGATAGATGTATGGTGTAGATAAATGGTCAGATGATGTTATCTATGGCCCTAATCAAAGATACCTTACTTTGCAGCATGTTTTGTATGCACAGCTTACTCGTATTGCAATTTTTAGTTCAATCAAGAGAAAACAAATATATGAACAAAATGTAGTGATGTTTCCTGATTTACTGTTCACAATGAGGAAGTTGTGTTCCTTTCAACTCCAATATGAATTTTTTTTTATTTTTTATTTTTTATTTTTGTATTTTAACTGGATTTTATCAAGATGATAGTAGTGTAGTTGAACTAATCAAATGGTTCCATAGTGCATGCAAACACAGCCATGTTATTTGAAGCTGATGCGCTTTCCATGACATTGCAAGTCTTTGAATGGCATGGCATTAACCGTGATGAGTCAGCTATCATTGTATATTGTTTTAATTCAAATTTTCCATGTTGAGTGAATTGAATATCGTGATGGTGCAGCTCCTGTATGCTAACTGCCTGAGCCAAAGTAGAATTATTACTATTATTTGTTTGTTTATACATGCTGTAAATTTATTTATTTATTTATTTTTCTCGTCTTTGGTTCCTGTTTAATAGACACAGATGGGAGCCATGAGATTGCAGACAAACTTGGATTTGATAAGATATCCGAACAGCAGATTGAAGAGTGCAAGTCCCGTGCAGTACTTTACAAGCATAGGAAAACGGGTGCAGAAGTGATGTCCATATCAAATGATGATGAGAATAAGGTTTTTGGTATTGTTTTCCGGACCCCACCGTAAGTGTATCAAGCTCAGTTTCCATCTTCTGTTCTACTGTATATGGCACTAATCATACCTTATTCAAAATCACATGTAAAAATATCTGCTTCTCATTCAACTAGCTTTGATTTCTAATTTCATCCAAACTGGCTGTTAGTTGCCACAATTTAAGTACGTTGTCACCATATTTCTTTCATGAACGAGAGGCTCTTTTTGAATATTGAGGCATCATAACATTTTTTTGGGCGTTGCTACTCTTGGCATTTATGAGTCATTTTACAGCAATCAACAGCCGTCTCTTTATGTGGTTGGATGGAGTCTATTTCTTCAAGTTTGTCAATGAGTTGGTCCCACTCTTAACAGCCATCTTTTGTGAAAAACATTTTGTTGTATATGGCTCTTGATTGATTAAAGGAGAATGATTCGGTAGTGGAGTTTGGTCATTATAAGATATAACGGATTATAATGAATTTTACATTCGGTTGATTAATTGTTCTATTTAATACTTCATATTTTCATCCTAACTTTGGATAATAACTTAAGGTGCATTTATCATATTGATTCTTGGCAATTGCAGGAAAGATTCAACTGGAATCCCCCACATATTGGAACACAGTGTATTGTGTGGGTCAAGGAAGTATCCTTTGAAGGAACCATTTGTTGAATTATTGAAAGGTAGCCTAAATACCTTTCTAAATGCTTTCACGTATCCTGACAGGACTTGCTATCCAGTTGCTTCTACAAATATGAAGGTAAAAATGAGTAAGAAAGTGTCTGTTGTTTCACTCTTGGACACGGTTGTTGGTCTTTTAGTTTCCATGACATGATTCTCCTGTTCTTCTGCAGGATTTCTACAATTTGGTTGACGTGTACCTGGATGCTGTCTTCTTTCCTAAATGCGTTGAAGACTTCCAGACATTCCAACAGGAGGGTTGGCATTATGAGCTTAACAACCCCGAAGAAGAAATATCCTTTAAAGGTGGCATTCATTATATTGATGTCGTCCAGCCATCTTCTTTCAGTTCTGTAACTTCTGTTACTGGAAAAATACTTCTTTTTGTAGCCAATCTCATATTTTTCTGCCTGTCTGTTGGGTATTTCTGACTTGGGAATTTAAGAATAGCTTGTTGTTATCTATCTGTAACATTTTTAAGGTTTTATTATTCTGGAGGATACAAGTGAAATGTTTCCCCCCCCCCCCCCCGTCATTTTCCAATTTCAGGTGTTGTTTTTAATGAAATGAAAGGTGTATATTCGCAGCCTGATAACATATTGGGTCGGATAGCTCAGCAGGCAAGTTTCCTCCCATTCTGTTTCTGCATATTATAGTTCCTATTGTTGATATTTTTAAGCATCTCTTTCACTATTATTCTCTTCATTAAGAATGAAAATCTCATGCACAATTGGTTTTGTAAGACCTGAAAATTTGTGTGGGATTGGGTTTCTTTTGATTTGTTGCTGGCTTTTCTGCTTCTGCTACTTGGATCATGTTAGTGTGGCCTGTGTTTGATATCATGTAGGCTAAGTTATGATTTCTGTAGAAACTGATGGTCCAAAGCATGGTTCAAACTTTTTTTTCCCCTCTTGGATGCTTGGTGCTGTTTCGCATTTGAGGAATCCACTGCTTTTAGTTCATCGTTTGCATGCTTATTTGTTCTAATTTAGTTTGGCATTACTGAGGGCGTCATATCTAAATATGTATAACACAGTGCCCCTTATATTATTTTGTGGATGTTGAGTTGCCACAGGCACTGTTTCCAGATAATACATATGGTGTTGATAGTGGCGGCGACCCGCAAGTTATTCCCAAGCTCACATTTGATGAATTCAAGGTTTGTTGCGTTGCTTTTTTGTTTTGTTGTTGTTGTTGTAATCCTAACATTCTTTACTTGTTCATAGTTTTTATTGCCTTATCCTCTGAAATGATGCTCAATCTACATCCCTTGGGTGCTAAATTTTACTCTTGACTGCTAGGGGTGCTGAAAAGACAAATCTCCTAATTTTATTAGTTAAAGTGAACGATGATGCTTGATAGTAAACAGCCTGTGTTTCGACAGTGAGGTCTTAGGTTCGAGCCCAACTTAGCTATAAAACATTAAAAATGATGAAGAAGAAGAAGAAAGAAAAAGAGAAGTGGATAATGATCTTTGGAATTCTGATGCTAAGTTTTCACCAGGAATTTCTCTGGCCGATAATAAAGTGTTCTCCACTTGAGGATTTAGTGGAATTACTTTCTGGGAGACTTCTACCTTTTGTTTGAATCCCATTTGAATTATCTTTCTTTTAAGCATGTAGTGCACAGATGCAGCTGACACTTCTTTCCCCTTTCTTTTCAACTCATGGCATACTCTAGCAACTCTAAAAGAAAGCATGTGAAATCAGTATACATGCATACATTTATGTGTAGATACATGCCTGTTTATGTCATATCGACATTATGCATATGCATGATGTAATGCCCACATTTTTGTATCTGCATCATGTTTAATTCGCACTTAACGATGTCTGTGGGCATTCGGTTTCAGGATTTCCACCGTAAATATTACCATCCTGGCAATGCCAGGATATGGTTCTATGGAGATGATGATCCGAATGAGCGCCTACGCATTCTAACCGGTATTCCACATTTCTTGCATTTCTGCCTCTTTGGCCTCTTAATTATTCTCACTGACTTACTCTTATACTCTGTGACTAATTCATTTCTCTTTGGCCCCTTAATTATTCTCACCTACTTACTCTTATACCCTGTGTCCAATTCATGCTAATCTTTTAGAAGGAGAAAGATCATGTTGAAGACTGTTGTGTCATAGGAGAATTGAATCTGCCAAGTCAATATATATCATAAAAATTGTTGAAGTTGAATGAATCCATTGAAAATGCTTAATTTTTTTTTTTTTTTTGAAAATTAACATGAAATTTCATTGAAAAGGAGAAGAAGCGCTGAGGTGGCGCTAAATACAAATGAATAAAAACAAAAGAAGAGCAACTACAATGAGCTTTCCATGCTCACAACCCAATCCGAAAAAAGAGAAGAAACTATACTAATTATCCTCTCCTCTTGATTACTTTCTCTATGAAATCATCTACCATTTCTGTCCCCATATCGACCACAAGGCAGCCAATAGGAAGAGTCTCCATATATGTTTAGCTTCCTTCCGTAAAGCCACATTGTGCCAAGACAAAAGAAGGGCACTAATGTCCAGGGACATGGTCCATACTAACTTGAATCTTCGAAGGATGGCTGACCACACACCCCTTGCAAAGGGACAATGGATGAACGTATGATTAGGAGATTCAGTTGAAGGCATGCATGTAAGACATATATAAGGGATGATCAAGGATCGCTTATGAAGATTATCAACCGTCAAAATTCCTTTTCTTCCCACTGGCCACCCAAAGACTGCTATCTTCGGGGGAGCGCCATAATGCAACATGTGACTTGTATGAACAAACTTCGCACCCCTTTGTTGAAGCATGAAATAGAAAGACCAAATCGAGAATATTCCGTTCTTATCATTAACCCACACCATGCTGCCGCACTTCTTAGAAATTGGGCAACGTAGATGCAAGCATTGTAAGAGAGATAAATTCATCCAATTCATCATACCGGAGATTCCAACGCCATGACGAAGATTAAAAAAAAATCGACTCCACACAAAAAGAATAGCATTTAGCATGGTGTGTCGTAACATCCGTTACGGGGCCATAAAGGCCGTTACGTAAAGACAATGGACGGGGTCACAACGGCCGTTACAAAAATAATAATATGTAACGGCTGTTACAGCCCCTGTAATGGCCTGTTACGCCCCCATAAAAGCTGTAACTACGGTCCATCATGGGGCCCATATAGGTGTTTCGGTTTTTTTTTTTTCAATAAAAAAAGAGACCGTAACGGTCATTATGGGGGTTGTAATGAACATTACAACTCGTACCGTAAAGGTAACGATAGTGGCCGTTATGGTCACTGTTACTGTTATGGAACACCTCGACATCTAGCGATCATAATATTGTGATTTGGGGCTAGGCGGGCCAACAAAGGGAACCTGATATGCAAAAGTAAATCACCCGTCCAAACATCCTCCCAGAAGCAAACTTGCTCCCCATTCCCCAAGGAAAAGCCCATCCCTTCTTTGAATTTGGCTTTCACACTAAAAATTCCTTTCCACAATGTCGACGCTCCATAAAGTGAAAAGTCCTTTGTCCACCAATTTCCTTCAAGGCATCCATATTAACTAGCGACAGCTTCCCACCAAAGGGCATCCTTCTCCAAACCAAAGCTCCACCACCAATTACCCAATAATGCCACATTCATCAATTCCAGATCTCTAAAGCTAGCATTGTCCTCATCATAGGATTTACATACCTCACCCCAGTCTAATAAATGGAACCTTTTCTTCTCTATAGAGTCCCCCCTAGAAAGTTGTCTTAGCTTTTCCAAACGGGCTAAAATCAACTTCAGGCACCTGACAAGCGACATAAAGTAAAGAGGTAAATTAGAAAAAGAAAGAAAATGTTAAAATTGTTGGGGAACGACGGAAGCAACAGAGGTGAATCAAGCAAAGTACTCCAATCTCACAACCAAGTTCAAACACAAACAAATTGAATTTTACGGGGGAAAACCCTTGCGGGAAAAAACCTCGGCACAAAGCGACAATAATGCACTATGAAAGTAGAAAATTACAAGAGATAGATTACCGATTGGAACAAGCCTCAAATCTCTCTCACAAACCCAAGCTATGCCCTTGAAACCCTAAGAATGAATTAGAAAGCCTAGAACACCTCAGATCTCCCCAAATCCCGATTACACATGATATATATAGCATGCTACAAAATCACAATCAGAATAGGAAATAAATCCTGCACTTATGCAATTCTGCGCGTATGCTCAATGACACCTTTGATGGCGTCGACGATCTGTCGATGGCATCAAACACCTTCGATGTCATCGAGTACAACACCAAATCGTTCCCGCGACTAAACTTGGATTTTTGAAATTTTCTGATGGCATCTTCGATGGGACTTCAATGGCATCGACGGCCCGCCGATGCCGTCGAACCCCTTAGATGGCATCGAGCAGAACACTACAAACTGTCTAGCAACCAACATGGATTTCTGGATTTTCTCGATTGCATCGAGCAGCTGTCGATGGCATCAAACAACTCTTGATGGCATCGAACGGTCTGTCGATGGCATCGACAGACCCAATTGCTGAAGGATTTGAGCCATCAACAACAAAAAATGGTTGGACCTGTATAGGACGCATGTCAACAGCTAATGGAGAGAGAGAGAGAGAGAGAGAGAGAGAGAGAGAGAGAGAGAGAGAGAGAGAGAGAGAGAGAGAGAGAGAGAGAGAGAGAGAGAGAGAGAGAGAGAGAGAGAGAGAGAGAGAGAGAGAGAGAGAGAGAGAGAGAGAGAGAGAGAGAGAGAGAGAGAGAGAGAGAGAGAGAGAGAGAGAGAGGATTGAAACATGTTAGGAAGGAAGATAGAAAACGATGAGAATGGGAAAGGGTTTAATGGCTGAGAAGAAACATGTTAGGAAGATAGAAAATGATGAGAATGGGAAAGGGTTTAATGGCTGAGAAGAGATCCAAGTCTATGGTTATGGGACATGATAAAGGAAAATTAAATGTAGGATTAGTCTTAGGAGCGTGGGTAAAGAAGAGATCCATAGGTTTTAGGGTAAAATGGATTCCTGTCATGGTAAGGGGGTTCTCAGAATCCATAAAACCCTTCCCTACCAAAAACGAGAACTGAAAATGTCACTATTGGTTCCAGGGTGTGACTCGCCTAGAGACTAAATCTGGCATTTCCTGCCCAGATTTATTCTGATTCATTTGGAATCTCAGTCTACTTTCAGAGAGCGATTCTCCTGGTGATTCATTTTTTTCTCCACTGATACTGAGTCGACTTAGTATTGGCCAGTATTTAGAGCCATGCTTGTAGGTGTTAATTACTTTCTTTGGAATATCATATTTGCGAGACAATTTTGAGGGAGTTTTTTTTATTCTCTGTGCAAATTGTAGTGTCCTTGGGCCGTGAACTTTTACAAGTATTGCCAATGTTGTAATTATCATGATGGCCCTGCTGTGAATGGGCGGGTTCCCAGACGTCTCCCAAATTGGAAGATCCTAGTCATCTATTTGTCCTTTTTGCATTGAATGTGGACGGTTGTATTTCTTTCTCAATCATCTATTGGCAAGCTGCTTGGTGAAGAGTTAGTATTTTCCATCTGGGGGATATTGGCATCCCCCATCCACAGTAGGTCCCATCTCATCAATGCTCTTGGTCAGTGAAGCATGCCCACAGTAGGTCCCATTTAATCAATGGTCATTACCAGTGAAGCACGCCCTGCACTTGTACAAATTCTTGTGTCAAGGACACTTTCCCTGTAGTCAAATCATGTGTCCTTTTCCAATTTTAAATAGGTACATAATGTGTATGGAAAGCTACTAAAATGATAGGAAAGCATGTAGATGAACTTCTTGTCCCAAGTTTAATCTATATACCCAACATGCAAATTCTGACAATCTTCATAAATTCCATTGGTTCTTCATTTTAGATGATTGTAAATTCGAAATAGAGAACCTTACTGTAGACGTTATGGGCAGTAGTGTTTTCTGGCGCAACTCTGATTCATTATTTATAGCATTTTGTTTTAATGTGTTGATCATATTGTTATGTTGTCATACAGCATACCTAGATCTATTTGATGCAAGCTCAGCCTCTGATGAGTCAAAAGTCGAACCACAGAAGCTATTTTCAGAGCCAGTCAGGATTGTTGAGAAATACCCTGCAGGTGAAGGTGGTGACTTGAAGAAGAAACACATGGTTTGCCTTAACTGGCTGCTATCGGATGAGCCCTTAGACTTGGAAACTGAGCTTACCCTTGGTTTTATGGACCATCTTATGTTGGGGACTCCTGCTTCTCCTCTGAGAAGGGTCCTATTGGAAAGTGGCTTAGGAGATGCTATTATTGGTGGTGGGATCGAGGATGAACTCCTCCAGCCACAATTTAGTATAGGGCTTAAAGGTGTTTCTGAAGATGACATTCAGAAGGTGGAAGAATTGATCATAAACACACTTCAAAAATTAGCAGAGGAAGGTTTCGACCCTGATGCTGTAGAGGCATCCATGAACACAATTGAATTCTCCCTTAGGGAGAATAACACTGGCTCATTCCCTCGAGGCCTATCTCTGATGCTACGCTCCATTGTAAGATCCTCTTTTATCTTTCTATGCCCAAAATGTGGACTGCAGTTATCATCATTTCCTATATCTTTGTTTGATTTTTGCAGGGGAAATGGATCTACGATAGGGATCCCTTTCAGCCTTTAAAATACGAGAAACCCCTACAATCTTTAAAAGCACGGATAGCTCAAGAAGGTTCAAAAGCTGTCTTCTCCCCATTACTACAGAAATTCATCTTGAACAATCCTCACCGTGTTACGGTTGAAATGCAGGTGTGACCCCCAAATCCTTTTTCCATCTCTGGAATTTGCCCCTTACAATCATGCAATTTATTTCATCATTTTATGATTACGGAAGATCTTTTTCCATGTCAGCCTGACCCAGAAAAAGCTTCTCGCGATGAAGCAGCTGAGAAAGAAATCCTGCAGAAAGTTAAAGTGAGTATGACAGAGGAAGATCTTGCAGAGCTAGCGCGTGCTACACAGGAGCTCCGCTTGAAGCAGGAAACTCCGGATCCACCGGAAGCTCTCAGAACTGTACCTTGCCTTTCTTTGCATGACATTCCAAGGGAACCTATACACATACCCACGGAGGTATGCAAAATCCATTTCAGGAGTTTCAAACTGCATGCTATACTAATAGAGATGCAACAAGACCTGTTACATATAATTTCTAGTAAAATTTTAAGAGGACCTTGATTTTTTCGTGAAGTGTTCCCAACATGGTTTAAAGAATCACTTGTTATGACTGGAATGTTTAGGTGGGACTTGTCCAGGTTGTATGACTGGAATGTTTAGGTGGGACTCGTCCAGGTATTGGAACTAGTTGTATTGCCTATACCAATATGACTCCAATACAGGGTAAGTCGCCTCACCATCACACAAAAATGTAAAACATACTCCAAATGCAAAAAATAAAAATAATAAATAAATAAACAATCCTCCTCACATGTGTGGCCACCATGATGGAATGGCCTGACTTTCTGTCCACAAGATGTAAACAGTGAGGCTGCCATGATGGAAAGCTCGGATCTTGCACATGTATGCAATCTTAGCACCAAGAAGAAAAAAAAATTTATGGTCTTTCTTTCTTCTTCTTCTTTTTCTTCTTTTTCTTCTTCTCCATCTTGTCTTATGTTGGTTATTATTCCTATTGTTGTTCTCTGGTCTTTCTTCTCTCATCTCTCGTTTGCTACCTTGTCTTTTCAAAATAAAAGACTTTTGACACGTGTCCGCATGTCATCCATCATACTTAAAGGCGAGACTTCTATGTTAGTTTACCACCATACAAAAAATGGAGGCGACTATTTAAAATCCAGACCGTCCAAATTGTTGACGCAACTGCTGATGTGGCATGACAACAAATATTACATTGAGGAGATAACATTTCAATTGCTGGAACCCATCTCCACTGGCAGAGTGCAACGAATGATATGTAGACACCTAGAAATTGCACAAGAAGCATATGTGATGATTCACCCCAATTTTTGTTGCCTCTTCCCAATATAGGCGAACCCCGGACCAAGAGCGAGTCTGACCAAGTCGGGGGTTTTTATGATAAAAGGGGTCCAACTTGCTTTGGTTCCAACTGAGACCGGTACAACTCGGATGATACTGAGTTTTATCAACGATTTTTAAAACCATGGTTCTTAACATGGAATTCTTTTTTTTTTTTTTTTTCTTAACCTTTCAACACACACACACTTTTGTTGTCTTATTGCTTACATGAACTGCTAATTTTAAGATTTCCAAATTGAGGTGGAGCATTTTACTGATGACATATTCTCTGTAAGTGTAGGTGGGAGAGATTAATGGAGTAAAAGTCTTGCGGCATGACCTTTTCACAAATGATGTTCTCTATACAGAAGTCGTCTTTAACATGCGTTCATTGAAGCAGGAGCTTCTGCCATTTGTTCCACTGTTTTGGTGAGAAAATAGTTTTCAACCCAATGTGGATAATATTCATTACTTTTCCCAATTTATCTCATTGTTTTTATTGCAAAGACAGTCTGGAAATTAGCGAGGTACCCACGGAAAGTTCAAACCAGCACATGTAGATTTTTGACAGTCTAACTGTTGCTAGAGATGAAAGCAAAAGAATAACATTTTTATGTTGAAATGGCATTTGAAAAGCTAGGATAGTTTGCCCTTTGAAAACTTCTACTGAAACTCAGGGCTTCTTGGCAGTCAGTCGTTGCTGGAGATGGGTACAAAAGACATGGATTTTGTTCAACTTAATCAATTAATTGGAAGAAAGACTGGAGGCATATCAATTTATCCATTCACATCATCTGTAAGGGGCAAAGAGGATCCATGTAGTCATATAATTGCTCGAGGTAAAGCCATGGCGGGCCGAGCCGAAGACCTATTCAACCTGGTAATGTTATTATTTTCACTCACAAATCTTAGCCTCTATGTTGAAGAGTTATTTTGTTCTTACACAAAATATTTGAGTCATCTTTTTTCTTTTTTGATGATTGAAATATTCTTGTAATCTTGAATAGAAACCTTTACAAATTCATTTTTCACAAAATATTCAAGTAATCTTTTTTCTTTTTCGAAGATTAAAATATTCTAGTAATCTTGAATAGAAACCTTTACAAATTCATTTTTTGTAATTTCTTATAAACCAAGGTTTAATAGAATATGGTGCATCAAAGAGTTTAAATAGTGCAAACACGGCTTACTACTTTTGGTGGAAGTCTGGAAATGTGTATTTGGTTCTCTGCTTGCAATATCTTCATTGTGGCTCATGACTCTCAGGCACATCTTGTATCTTTATACTTCCGCTCGTTTCCTGTAATTCCATGCAGTTTTTTTTTTTTGGAGATATTTTTTTTTTATATATATATATATATATATATATATATATATATAGACATGCATACATGTGCGGGTATGCTCATAGGTATATTCATGATAATCTTCTCATAGCTATTTGTGGTCAGCCTTATGAATCTGTTTCACCAGTCAAATATGAAACAAAAAATGTTGGATGGGCCTGAAATCTCCAAGTGTGTTCTTAACACCAATGCTACAGCCACCCATAGGTGGTGGCCACTATACCATTCAAATGTAGTAATGCAACCAGGATTGGTCATGATCAAGATTTCCAATTGGTAGTTTGGGTCCATGATAATGTCTTATCAGTTGGTGGGCCTCACGCGATGATCTGGTTGATCTTTTGGTCCATGTGGTCCACACTATTTAACTATTTTATACATGTACTCATTTTTATAGAAAGAAAATTGAGCAACAGCTTACAGGGTACCATCGTTGTCGTAGCTTTTTTTTTTTTTTTTGGGCCACCTGTAGGGTACTAACTGATGTCCTGGTGCCATGAATCCTGCTTGAATGCTTATTGAGTTAGCTTTCAAATGAGCCACGATCATGCAAATATCAAATGAATTGAGTGGGTTATCACTAATTAATAGAAAGGCTGTATCATTGTGGTGAGATTCAGAGATCTTTTAGTGATTATTAGTTTTTATAAAAATAGATGGTTGGTATGAGAAATAATGGATGGTTAAGATTACAGTAGGGTTATTTTGCATTGGAAAAAGTATAAATATATGTAAAGACTCTTTTGTGAACAAACGGTGAATAGTGAACGAAAAGAGAAAGTTCTCTCTTTTCTTCTTTCTCTAACTGTATGTTGGATTAATTTCGGGGATGCAATGGTCCTACTGATGGTGTGATTCATCTGAAAGTCCAAAGTTTGATGCGGCTTCAAATTTGGAACTTTAAATCAGGTATCATGGTGTTTTGCTCGTTCTTGCATTAGTTTTGGTATTAGAGCACGTTCATTCCTTGGGATAGATTTGATTTCAATAAACGCCGTGGAATCATGGGGTGATCTATTTAGGACTGGTGTATAGGGAGGCCGTTGAGATGGGAATCAATGGATACAATTGTGATAACATGTTTTTTTATGGTAGTAATGAAATTGTCCAAGTTGGGGTATAAAATATTCTGAAGTGTGTAGATGTATTTCTTTGGAGAATTATCATGAAGATGTATGGTGTACCATTGTTACTACAATGGACTGCTGCCAGTTTTTTTGGACAATTGTGGGTATAGGATCGAAACGCCATTCACAATGTGGAGAACAATTACACCATACATGTACAAAGGAGCGAGAAGAGATGAGTGTGCCTAACAGGCAGAAGTGCTCCAAGTCAAGGTTTGATGGGAAGAGATCTTCTTTTCTCATTGTTCTCTTGATGAAGACTAGTAGTTTGCAAGCTAGAAGAGGTGAATCCAGTGTTGGCAAGAAGTAACACCCGACCACTCTCGTGATTAGCACTGGAATTAGAATGTGATTGATGCGATCTGTTGCACAGTCATTGGTTGGGTAGATATGGAAGGTAGTGCTAGTGATGGAGAATTTAACGCTGGTTGAGTGCATGAAACCTGCAATTTGGGGAGCCCTTGTGGTTGTTGAACCCTTACAGTGACCCTTACTAGCGCCTTTGGGTGCCGAACCGCCATGGGTCCCTTTAGATGCCAAACCCCTTTGGTTCTTTTCAAATTTCTTTAGCGGTTGGACTACAAACCCCTTTTGGAAGAGGGGCAATTTTTTCGAAGTTGGACAAAATGCACCTTAAATAGGTGTATCGTTTTGATTCTTCTGTCCCACACCATGTGTGACTTTTACTTCAACAGAAGAAGGCATACTTGAACCTTCCACCACGATAGGCACCCCACTTTGTCCATTTTTCCAGCCAATACCCGCAAAGTCATATACTCTCAACCAGTGTTTTTAGTTTCTTGCGATATTACTGATATGTCCCACGATATATCTGTTATCCTAGTTGGGTGATACGAAACCTAGCTTTAATATTCATTTTTCATGGTATTGTGCAATATATCGTGGATATTCCGATATCGCCCGATATATCCACACTTCCCCTTTATAAATTCTTAAATGTTGATATCGAGTGCAATATCATAAGGGATAAAAGAAAACCGGCATTGTTTTGTCTAGAAAATCCTTAAAAAATTCACAAAAATCGTTTTTTATTTTTTGCAAAAAAACAAAATAAAATTCTTCCTAGTACATCATGGTTTTGAATGATGGTATTGGCTGTCATATCGGCCCTGTGGAAAAATGATACGATACGACGTTGCGTATCGGAATCGGGGCCGTATCGGCCCGTATTGGTCAGAATTTTTTTTTAAGTGAAAAAATATCAGAAAAATATATATAAAAAACAAAGAAGAGATATTCACGAATCTAATTATTATTATTATTATTATTATTATTATTATTTTTTGTGTTTTGACCATGTATTCAATGGTTATTGAACAATTCTTTGATGAGAATGTTGTCTGTCTATTTGACTTGTTGAAGGTCAACCAAATGGGCCATAATTGAACACAAATTAAACATGATTTGGTGAACAATGACCCATTACATTGGAAATACAATAAAAAGAAGATGTAAATATAAAAAAGAAAGTGAAGGTTTACCTTCTTTCCGATTTTTCCCATAATGGTTCACTTCACTTCGATTTGTCGAATCCCATTCAAATCATTTGTTTTGATCCCAAAATAGGTCTAGATCTAGTCTAAAATGAGTTTTTAAGATTCTTCCATGGTTTAAATGAAAAGATGAAGAGACATGAGTGAATTTTTGAAAATAAAAATAAAAATCAAATTTGGTGTTTTATGTGCATACCGGCCTGTATTGGCTGTATCGGCACCGATACGGGCTGATACGGTGCAACTGATTCCGATACGGCCGATACAACCATGTGTCGCGTATCGTATCCAGCTGATACAGATACGGTACAACCCCGCATTGCATATCATATCGAGTCAATACGGATACGATATGCCCGTATCAACTGTTACGATATCGATTTTCAGAACCATGTAGTACATTGTAATGTGATTTTGACTAGTCCACTCTAGTTTGTTCGAAGAAAATCTTTGAAATTTCTCCGAAAGATTGATTAGAAGCTTCTTGGGGCTGGATTCTAAAAGGTGCGCATTTTTTAGTTTTGATTCAGTTTTTTCATTTTTATATGTTGTAAATAGTGTTAAATGGGAAGATACACATGATTATTCATATTTTGCGTGAAAAATTAGGGATTTGGAACTTCGATTTTGAGATTTGGGGGGAGGTGGTCGAGTAGTGGAAAATTGGGGAAATTTTGATTTTGTTTTCAAAATTTCTTAGATCGGTTGCAATCTTAGTGTTCAAACATGAGATCAAACATGTCGATAACCTGATCTATACATTCTTGCCAATTTGGGATTTTTTCAGAAAAAAATATTTTTTAATTAAAATAATTTTTAAAATGTTATATATATATGGAATCCACAAGTATATTTCTAGTTTTCTACTTTTGATTTTGAATATAATGCTCGTATTTCCATATCTTCTTACATTTACAAACTTTATAAATTAACTTTGAATATAGTTATATCAATTCAATCAAACAGTGCATAAATTAGGACCCTATACAGAGGAAACCTATAATGTGTACTTGTTTTTTGTTATTTTTTAAAATTTATTTCTAAGTGTGTATTGGTGTCTTTCTTAACAATCCCTAAAGTTTCATTGAAAAATTCGACCAATCTCCCAATGTTTCCCTATGTTTCCCAACTACTTTGGGGACATTTCGCTCAAGTGTTTCCCAACCTAGCGCTTTTGGTTATGGATAAGAATGTTTTGGTGGTTAGACGTTTCTCTAGATGTGGAGAGTAACTAGTGTGGGTGCCTCCCTGCCATAGAGGACTATCAGATGACGAAGTGAAGTTGCTCGTTGCCGTTCTTGATGGATTGAAAAGTGTCAAGTTAGACGAACGGGAGACGGACTCGGTGGTTTGGAAAGGCCCTGGTTCTGAAAGTTTCTCGGTTCGATCCTTCTACGAGCTAATCTCCTCATCCACAGCTTCCCCTTGCCATAATTTCGGTTTATGGAGATACATTGCTCCAACGAAGGTAGCAACCTTTGTTTGGTTGGTGAACATAAATAGGATTCTCACCATGGATAATATGCGAAAAAGAGGAATGGTGCTGCCAAGTATTTGCTTATTGTGCATATGGGAAGCTGAGTCAATGGATCATTTTTTCTTCCATTGCCCATTATTTGAGGAAGATATGGGATGCTTTTCTCTCGTCTCTTAATGTGGGCTGGGTTATGCCGTTCTCCGTTTTTGTCATTCTTGGCATCATGGCATGGAAGCAGTGCAAGTAAAGATGGTAAAGTGGTTTGGCAATTGGCAGTTGTGGCAGCTCTTTGGGCCATTGGGGGGAGGAATAGGCATTGTTTTGAGAACAAGATGGAATCAAAAGGTTGGGTTATTCGCAAGGCGAAGGCTTTGGTGGTAGAGTGGGCTTCGGACTTCAGTCATCTTGACGCCTGTGTTCTTGTTGCTTTGTTGGGCTTGTAATTTTGTTGTATTCTTTTCTGGCTGTTTTGGCCTAGTTTTTAATAAATTCGTATCCCGTGCAATAACTGATTTGTATCCGAATCCTAGGGTGTGATATAATGATATAGAAAACATTGCTCTCAACCAGGTACCCCATATTTGGCTTGAGTCACATTGCAGTTCACTTAGCTGGAGGTTTGGGAGTAATTGTGAGACCACTCTGTTTCTGCACTAGGCCTGTCAACGGGCTGGGCCTGGGTAGGTCTCGGCCCGGATTTTGAACTGTTTCAGGCTGGGCCTATCAAAATTCTGATTTTAAGGCCCAAGCCCAGCCCATTGACACCCCTGTTCTGCACATGTATTCATCAGCATCATGGGTTTATTAGTCATGGTGACAGCTCACTGTCAGTAGTGCAGAATTAACACAGGTTATTTTTGCATTCTTGGCAATAGTGGCACCTTATGAGTGAGGGATTGTTTGTTTGAAATTAATAAACAGATTGTTATTTTGTACTTGAAATATCATTATTTATCAATTTTATTATATTATATTTTAACATAAATGATGTTTAAAAAAATGACTTGTCTGAGTCACCTGGTCAACCTGTGTGTCTAACCCAGTGACTTCCCACTATACATATGTCTCTGGTATGTGGATGGCTGGGCCATACACATGTATGGACTACTGGTGCTCCATTTAATTGATAATGTCAAGAAATGTTGATTGTGTTAGTTCACTGAAGTTGATCAAACTTCACTTCACACTTCTTTTTTTTTGTTTTCACATGCACGCAAACCCACACACTCACGCCATAGTGGGATTTAACCACCTATGGATGCTTGAACCCTTGACCTGGTGTTGAAACTCTTGTGAGTCTACCAATGGGGCAAGAGTAAGGACCCAACTTCACTTCACACTTTGGGCAACTGTAGACGCCTGAATATTCTTTTCAGTCTGGTAAAATATATTGTGTGTATAGAATCTATAGATTCACCTCCACCCTGCACCCCAACCAATGATAAGAAGGATAAAATCTTTGTACTGCATTCTTAGGCATTTGTTGTTATCTTGACTCTGATAACAACAGCTCTACAATTTATTATTATTATATTTGCTATGCAGACATTGGTTTCTTCTTCTCGGGTTTATACCCTTCTCTGACACCTCAATTTTAAACTGTGAAGCCATATGAATATGTGGTAAAATGCATACGTTGTCATCATCATGTCTTTGGTGAAGTTGTAATGGATTTTGCTAGACTAAGCAGTCATCTTTCATGGCATCTTGAGTAAGGGTCTCATAAATGCTAGTTATGTCACAGTTGAACTGCATCCTTCAAGATGTTCAATTCACAGACCAGCCACGCTTCAAGCAATTTGTTTCCCAAAGCAAAGCAAGAATGGAGGTATTCATTCACAATTATCTTGGATGTAAATGCACCATGAATTCAACCTTTCTCACACTTGATATTGTTTGTAGAACCGATTAAGAGGCAGCGGTCATGGAATTGCAGCTGCGAGGATGGACGCTAAGTTAAATGTCGCAGGATGGATTGCTGAACAGATGGGTGGTGTTAGGTATGGAAATTTGAATCATTTCATGTTACTTCATCCTAGACTAGCTATCCCATCTATTACTCCATGTGACGGGTGAAAATTTCTCGTCTTATTAGACTGTGATGAAACTCGGGATATCTGGGTATGCTTGCAAAATTCTGTTGAATGTAGAACATGACAAGAGTAGATCAGTATGATCACGCCCTTTTGAGCAGACACTGAAGTCATTGCATGCAAGCCATATTTGATGACAGTATGATGATCAAGGAGACTGCTGGTAACCTTCCATTCAAGAAAATGAAGTGGCATAGCGCCTTTATGTCATACGAGTTTTGACATGGCATCGTCTATGATCTGGCTAGCGTTGTCTCATCGTTGGTCTCTTGGTTCCTTTGGCTACCTGTCTCCATTTTCTTGTTTGTTGCTTTGGATTTTAGGGATTTATTTGAAACAGTGAAAGGATATTTTCTAATTAACTTTGAGATTGTTTATGTTTGTTAATTGTTCTTATTTTGATTATCTATCATTTTAACGAGACATGATATGGACCTGTGCCTTTCCAAGACATTCTAGAGAATCTGAGTTTACAATATGGGGTCATGTCAGTAATCCGTTGCAACCATTTAGATACGGAATTGTGACTCCTTCAATTTGGAAGGTCTCAGTTAATTGTGTTGTTTCCTTGGCATGTCTTGGTGTTTGGCATTATTATTTATGTTGCCATGATTGAAGCAAAAGCTTACTTCTATAGAAACCTTCCATTTGTGAATTGTCATCTGGCTCATTCCAGCCATGTGTTCCAAGTTTTGCTCTTTTCTCATTGCATGGTCAGTATAGTTAATATGCTGCTCTCCTTATCAGTTAGCAAATGTTCTACACACACAGTACAAGTTCCATAGGAATCATGCCAAAAAATTTCTCCTTTTGTATACCAGCTATTTGGAGTTTCTCGAAGACCTTGGAAAGAAAGTGGATCAAGACTGGGATGCAATTTCTTCCTCCCTTGAGGAGATACGCAGATCCCTGCTCTCCAGGAATGGTTGCTTGATAAATATGACCGCTGATGGGAAAAACCTCACTAATTCAGAGAAATTTGTGGCCAAGTTTCTTGACTTGCTTCCAAGCACTCCATCCAACGAGGCTAAATGGAATGCCCGCCTTACTCCTGTAAATGAAGCTATTGTTATTCCAACCCAGGTGCAGTAATTTGATTTGGTATTGGGTTAATGTATGTTACGCGTCATTAGTTGCAGTTTCTTCATGTAATCCATCATCTTCATTTATCTCTTCAGGTTAACTATGTTGGGAAGGCTGCTAACATATATGAAGCAGGATATGAGCTCAATGGAAGCGCACATGTCATTTCCAAATACATAGGCAATACATGGTTATGGGACCGAGTGCGAGTTAGTGGCGGTGCATACGGTGGTTTCTGTGACTTCGACACTCATTCAGGTATATTGTCATAATTGGGTGGTTCTGCCTCTGCTGCTTCACAAACTATAACATCCTCAACCGTTCACCATTATTTCTCATTGCAGGAGTATTCTCCTACCTGTCTTATCGGGATCCGAACTTGCTGAAGACACTTGAGGTATATGACGGAACTGTAAACTTCCTCCGTGAGCTAGAATTGGATGACGATACTCTTACGAAGGCAATCATTGGAACCATTGGAGATGTAGACTCGTACCAGCTACCTGATGCCAAAGGTTACAGTAGGTATGGAATGCCTCTTTAGTGCCTGGTTTTGTAGTCCATTGACTACTCAAGTGAATTTGTATTATGTAGTCGAGCCGTATGGATGATCGAAATTGTTCAAGAAGCAGATTCCACCAAGAATAGACCATGGGCAAAAGTATGAGCTGCCACAACATTCCAAACCATTTAATCTATATGAACATATGAAGTCATTGAATGGTGAATGGTTTGCATTCAAGTTCTTATTCAAGTGGTCAGGATCATAATTACAGAAAAAGAGGACCGTCCATGGCCTGTATATGGCGGGGCCTACCTAATGAACAGTGTCTTGGACTAATCCACATGGCCCAGCTGGCATACTACAATTGTACTACAGTAATCCAAGGGCCACTTGCCTTTTTTAAACTTTTCTTTCCTGTGTTGGCATTCATCATTTTCTATGAACTCTTGAGGTAAGAGTAGGGCTGGCATTGTAATTGCCCATGTCATGCACTCAATTCTGATTATGAACATGGCATGTCATCTATTCTTCAGTTTGTTGCGGCATTTACTGGGCATCACAGAGGAGGAAAGGCAGAGAAGGCGGGAAGAAATCCTATCAACGAGGTAATAGAAGGGTTGCATCCTTGGTGTTTTAAGCTCTTCCTGTATCAGGATGATCTCGTTAGGGCTATCAATGTGTACCCAGGCCTGTGGGTACCCAATGGACCTGACCAATTTTAATGCGTACGGGTCCAACGATTAGGACCTGGTTAAAATTGGATTGGGTTGGTTGGGTCTAGTTATAGTTTTAACGGTGATATATATTAAATATATATTGTTTATACTGGTAATGGAATAAAGTTTCTCAACCCATAGACACAGAAGGGAGCCCATTTACACACCACACATGTATCGAAGTAGCACATGCGTCATCCAAAGCTATCCATCTAGTGGGCCTGACCATGTAAATGCTCTTATTTAACCGAAACCAACTAGAAACGGAGATCTAAAGACTAGATGGGAGCCAACAAGTACCTGGACCCAGTTGGACCGGGGGTCCAGGCCTTCAAGATCAGTACCTGGACTCGGCAAGACCCGAACCCGGTTAGCCTAGGCATGGGTGCTATAGAATCCGACCCATTGACAGCCCTACATGTCGTGCAGGCATCATTTTGATCTCCATTGGGGTTGGGTTTGTCCTCTTTTCTTTTTGTTTTTCTTTTGTTGTTGTGTTTCCTTTTTTCGGCCTTTTAGCCTCTCAATAAATTAGTATCTGAAAAAAAAAAAAAAAATGTTTGCTTTTTTTTTTTTCCCCCCACTAATGCTTGCTGCTCTCTTTGTGCAGTTTGAAGGACTTCAAGGATTTTGCAGGGGCCATCGAGGCGGTCAAAGACAAAGGAGTTGTGGTTGCAGTCGCATCGGAGGATGATGTAAATGCAGCGAATGAGGAGAAGAAAGGTTTTCTTCAAGTGAACAAAGTTCTGTAGAGCACCCTGAAAGAGAGGACGTTTATGTTTGATGGTTATATGGGATCAAATTTTTAATTTTTATTGAGGTGTTCCTATGGGTGCCCCACCTGAGTGAGAGGGGATGGGAAGGCGGGATTGGGACATATGGCTTACAAGGTTTAATTAAATCAGCCAAATGTTTTTACTGAATCCTTGGGGATTTGTATTAATAAATTCAATATTTAGTGGAAATGGCAAAAGTCCCTCGGCAGTGGTTAAATGGCTAAGATGATCTTTCCGATTTTGCAAAGGTATCCCTTGCTTTTTAATTAACGTTTCTGTTTGCATGTATGGTAAACATTTGTTTACTCATCTGCTGCCCCTGTAATTTATGGAAATAGTTCCTGCTATATATGAAGCCATACCAGAGCATTCAGTGTGAATCAGGATGACAATATAGGTGGGGCTTTGGGCTGCCGATCAAATTGATTCTTGCCGTTGTTGTGGTGGTTGTGGTTCGATTGTTTGAAGAAATTACCGCACAAGTTACATGCTATACTGTATTGGAATTAATGGTCTGGGGGAGAAAGATGATGGGAAATCCACTCCCACAATGAGAAAAATGGTTCATCATCGAAATGACTGGATGTTTTGTATTCAACGGAAATGTGTGGCTGGGCCATCTTGGCGATCAAAGAGGGCAAGTGCAGATTGGCACATATCCCTCCCATGCACTGTATTGGCATGCATACAATGAATCATAGCCAGAGAAACCAAAAACTCAAAATGTCCAATCTCGGGTTGGGTGGAATTTAAGACCCGAGAACGTGTCTTGAGTTACTCCATGTTACAATATTTGAAGAGTAACTCAAACCTTTACAATTATTACAAGTGCTGAATAAATATGAGCACTAAAAATTGTGGGTTGTGGGTAAGCTTCATGCAGCAAGGTCATGGGTCCTACTTTCATTGCCTGCCAGGTTTGTCTGACTCGTTTTGAGTCTTAGCCAAGTTGGATGAGCCAAATGAGTATTGAGCGGACTTGATTACTCGTCGAATCTGGACCAAGTCATGCTAGTGGCAGAGTTTCTCAGAAACTCAGCATAAAATCTGGACCAAATGAGTATTGAGCGGACTTGATTACTCGTCGAATCTGGACCACTTCCCAATGAAGTAAGTTTGTTTTTTGAACAATGCAATGAATTGCTTCAGAAGACCGATGGCTTCAAGCATTTCTCTGAGATCAGATTATAATATCCATCCACAAATTCCAGGCCAAATACCCAGAACACCAAAACATCACATCAGCAGAAGATCATGCGCTGTGGTACCATATTTCAGCAGAAGCGTGTGACACAATCTTTTTTCTGTCCGTCTGTTTGTTTGTTTGTTAGTTCTTTGGGAAAGGAATCAGATCTATACCAGACAAAAATAATAATAATAATAATAATAATAATAAAAGATTGTAATATGGATCAATCCAAATATAAGTTACAGTTTATTAAGGTTGATCCAAGAAGAAAATGTTGGATATATTCATACAAGGAATGGTATGAGAAGGTCGGTGAGGGGGAGCAGTTGTAACAGCTTACACAACAGGCTATGACACAAATAGAATAGAAAAAAAATGTTCAAATAAATAAACAAATAGAGGTTTTGGACTGCTGTAATACAATCAGAGCTATGCAAATATTTGCTGGATGACTGTCTCGGCATTCCCATTGTATTGTGCTAGTAGATGGATAGCATCAGCCCTCGGCAAAGCAAGGAATTCCTGCAACACCATTCAGAAAATCAAAGACGGTAACACTATCTAAAGGACTAGCATACTGCAAAGTTGACATTCTGAGTTCTCAAAGGACAACTGATAACAACCACAACTGAAGGTTACATGAAGAATGCACATATACTGCAGTCTACTTCAGTTCATCAATGTCAAAAGAAAGGAAAAAAAAAAAAAAAAAGGCTACAAATATTCAGATGAATAAGATGAATGGAATTACACATGCCAGGCATACTCATTTTTTTCAGATTTATATAAATGGGGCATATGTTGGGCCTATTACCGTAGATGAACCATGACCAAGGAACATTTTTGGTATGTTGCCAACAAATGGATGATTGAGAGATACAGCAACTGTCAGATTCAACTGAAGAACAGCCAATGATTGGTAGTTAGGATCTTCCAACCTGGGAGGTCTACAACCATGGTGGGCCCAACATACTAATGCAGATCAATGAACTAACACTTAAACAAGCTGAAAACACAAGGACACTTAAGATGATGCATCAATGTATATGATATATGAAACACAATGCACAGAACAACTAACGTAGAATAAATTGTTCCATATATAGATATAATGCATCTACGTAGATTTGATAACTTCTATAAGGTGAGTGATGTAATTGGTTCATATTTCTTAAGAGTTTTCTGGCCCCACCACCTTCCCAAAACCAGAACTTGACCCTTGGTACTGCCACGGGATTCTAGCACACTAACCAACTCAACACTCAAGCTGGAGACGAGTGTTCTAATCCTTCACTGGACCGCTGATACTTTCAACATATGCTTGGCTAAGTGCTTTAAGGCTTGAGTGCATTACATAGTTGCTCATTACAAAATACATTTAAAAAAAAAAAAAAAACAGCGGCTAAAATATAACAGGTCCATCTGACAGCTTGAAACTACCCCTTGCAGAAAAATCAAAGGACCTGCATAAGAATTTTATATATATATATATATATATATATATATATATATATATATATATATATATATACCTGGAAATGCATTTCTCTTTGCTATGGCCCACCAGAATTTTAGATCATAGTGAAAATTTGTCCCTTGGGGTTTCATGGGATTCCGCATCACATGGACTGTTCAGATTAGACACCCATGACACATGTGCAAAGGTGCGCACGTGCGTAGGTGAATATATATATATATATATATATACACATATATCTCAAATCACCTTCAGCAAACGACTAACGACATGGCAACATAAATTCATGTGACTCTGAAGTGGAGGTTAATTCAGGTTGGCTGAAGACTCCCTAATGCGAAAAACTGAAAAGAAATTGAACCTGAAAAGAATTAAGATGTACTAGTATGAATTTTGTGTTCAAATATCTCTCCCATATGCCCAAGGTATCCCGTATCGGTAAACGGTGCCCTCGAAACCGAATGATCTGGGCGTAAATCATGATCGTGTACGTCAAAAAATATGAATGAATATTCTAAGCATTCCAAATATGCATTCCTGGAACATGTTTATAAGGTGCGGTATCGGTTGATGCGTAAAACCATCATACTGATGAATGGATACTTTGATGCATGACATTAATATTTAGAATCCAAATCACAATATATATAAAATGGAACTTGGTGCTGGGGGCGTAACGTCGGTGCAATTTTTTTTTTTTTTGTCAAAAAATATGAAAAAATATGGATTAAATGAATATTCTAAGCATTCCAAATATGCATTCCTTTATAAATTGGAACATGTTTATAGTGGTGTAACGGTCCACTCTTTGGTGAGAAGTTGTATCGGATCATTCTGATGAATTTATAAAACCAGATAACTCAATTTGACTACAAAATTCATATATTTAATTTTTTTAACTATCTACTATCAATGATAGATATATTAGAATGAATGTAATAACAAAATTCCATCATGTTCAACTATGATTATCACATCATATGGCATCATTAAAACACGAATTATTAAAGATGATTTTTTGGATTTTCAAAAAAAGGGCCAAAATAAATGCGTAAATGAAAAAATATTTAAAAAATATAAAATAGCACGTCCCAAATATGTAAAATGCACATTAGCACCTCTTGAAACCTCCATGGCATCATTAAAACAGGTTTTAGATCAAAAAAACAAAATAAATGCGTAAATGGTGGGCCATGAAAAATGCAAAACAGTTTACTATGATTATTGATTTGCATTTCAAAAGAATCATTAAAAAATGATTTTTTGCAAAAAAATGGTTAAAATGGCCCAATAGAAAAAAATATTTTTTAGATCATAGTGAAAATTTGTCCCATATGACATCATTAAAACAGGGATTTTTCATCAAAAAAAGGGATTACGTAAATAGCATCACATGGACTAACATATTCTACTAGATTAGACACACCCATGAACAAAAAAAACATGTAAATGAAAAAAATATAAAAATGGATGCGATAACCTATAACCTACAACATTAACCTATGGTGTGTCCACCCGAGATTTGGATATTACTAATTTTTTGGTAAAATGATGGCAAAATATATATATATATATATATACACATATATCTCAAATCACCTTCAGCAAACGACTAACGACATGGCAACATAAATTCATGTGACTCTGAAGTGGAGGTTAATTCAGGTTGGCTGAAGACTCCCTAATGCGAAAAACTGAAAAGAAATTGAACCTCGAAAAGAAAAAAAAAAAAGAGGGAAAGAAAGAGAAGAAAAAAAAAGAAGAAGAAGGATTGAAAGAATTAAGATGTACTAGTATGAATTTTGAGTTCAAATCTCTCTCCCATATGCCACGTGACTGATAAGAAGAACCCTAACAATGGACTGTTGGCAGACTAGTTTGGAACTAGTATCACACACAACACCGTGACTGATAAGAACCCTAACAATAGACTGTTGGTAGACTAGGGTAGAACTAGTATCACACACAACACGTGGGGGGGGGGGGGGACGCATCATATGAAATCACCAATGAATGCATATTCCCAAACATATGGCTTTCCTCATTGAATCATGGCAAGGACTGCAGAAGCTGCCTTCTTCTCATTGGGCTCTTCGTCCCTCAAAGGCGCGTGTGATTTTTTGATAGATAACGATTTTATTAATAGAGAGGAAAGGAATCAGCCTCCTCAAGGTGATCAGAGTGAGTCCCCAACATGCAAATATGTCACAGCTTCCTTGTCCATCTATCAGCTAGGGATTTAGCTTCCCAGGAATGAGATTAAAAGAAAAAGAAAATATGAATTCTTGTAGCCTGAATGGTCTACCTTTCTATCATACAACCAGGTCAACCAATCAAATATGCGTTACTTTCACTGGGGTGAGATCACACCATAGACTAATTTCTTCAACCAGAAAATCATCAGACATCAGTTGGTCATTATTGGGATGAGGTACTTTGGCTTAATCTATCATCTTCTGTGAAACCATATTTATGCTACTGCATCTGTGCTGTCCTTCACCCCTTTTCCACCACAATTCAGTCGAATGTTGAAGATATTGACCTGTAACCAATCTTCATTTCCTGCCTACTCAGGAGCAGTGGGTATTTGTCAAACTACCAGCGATGATGGATTCTCCTTAAGGCCATCTAGTGCAAAGTTGTCATTCACTCCTCTTCCTCTGAAAAATCTCCCTCATGCCAGCCCTCCTGTTCCTCACAAAGCTGCAGATGTTGTGAAGGGCACGATGGTGCGAAGTGGCTTGTCTCCCACATTTGAAGCATGTATTATTAGGCATCTAATTTTGAGTTGTCAAACTTCATAATTGCACATCCAAGTATGGGATACTGATTTTTCCTATTAACTACCTGTGTAAGTGTTCTGGATGCACCTATTATCTTGAGGGATAGTACTGTGTGGGCAAATGTACGCGGAGCTGAAGAAGCAGAGTAGAACTGCTTGGAGTAGAAAGGGATGCAGGATATACGGGCTTGTAAATTGTTGCAACTGGCTGCAATTCTTCTGTTCTGCTTCCAGGCTCCCAGAGCTATCTTATAAGCCTTATCAGTGATTTCCTGTCCAATTGCTACCATCTCTTTACAGATGTTGGTCCTCAACCGATTGCAGAGGCTGGCTACTGCTTGCCTGGCAGACTCTATAACTTGCAATGTATTGCCGGATCAAAGAACTTATTCATATTTTCTTCGACAGTGAGATACCCTGTAGTAAAGAGAGAAGATCTGAAACGTTGTAATTCACTGAGATACCCTGTCGTAAAGAGAAGATCTGAAGCATTGTAATTCAGGGACAGGACTCTTGTCAACCTAGCCTTAATTTCACCCAAGCAGTCACAAGAGGCCTGTTGTCTCAAATGCACCTCAATCTAACACCAATAGTCCCGGCCGATCCCTTATGCTTCATAGCAACAAATCATAGTGCTACTTCATCTGTTATGGTGTACCATCTCCTGTAGTCTTCCAACAATCTCAACCAATCATGGACAGTTTTGGGACAGAGTAACAAGCTGTTTACAGGATGACAGTGGACAGACTGGAGTAGTAAGTGGGGCTGGTATGGGGATGGATTTAGGAACATGAATGTAGGTTGATTTGGGTTAGGCTCTTTAGACACGGGCGGGCAGGCTTATGGGAATAACCTGCTGGACATATTACAGATAGTTTTGGCCTAAAGTAGGGATAAGGACAGAGCAGTTGTTGTATGACCATCCGATTGAGGCCCAACACAGATCTATTGATTGTGCGAGCATGAGTGGGTGTTCCGCAAAGAAGTAACATGCACCGGCAAATGAATGTGTACAATAACCACAATATACAAAAATAGAATACGATGACCATAGCAGACACCTTGTACCAGTTAATTGTGCCAACATGCCCTTGCACCCGTGCTTACATGCATGTTGCATGAGTGTAACGTAATCGCTGTTATAGGCCACAGGTTGGTTCAAAAATGGTAATTGGAAAAATATGCATAGAAACAGAAAAAGACCAACACAATGCATATATACACAACATGTGTACAAAACATAGGTTTCATGAATATACATCGTAATCAATGTCGTCAAATGGCATAAGCGATCCCATGCAACCCAGGGGGCTGCATGCACACATGATCATATGCAATCGCACAACCCCCTGAACTTTTTCCTTTCTTTTGAAAAAAATAACTGAAAAATAAAGGGAAAAATGGATATTATTTTTTTTATATAAAGAAAAAGTATGTAAAAATGCTATTAAGTACTCAAATGAATACGAATACTAAAAAAATGTGGAAAAAAATAGAAATTTTATTGATGTAGAAATACATTATACAAATTCAAATTTTAAAAATTCAAAATTTGAATTTTAAAAATTCAAAATAGGCTATACACATTGATCCCTAATCAAGAAAGACTTTGGGCCTTGTGACTTGAAAGAGTGAGAGCCTTGATTCTTGAAACTTGAGAGTGAAAGCCTTCTACTTAGCTTTGTAGACTTGTAGTCTTGGAGAGAGAGAGAGAGAGAGAGAGAGAGAGAGAATAAGAAAAATGGGAGGGTGGGAGTTTAAAAAAAAATCAGAAATCTGACCGTTGGAACATTATGCTGAGTATGCGATGGGTGTGTGCAGTCGTATACTTCTCTGTGCGACCGCATAAAGCTCAACAGTTCAAAAACCATATATGCCACTATGGCATATGTGGTCCATCCTTCCAAAATGGCATATGCAATTGCATAATTCATTTATGCGATCATGTATGACAATATGGATCATAACTTGAGGGAAGGAAAGAATCCTCCACCAGAGAAATGACAATCTAGATCACCTTCTACACCGATGGGAAAGAATCCCCAGTATAGAGGCCCCTTGGCCAAAACATCCAAGAGAGCACTCGCCTCGCCTCCAACATGGGTACGCAAACTGTTTAGCTTAGACATAAACTGCATGTCTAAGGAATATAAAAGAAAGCTTCTATGACCCATATTGACCTTCCACCAGAGAAATGACAACACCTTTTGCAAGCACAGGCCCCAAGGAGTTTCTGGAGAAAATTCTCAATCCTACTCTAAGAGTTAATGCATCAGCTTTAACTGAATTAAAGGCCCAGAATACAACATTTGTGCGACCCCTTTATCATCCCTAAGCACTGCCTGCACCCCCATTACCATAGGGACCTCGATTCCATAAAGATCCATCAAAATTTAACTTCCACTAACTTCAATCTGGGCAAAAGAAAAGAAAAGAAAAGAAAGAGTTTGAACCTTCTTTGTCATTTGATCACCATCCCCCAATGGAAGTGGAGATTGGAGAGGAGACAAAGCCATCTTAACCTTAACAAACGCTATGCCACCCAACACACAAAGAATTGCAATTTAAAGAACACATCCTGTGGAATTCAGGCCAAGTAATAGCCCACTTAATGAGGCTGAGTTTGATCTTCTTATTGACTTTGATGATGGATGGGTGATTTCATAAAAAAACGTGATTATTCCTTTCCTCCAAAAAATTGGCTGAACCTTCATCATTATTTGATCAAATTCCCCCATGGAAAAGAAGATTGGAGTTGAGACCTCACAGACTTTGGGCCTAATAATGCTTTAGAGTTTAGAAGGCAAGATTGATCTTCATGGCAACTTTCATGATGGGTGAGTTATGTCAATCAAAAAGCAATTATTCCTCTCCTCCACATTTCCAAACAGGGCAAGGGGGAGCACATTCACGCATTATCGTTTGATAATTAGCATTTGCATAAAATTCTCCCATCATTTTATTTGAATTGGATGATCCCAGGGTCAATTAGCAGCATTTTTTCGGATTAAGACTTAAGATAGGGACCATTCTCAGTTAAAGGGAATATTCATTGGAAAATGCTGCCCTATGCCATTATGTAGGGGCATTTGTGAAGAAATAAGTGGGTCAATCTTTGAAAACAAAGACCTGTCCATTGACACCAGCACCAGGGAAGTCGCTGCTTCTAAGGTGAGACCAGAATTCTTCAGGGCCTCAAGAGGAATCTTCTTCAAGATTGAAGATTCACATTCCGGCCGTTATTTGGTGGCCAGTTTTGGATGTTTTGGCTCCACATTTGCTGTAGCAGCTCCATGTAGCTTTTTTATACCTTTTTCTATTCTATTTGGTGTCTCTCAAGTGGTATATTGGACCAACAAGAGTGCCACTCATTTTGTTGGCTCCTTGGCAGCCTTCTGTTTTCTTGTCTTCTCTAGGTGCACTTTCTACAGATTTTGACAAATCAATGGTTATCTTTCAAAATAAAAATCCCCCTCTTTAAAAGGGCCTTTCCACAACTTTTAAAGACCTTGCCAATTGTTGTTTTGAAAGCACCAATGAACCCAGAAGTGCCACCCCCCTCTCATTAAAAAAGAAAAAAAAAAAAAAAAAGAAAAGGAAAAGAAGAAAGGGTAAACCACTTGCCTCTCAGAAAGTGGACAAACTGATGGATGGTTTGACATTGTTTCCCATGAAAAAATACAACGAAGAACCCATACAAGTAACTACCTACGCCTAATAGGTTTTGGAAACAGTGTTTTAAATAGCTACACTATGTAGAGTGTAGCTTTACCTACGTAGCATAACTTAAGCCTTAATATTACGTAGCTCATGAAAATAGCTTAAGTCATGTGCAGCCTATAGTACATGATAATTTGCATACTCTACATGCTATCTAGCTCATGATACAACTTATCATTCACTAATCACTACGACATTAAAATCAACTTATCCTCTCCTACTGCTTTAGGTTGTGTTTGGTTGCACCAAATATCATGAAATTTTGTGGAATTTCATTGTTAATCAGTCAAATTTGGTGCAGACTATCATGAAATTGGTGTAACCAAGAGCAATCTTGACCTCCCAATGCGTGCACGTGGATAAAAGTTACGGTTGATGCACAAAAGAAAATTTGTCCACAAGTGGACGTGTTTTCATGGGTGCAGTAAAAAAAAATGAAATGATCAATTAACAGGAACCAGAAATTACTTGATGCATGAAATATGAACAAACAGGTGATGAAGCACAGTGATAATAATATATTTTTTTGAAAGATCGGTCATAATAATATGAGATGGTGGAAAAACAATGCCACATCTGTGCAGAGCTAGGCATAGGTGCAACTTACCATAACTTTAAGTATTGCTGTTTCGTCACAAATAACATCTCTGGAAGACACTGGAGTTGGACTGCTACCATCTTCTGGCATCCTACTGCTCGAGGATATAGTAGCTTGGGAAGAGCCATGCGTGCAAGTATCTGCGTATGCCTTGGATGCAGCATCAATAGACAAGGTGGCATCAATTTCCTTCAAACAATCTATCTTCTGAAGTCCTTCGAAGCGGTCTTTACACATTTGAAGCCTAAACCATTCATTATGCGTATGAAGGGTAGCCCTCATTATCTTCATCAGCTGAGGTTCTTCAATGCCGAGCCTCCTACCCATTGCAACCTAAACATCAAATATCCTTGAGTTCCACAATAGTTTTGCATAGCAAAGAAAAATGAGAATCAATCCATATGACAGGAGGGGTAAAACAAAAACCATCCAGTCCTAGCAATGGGAAAACCAGAAAATGATACAAAAATTGAGGCAGAAACAATTTATGATGATATATGCACCACCTTGGAAGGTGGGTCAAATTTTCCATGGTATTCTTCAGCATATCAAAGAAGAATATTTCTTGCGTACATCTTGTATCCATAGGGACATGAATTCCACCCTAGATTACTGATCGAGAAGCTTTTAACTTTCAGGACTTTGTTCTCCATGTTGCTTTTTATTGCCCCTTTCCCTTCAATTCAACAAGATTATAACCTTTAACAGAAGAAATTAGTCAGATATCAATCATACTTATTACGATATTGCAGACGATTAGCATTCAAATGATTAATGAAGCCATTCAAGGTGAAGCAAACATGTTGCATTTTACCGGATATGATTGTCAAATTTATAGAATCATGTGTAAGTTGAATCGTTTGCATATAACCAGGAATTCCAGTTTTGACTGTCATTGACAGATTTCTCATATGGGCAAAATCGGATAGATATTCCCCATAGCTCTTTGGTGAGGTGCCGCCTATATTATTTGGATTATTGCCTGCTAATTTTGGAATCTCAATTGGAAGCACAACCATTCCATTTCAAACTAATGTGGCCCGAGGAGGAAGGCTTCTCTAGAACATACTACATTGAAGCGTTTAAAGTACCGACGATATTGGCCGATATATCCCATAACATATCTTGTATCCCACCTGTGCAATATGAAACACACAAGTAGTGGGATATATCCCACATGTTCGATCTGGTGAGCATTTTCGATTTTCGATCCCTTTTTTTTTCTTCTTCTGTAAAACGTGTTAAATCAGTGTTAATTGTTACAAATCCATGATTTTTCATGTTTTGCATAAAAAATCATGGATTGGGAGCTTCGATTTCGAAATTTGGAGATGAGTTGAGTTGCGGAAAATTGACAAAAATAAAAATTTCCCAATTTCTCGCAAATCGGTTACAATCTTTGTTTCCGAACATAAAATTAAACATCTATGTAACCTGATCTAGTGATTCTTCTTTTGCTTTTGAATGTATTGCTTGTGTTTCCCCACGTCTTCTTATATTTATAACTTATATGAATATACTTACATCAATTCAGTTAGACAACACATAGATTAGGACCCTATACAAAGAAAACCTATTATGTACACTTGTTTTTGTAATGTTTTGATTTATAAGTGTGCATTGATGTCTTTTTTTTAACAATCACTGAAGTTTCATTGAAAAATTCAACAAAGTTCCCAATGTTTCCCCATGTTTCCAACAACAGCAATACATTATGCGATACAACCGATATATCCCATGCAATAACCGATATGTATCCGTATCCCAGTGGTACGAAACGTAACACGATACCGATATTTCGAAAACTACATTGAAGGTTTGGTGGAGATCTCTGGAAGTGAGTGGGTGGCCAAGCATAAATTGATGATTAAGTTTAAAAAAGACGAAAACTCTGAGCAAACCTCACATTATTGGGGAGGCAATGAAAAACATCTTGAATGCCTTTCAGATGTTTGACCAAAGGAAGAAATCATGGATTTTTCAAGAGAGGAAAATGACATGAGGATTGCACTGAAAATTAACGCTAAAAAGGTGATTCAAGAAGAAATCACATGTAGGCAGTGTCCAAGAGCAGTATGGCTCAAGGAAGACAACAAAAATATGAGTTTTTTTCACAGCATAGCAAAGGCTAAAAGAAGTGACAATACTCAAAGCCCTCTCATAAATGGGGAATGATTTGAAGACATGGATTAAATAAATCATACTCGAATATATTCTCTCAAAAGGATGTCACAGGCCAAAGCCGGACCACTGGAACTTTCATAAACTAAGCTAGGAAAAGACTTGACTGGGTTGAAAGAACTTTTGACGAAGATGAGTAAAAGGCATCAGTTTGGGAGCTGATAAGGGAAAAAGCCCCAGGAATGGATTCTTTCATATAATTTAGGAAGACATCAAGGGAATAGCTTGATATCATCTCAGAATTCCACAACAGGTGAAAACTCTCAAAAGATGGCAGGGGCTTCTTCCATCACCTTAATCCCTAAGAATGGAGTGGAGAGCAATATTTTGAATAACAGTATCAGTCGGTGTATTGGCTGGGCCCAAAAAAGATGCAACACGGGGCTTATTGGACCTGTAAGGCTGTACTGGATGATACAAGCCTATATCAGCCTCTCTTTTTTGCCCAAAAATGCTTGAAAATTTATTGAAGAAATAGGAAAAGTTGTAAAACACCAGAATCTATTTTCTTCTTCTTTTTTTAATGTAGTCAATAATGAGTTATGGCCATTTATAGAGTGGAATGGGATTCATGTAGCCAACCCCAATTAGCTGGGAATAAGGCCTAGATTATGATGGTGATGATGAATCGATGATGATGATGGTGATATGTCAATAGTGTATCATACCATTCTTTGGAAAGAATGTTGTTTGCCGCGTTGACCTACTGAAAGCGAACCAAATGCGCCCTAATCGAACACAAATCAAGCATGATTTGGTGGATTACCATCCATGACGTTAAATGAAACAAAAAGAATAAGAAAAAAACACAAAGAAGTGATGGTTTACCTCTTATGTTTTTATACAAGATGATCCATTCTGTTTCAATTAGTAGAATCCCACTCAAATCTTGGGTTTTGATCCTCAAAATTTGCCCACATATAGTCAAGGTTCCCTCATGGTTGACAGATGTGACTGATATGGATACGATACAATCAATATGGCCTCATCTTTACTGTTTTTTTTTTTTTCAAACCATGGCAAAAAGCCTAAAAGATAATAGACCAATAAACTTAATTGGAACCCATACAAAATGCTGGGCAAGATCCTAGCTTCAAGACTCAATAAGGCGTTGAGGAAGTTGTTTCTAATGCGCATGGAGATCCATCGAAGGAAAATCTTGGATGAGGCACTTGTGGTGCATGAATGTATTAATTCCGGACATCATAAGAGAAGACAATGTTATTTCTTAACTTGACATGGAAAAAGTGTACAATAATGAATCAATTAGCTCACATAGGAGAAGCCATAGATTATATGCCTGGGAGTTTGGGATTTGGTGTGAGCAGTGTTTTAAATAGCGGTAGCGTGTTGCGTAGCGTTCAACCATCCGTATGAATGCGCTCCCCAAAGCGAAATCAAGAGCTCGAGAGGCGTGGCAAGGAGTAACCACTACACAATACTTCTATTTTTTAATTATATATATATACGATAAATATTAAATAGTAAGACAAAAAAAAGCAAAATATATAAATGTCACATTCTTCAAAATCAAAAATCCCAAAGTTAAGAGCATTTACAATACAAGTATAAAGAACATAAAATTGACAGAACCAGCATTTTAAATGGGGAAAAAATCAGGAAAAAACTGAAAAGACCAAGTTATTTTGTATGCTATCCAAACCGTTCATAAGGTCTTTACTATTTATATGCTATCCAAACCGTTCATCAAGTCTTTACAAATGTGATAAAGTGAAAACACCCAAAAGATAGTCCTGATACAAAACTTTTTGGCCATAAGAATGCTTCTTGGTGCTCACTAAATGCCCACTTTTTCCTATCATGTGGCCCACTTGAATGTTGACCTACTCATTTTTGGTTACATGCCTAAAATGAGCTTGCAAAATCCTTATGAATGGGGTGGATTTTCATAAACATCTCATTGGGCCCCACCTAAGCATCCTTGCGTAGGAAGTGCTGCAGGGCAAAACGACGTGCAGGAAATTCACGTTCATAGCAGTAGCTTTGTCACTCTTGAGCCCAGAGTTGCATTGGACGGTTTAAAGTTATATAGGTCCCACAATAATGTATTTATTATATCCACACCGCTCAACCATTTGGAGAGATCATTTTAGTTGATGATCCCAAAAATGAGCCATATCCAAAGAAAGTGGACCACATCATTGATAGATATGGGGCTGATTCTCACCATTAAAACATGTAGGGCCCACCATAACTTTTATTTTCCATCCAACTATTCATTAGGCTTTCACCAGACTTGGATGAAGAGATGAAAACAAATATCATATTGATCCAAAATTCATGTGTGACCTCAAAATGGTTTCAATGTGTAGACGTTCAATTCTCAATCGAATATTTTTGCTAAGTGTGGTCCACTTGATTTTTTAGAGAAGATCTTATTTTTGGGTCAAGCCTTACGACTATTCTATTGTTCTTGACAAATGGATGAATGGTTTGGATATAACGCATACCGTATGATGGGACCCACAAAACTTGGTGACGTCAACGACGCCAAGAAGCTCGTGGTGTGTGGTACACCGGCCAACGCAAATACCTTAAAAAAGGCTCGCACGCCCTTTTTTTAACAATAGGGTTCATTAGGAACCCTAAAAATCTCTCCCAAATTGATGATTTGGGATACATTGATGATTTCTTGGATTTGAGAGAGGTTTTCCATGGATTTCGCTCAAATTGGTAAGATGAAAGCTACTCTCTTAAGGCGGAAAATAGTAAGTGAATTTTTTTTTCGGAAAAAGGATGGGATGTGGATGAGATGGACGGATGTAAACCGGCTACACTCCTACACAAAAATCTGCAACATCGAACTTATCGTGCGATGTATCGGACGATATTCACGATATTTTGCCATATCCC